>PVKZ01000060.1:1623508-2175588 GCA_004027375.1 Macroglossus sobrinus | reverse complement strand
GAGAGAGAAAGAAAGAAAGAAAGAAAGAAAGAAAGAAAGAAAGAAAGAAAGAAAGAAAGAAAGAAAGAAAGAAAGAAAGAAAGAAAGAAAGGAAGAAAGAAAGAAAGAAAGAAAGAAAGAAAGGAGGAAGGAAGGAAAGAAAGAAAGAAAGAGGGAGAGAGAGAGAGAGAAGTAGGGAGGGAGGGAGGGAGGGTGAGAGGAAGGAAAGAAGGAAGGAAAGAAGAAGGAAGGAAGGAAGGAAGGAAGGAAGGAAGGAAGGAAGGAAGGAAGGAAGGAAGGAAGGAAGGAAGGAAGGAAGGAGGAAAGAAAGGGAAGAAGAAAGGGGGTGGAAAGAAGGCGAGAAGGAGAAAAATGTACTGAGATAATAAAGGATTATAGGACTGTGAACTAAATGACATGTAATAAACAACCCACATTTCTCTATGGAATTCATTAAATCTCAATGATCTTAGGTGTAAAGAGAGCTTAGGTGTAAAATTATACTTTAACTCTATTTCCTTGATATGTTATTCTTGTCCCATTATAATACTCATCAAACTTTACTGAAATCACGTCATAATTACCTGCCTTTCCTCCTATTGAAAACAATGTGAAGGTAGGGTTATGTCTGTCTTATTGCCCATTATCCCCAGAACCAATATAACACCTAGCAGAATAGGTGCTCAAAATTATTTGTTAAGTAAAAACTTATCACATGGTGATGTCTAGGGGTTAAAAGCACAGGCTCTGGAATCAAATTCAGTGTCATTTTCAGTATCTATAGATTAGACACAGTAATGGTGCCTGTCTGAGTTATAGTGAGAATTATATGAGGAAATACACATAAAGCCGTTGCCATGGTTTATGTTCACTATAAAAAAGTTGTTAATATTTCTCCATAGCAATGCATCTAAGCATGAAGTGTTTATAATGAAGTGTTTATAAAAGTCAAGTAAAAATAGATTTTTGAAAAAACCAATTGTGATTTAAACATGTATGTTTTATCAACACAGACTGAAGCACCACTGGAGATGCTCTTTTGAAAAATCTCTTTTTTTCTCCAATTGGCTGGTTGACCATTCTCACCATTAGTGAGTCATTTGATCTTACTCATTTCCGGCTGAATTCATTCATTCAATTGGCTGTGAAGCAGGAGAATATGAAGGGTTGTAATTCTAGATTCTTCCAGCCTAAAAAGCATGTCAATCGTCTAAAAGAATGACCATGATTTAATGGTTACATAGTCAAGAATTCCTAGAATAAGATTTTTCTTTTTCCAACTCTGGCATGACTCTGACCCTGAACAGAGTGTACTTGGTTCACACTGTAGATGTGGCCATTGTCCAAGTTCATTCCTTGGATAGACGACACAGAAATTGAAAGGCTGTAAATGACTGGCCTGCCAGTCCAGGGATGGCATAGTTTTTAACAGAACCTAATCACATGGCTAGTGGGAAGTAATAAGAGATAGAATTTATTAAACACCCACCAAGTATGACATGTTTTATAAATATTTCTAATTCTTACAGAAAACCTATGAAAGCTACTCTATATTTTTCCCATTTTACAAGTAAGGAGACTGAGACTCAAATAGATTAAGTCATTTGTTTAAAAATTCACAAAATCAAAATTACTGGAATGTATGATCTCCACAATTTTTATGTAGATATGAGACTTCTAAAATATAAACTTTATTTTAAAAATAAAATTAAAACTTTTTTTTTAATGGAAACCTGTAGAACAAAAACTTAACTAAAAAAATAGATTTCTAAAACATAAAATCTGGGATAAAAATCACTGGAATTGATAATAAATCCAGTTCTATCATTTTCTTTTTATTTTTTTAAATTAAATTTATTAAGGTAACATTGAATTAATAACATTACATAAGTTTCAGGCGTACCATTGTATAATATGCTATCTATGTGCTCTATTGTGTGCTCATCACCCAAAGCCTAGTTCTCCTTTCATCACCATATATTTGAGCCTCTTTATCCTCTTCATCCTTCCACCAATCCCCTTCCCCCTGGCAACCACCATTCTATTGTCTGTGTCTATGAGTTTGTCTTTTTGTTTGTTGCTTTTTATTCTATATCTTACACACAAATGAAATCATATGCTTCTTGTCCTTTTCCATCTGACTTATTTTACTTAGCATAATACTCTCAAGATGTATTCATTTTGTCACAAATGGCAATTTTCTATCTTTTTTATGGCTGTGTTGTATTCCATTATATATATGTACCACATTTTCCTTATCCAATTATTCATTGAAAAACTCTTAGGTTGTTTCCATGTTTTGGCTATTGTGAATAATTCTGCAATGAACATAGGGATACATATATCTCTATGAATAAATATTTTCAAATTAATGTTTAGAACAGACCTCTATCCCTCATTTTTTTAGGAGAGCTTCATTATCCATTAATCATCTTTACCTCCATCTTCTCTTTACGTTCATTCCAAGCCAGAAAATATAATTTCAGCAAGTAGAAAATTTTCTATCACTTTAAGAAGAAAATTTGCCTCTCTAAGGGTAAGCAACCCAATGACAACCAGCTCATTGGTTTCTGCCCAGCTCTTGGAGGCTTACTAAACTTGTAAGTAGTGAAAGGGAGTTTTCTGGAACCTCTCAAATTACTTTCCTATGTTCTTAACAACTGCATCTCTGTTCTGCCAATATCTTGAGCCTATCTTATGCAGGCACAGGTCATGCAATCGTGACCTTGTGCCACTTCTGCTGTTCTGCATACCTGAGTCATCATCACTAATTATTCTCTTTTATCAGGTCTCACATTACCTTCAGATGGGCCCCACAATAATTTATTTATATTTTTATAACTTTAGAAATACCACAGGTTACATCTCCATCGAACACAGAAAAACAATTATTCTATTCAATAAATATTTGTTGAATACCAGTCACCTAGTAAGACTGGGTTGGAACAGGGCCAGAAAGTAAAGACACTGAGTAGGTTAAAGACAGCAAGACACAAAAAAATCATCTAGGCAAGTAGGTCTGAGAAAGGCGAGGCAGCACAACACAGAACCTCTTAGACTATTACCTACATGCAGGCAAGGAGTTTTATTTTGTTTTATTTTTACACTGAAGTATTCCAAGTGTCCAAAATAGTGATTGGTATATAGTAGACATTCGATTAATATTTGTTGAATGAATGAATGAATGAATAAATAAAGTATGACTCTTGTCCTAAAGAATTATATCTAGTAAACAAGAAATAAAAACTACACAATAATAAGTGCCCCTATTGGGATAAGGAGAGTGGAGGCAAAGGCACCAAATCCAAACTTGAGTTAGGGACTATAAGTTTGATCTCCCCACTTTGCCACAGGCTCTAGTAAGGCTGGGAAGGTGCTAACACAAACATTTCTATCTCCTCGCCAGTTGGTTCTGTTCAAGAGACAAAATGTGTTGGACTGAGTCGAACTTTTTATTCTCAGTTTCCTGCTAGTGTAGCTCTAATTTTAATTTTTTTTTTATGGCTGGGCATATCTTTGATATGTCTATTTTCATTTTATTGTCTGTCAGTAGAGTATAAACATAAATCTCTGTAAATAATATAACCTTTCTTTTTTATCAGTGGTATAGGCATTGTCCTTTCAAATTAAATATTAAAGGAAGCAGAGAAGAGGAAAGATGGCAGTGCAAGGCCTTAGGAATGGCAAAACCAGAGGGAAGGAGTGTATGAATTATTGAGTTGCTAAGGGTACCGAATTTCTGAAAATGGCTCTAAATACTTAAGGGAAAATTTTCTCAATGGAGAACAAACTAGAAATTAAAAGTAAGGTTGCCAAAGCTTTTCATCACATCATTCTCTCTAAATATATGAATGAAAAGTTAAGGATCAGGCTCAATTGCTAGCTGTGCTTCTATTTGTCATAAAACAATTTGTGTTTTACATTGAAAATCCCTTGGCTTACACATTAAAAAAGAAAAACGTATTCTTACGGGAAAGAAAATTATCTCCTAAAATGAAAGCAAATTGTGCTATTGAACATGACATTACAGGTCCTTGTTCCCAAGTAAACATAGAAAAGGATTTTTTTTAGTAGAAATTTTCAACTACGAGAGTACCTCTGACTCTAAACATATTGTTAGCTCCCACAGATTCCTGCAAGAGCAATGCACAGATGGTGTATTATATTGAGATTCTTGAAGGGCTCTCTTTATGTTGATAATATTAGTTTATACACGTGACTAACAGCTTAATTTTCAAATAACAGACAAGAACATTTAGTGATAAAATAGAATGCCATTTGAATTATTAACATTTTCATTATGGAAAATGCACTGTGGTGTAAAGTTTTAGGTAAATATGTTTATCTCTGTTAATGGTATGGATGCTTTGCAACAAAGACTGCTGAATGTAAATTGAGGCTGATGGTGGTCATACATTATGTATAATATTGAAGAGCTATACCACAAAAGCCTACATTTCCTGGGTAACGAAACATTTAATATGGAAACTATAATTTCTCATCAACTCAAGAGGTTAAAACCGATGGATCACACACTAAAATAGAGACATCTAAAAGAATCCAACCTGATTTATTTTCCCAGTAGAAAGGCAAAATATTCATGTCTTTACTTTGTTAATGCTTTAGACTAGAATTATTCTTTAAATAATGTTTGTGCTGCTTCATTTAGCCATATAATTTTTCTTACTATGAATGTAATGTTCATTTCTCTCATTCTTTCAGTTCGAGTAGCAATGTTTCTAATGAAAAAATTTCAAACTAAGTATCTAACAAAATGATTTTGTGTTTCTCTTTTCACAGGCTGAGGTAATCATGCAGGAAAGGAAAATAAATCATTCTCTTTTGGAATGGAAGCATTCATATTTGATAAGTGATTTGAAAGTAAAATGAGATTTTACATAAACATTTTACATTTTTTATGGACTTATCTTTACTGATGTTCCTTCCAGGAAAAAGTCATTACTAATAGAAATATGCACATATCAAAAATATGTATGACAAAGTACAGTTATAGATAATTTGTTTTAGAGAAATAAAGAAATCTTACAAAATGAATATGAGAAAGAACCTAGTGATAAAAAGATTCTGGGAGAGTATTATTAAAGACAAAAACAAACAAACATACAAAAATGTTTTGCTTTATGTATGCATAGGGCTACTAATTATAAATACAATCCAAAAGATATAGAGAAAAAAGGGAAATAAATTACTCAGAGAGGAAAAAAATACAACAGAAAATGGATTAGCAAATTTATGGTTTTAGAATACCATTTATATCTTAACGTGACCCTCTGGATGGTTGCCAAGTCAGAGCTGGACTAGAAATGTGGTTCAGGGATCTAAGTTATAAACTTTCTTTCACATTCTTGCTCCACCCCTGAAATTCTTTTCTACTACATTTAAAATTTCATTTGACAATTAGTTCAGCACTTTTATGCATTTAGGGGCCCTAAGCTCTAGTGAAAATTTATAAAACTTTATAACATATTCCACAGTGGAGAAACAAGCAAACTGACAAATGGAGGTTCCTGCACCTCAACTCCCACCTTTGACTTTGCAACCTTTGGCAAGAACTTTATACAACAACAGTGAAACTCTATTTTAGTGTTACTGCTGTTGAGAACAGGCATAATACAAAACCACCTTAGAGAATAACCAGTGACAGATGGTACTTTATAGCATTTTGTTGGGTATAATATTCACACATACCAACTTATATATTGAGCATCTACTGTGTCACAGGTACTAAGTTACTCTCTGTAGAAGACACAAAGATGAATGGAATTCATGTCTTCAAGGGGCTTACAATCAAGAAAGGGATATGAAACATTACAAACAGCTATAATAAAGATATATCTTCTAAGAAGCTTTGATTGCCTGATATATTGATAGACACCTTCAAAGCAACACAGCTTAAAACAGTTTCTTTATGCATACATTATGCATCCAATGCTTTGAAGACTGAATCTGAGATCAACGCCAAAACCCCAAATTGGTCTGAGGCACAAACTCTGCCCAAGACAGGAGTCCAAAACCGATGAGTCTCTCACTGGCTAGCTTGATTAAGTTCACTTTCCTGAAATTTGACTGTGAGACACACAGAGAGAGTCATTTTATTGGTAATGTGGCTGGAATTGAAGACACAGAGATAGAATGTTACAAAGTCACTGTGAGAGCAGAAAACTAGAATAAGGAGCAAGCAATGATGTGTTGCTTGAGTTGAAAGAATAGGGATGGCCAGCTGAGCAGATGGCTAGAACTTCTGAGCCTGGAGGGACCCAGGCAACTGCTGTGTCCTGGATTCAGATTCTGTTTTTCATTGATTGATTGTTGTTCTTTCTTTTACATCCTTATGGAGCTTCACAATACATTCCTATTAGTTAGGAGTTAATCCGGGAGTGCCTATTCTTTGCACACTGAGAAGACTCTCTCCTAACACTACAAACACATAGGAGGATTCAAAGATTCAATACTTAGTAGCAGGATCCTTCTTATTTTTCAGTTTCAGCACCAGACACAGAAGGTCCCACAAATATGTAAATGAATATTGAATAAGAGAGACAGTTAAAGTATAAGAGTTAAGAAGAGTGGAAATTATTTCTTTTTTTAAAGATTAAATTTATTGGTCTGGCATTCATCAATAAAATTATGTAAGTTTCAAGTGTACAATTCTATAATACCTCATCTGTATATTATATTGTATGTTCACCACCTAAAGTTTAGTATCCTTCCATACCCATATATTTGAGTCCCTTTACCCCCTTCAACCTCCCCTGCCACACACTTCTCCTAGGTAACCACCAAGTTGTAGTCTGTGTCAATGAGTTTTTGTTTGTTTTGTTTGTTCATTTGTTGCTTTCTGTTTTATATCCCACCCATGAGTGAAATCACATGGTTCTCTTCCTTTTACATCTGATTTATTTCACTTAGCATGATAATCTCTTGTCACAATAGCAGTATTTCATCTTTTCTTATGGCCGAGTAGAATTCCATTGTATATATGTTCCACATCTTCTTTATCCAATCACCTATCAAAGGACACTTGTTTCCATGTCTTGGCTGCCATCAATAATGCTGCAATGAACATAGGGGTACAAATCTCTTAATGAATAAATGTTTTCAAATTAAAAATTATTTCTTGCCAAGAGAATCAAAGATAAGTTTTTATGGAGACAGTGTCATCTGAGCAGAGCCTTAAAATCAGAGGGTGCTTAGTTTGGAATGAAGAGAGGTACTGCTCCCCCAAAACATATTGTCTAAAATGATATTTTTAACTGTTTTTAAAGTATTATGTTGTCATGAAAGTTTTTAAGACTCTGATTAAAATACACTGGAAAGAATATTGTGAAAATAGTAGTTAAGGGGTTGTATCTTTGAAGGTATTTACTTCGCAATAAACTCAAAGAATAGATCTTGTGCCTGGGTCCTGCCCCCTTACCCATTACAACCTGTCCTAGCTAATGTTTGAGGATTAGGGAGGATTCGTGGAATTAAGAATTTCAGGCAGTAGGCAAAGTCAGAGTGGAGGGACAAATAGGGAAATCAAGAAGTTTAGGTTCAACTGAGCACCTGAAGGAATAGTAGTGAGAATGTTAGTTGGAAATGTAGATTCAAGTTTGAACTTCATTCTCTAAGTATTTATGTAAGCATTTATGAATTCTGAACATAAGAGGGATGCCAATATTGTGTTTCAAGAGGATTAAGCTGAAAATAGTATATGAAGTGGATTTGAAAAGGGAAAAATCACAGGGGGGCAAGTTAGGAACCCAGTGCAAAAGCCCAGGACAGTGGATTACTGTCATAAAAATATACAAACTTTTCAGTGTTACTATTTAGTATTTGTGTTAATGTTTTGCATTTATTTGTGTTAGTTTATGCATCTTCTTTATTTATTTATTACAGCTGTTTAGGATAAGTCAGTAACAGCAATACACACATCTTTCTTTAATTTATAGCAATGATATTGCATACAAGATGCAAAATTCCATAACAGCTTGTTTCTCCAACAGCACATAAGAAAAAATAATAACCACTCCACAAGTTGTTTACTATTTTGGGTAGAGATGTTACTGAAATCTAATTAGTCCCAAATACTTTTACAGATTTATGCCTTTTTTTCCCCCAGATTGTCTAAGAATTCTTAGATTTGGGAAAAAACAAAAGGAATCTACCTTTAGATGTTGAGTTTCATATGTTAATGTCTCAATGCATAGCATTGCGCCTTTTGGAATTTTTATAAATTCCCATTTCACACTGTGAGCTCAAAAGCAGCAGCCTGCCTCTAGCCATCTGAAATCAAGCTCATGATGAATAGCTTTCAAGTGTTCCACTCTAGAAATATTTGAAAAAGACGGCCCTGCTGTCTATTGATAATGTCATCAAAGCTTTTCTTTTCTTTTTTCTTTTTTTTTATGTTGTAGGATTTCTGATTTTCCTTAGAAAAAGAACCTGCCCAGTGTTCTCAATCTTTTCTTTCAAAGACACAAACGATTGAAGATAATCACATTCATCGTATACTCCCATGAGAACTAGCTGCAGCTCCCACTCAAGGAAGCACATGAAAAACATGTGCTAGGGATAATTCTGCACATGAATTAAATTTTAAAAAGCCAAGTATGAAATACTTTAATATTAGTCACAAATGAGTTGTGGAATCCTACAATTAAACACATCATAGACCTTGCTTAGTCGAGAGCCACTAGTCTGATGACACTATCACTATCAAGCATTACTCAATATCAGCAAAGTACACACTCACAACACACTCCCTCGCTCTACGCATATGCGCAGTCCCAGACTCTTTTTTTTCTTCTTACCTCTGTTTTCTGAACGTTGATTTTTCAAATTCTATCAACAATTACATACGATTGCATAGAATTTGCATTTTAGTCTTTTATATAAGTACGGTTAATCACACACACACGCACATTTTTTTAAGAAAATTAGATTGATTATTGAGGGTTTCTTTTGTTTTGTTCATTTTCCTAAAACTACTTTCAGGCTAATAGATATTCTATACCTTAAAGAGAAAATACGAAATATACAAAATATGTTCAAAGGTGGTTAAATGCCTTCTCTCATATCAAATCATGAGAATTTGCACTCTGATCACAATTTTGTATATTAACAGAACTCTTTCAGACAAGCCTAGCACTAACTTAAAAAAAAAATACAAGCTGCATACCATTATGAAGCAGGAGAAACAATTGAGTAGAGTAGCCATTTGTTCTTGTTCAGGTAATAGCTTGTTTCATGATGAATTTCTGGAAATACATATTTATATTTTAACATATTTTCTTGGTAGCCACATTCTAATTTATTCTGACACATGTCAAAATGTATCATAGGCTTTCTTTATTTTTGCATTCAATAAATGTTTTTTGAGTATCTACTATGGATTCTACTGATAGGAATTCAACAGTGAGTAGAAGAGAGAAATCATAGCTCCTGTATATCTTAGTTTATAGTTGAGGGAAGACAGATCCCAAACAAATAAATAAGTGAAACATATTGTGTTACAGATGGCAATAAGTTCTTTGGAGAAAATAGCACAGATAAAGGGAAACAGAGTTCTGTTGTGGAAGTTATAGTTCAAATAATGTGGCATTTCAGCAAAGACCTGAAGAAATGAGGGAGCAAGTCATTTAGTTATCTGAGGGAAAGAGCCTTTCAGGAGGGAGGATCATCAAGTGCAAAAGCCCTGAGGTGAGTGTCTGCTGGTCTGTCCAGGGAGCAAGAGGAGGTAAGTGTGGCAACAAAAGAGCAAGCAAGAAGAGGAGGAGGACATGTGATTAAGAAGGGAAGGGTCTCTGGTGGGCCATTTTGAGAAGTTTGCCTTTGAATGAGATGGGAAGCTATTGGAATTTTTGAGAGAGGAGCAATGAGATTTAATTGTGACTGACTTGAACATTGGTGGATGGGATACAATATGAAATTAAGGTCACTTAAGTGATGACTTCTAGAGAGCCAAAGTGTTTTGTGGAGCTGTGCTAAGATTTAGCGTCTAAGAGGTTTCATAGTTTTGGTATTTTCCTGAAAAAAGGAAATAAAAAAAAAGTGAGGGAAGGAAGGAAGGAAGGAAGGAAGGAAGGAAGGAAGGAAGGAACGAACGAACGAACGAACGAACGAACGAACGAAGGAAAATATAAGAAATCAAGTATTTTTGAGACAGTAAGAGTGGTAACTTTCATTGTAACAACATTATCCATACACCTGACAAACCTGGTAAATTAATACAATCTGGAGAATATATAATATATTTACAGTCACAATAAGTATATGATAATTTTTGTTTTTGCTCACAACTTTCTTTCAAGCCAGGACAAGCTCTGCTACTTAGTTAAACTGTCAGCAAAATGCTCAAAATTTGTATTTGGAAATGTTTCATTGGCATCCCAAAAAGTTTAATTAATTAATGTCTATAAAGTAAATCAAGATCATAGAGAACAATGAACTGATCTAAAAACAAGAATTTTCAATTACTGCAAAAAAAGTACATTATGTTATCTTAGCAATATTTCTCCTGATCACAATTATCAATAGATGCTGTCTTACCTGTCCAGAGAAGTAAAATAATAAATTTGGGAAAGCTAATTATTGCATTGGTCTCTATTAAATTTGGCCTTGTTTTATCAGAAAAAAATTAAAAGAACAAAAGTTCTTTTGAATAGTACTTCTCAGAGTATGGTCCACATACCCCTGGGGGTTCCAAGACATTTTTAGGAGGTCTGTAAAGTAAAATTTCTATTCACAGTAATACCAAGATATTATTTTCTTTTTTCATTTTCATTTCTCTTATGAGTATACAGTGGTGTTTTCTAGAGGCTATGTGTGATATCAAAACAGACAGAATGCAGGAGCAGATATGAGAATCTGGCTTTTTCTATTAAGCCAGACATTAGAGAGATATGCAGACATATTAAAACAATGTTATTCATCTCACTACTTTTAAAAATATAGTTATTTTCATAAAAATCTTATTCATGTTAACATGCAATGAGTTTATTATTGCCATTTAAAATGAATTAATAAACAAGGAACTCAATTTTTAAGTGTTTGAAAGAATCTTGAAATCAAAAAGTGAGAATCATTGCTTTAGAATATGAGCTCTAAAAGAGCAAAGATTTTTGTGTTTTTTGTATGAAAGCACCAAATAATCCAAAGAATGCCTGACATATAATAAGTGCTTAATAAATACTTGTTGAATGAATGAATAAATGAATGGTTATTAACATGTTAGATGAACTAACATGGGCTTCTTTTTAAAAAAATTTGAATGAGATAACAATTTTTAAAAATTAAATTTATTGGATAATATTAGTTAATAATATTATGCAAGCTTCAGGTGTACAATTCTATAATACATCATCTGTATATTACATTGTGTGCTTACCACCCAAAGTCAAGTCTCTTTCTGTCACCATATATTTGATCCTCTTAACCTTCTTCATCCTCCCCCAACACCTTTCCCCTCTGGTAACTACCATACTTTTGTCTGTGTCTGTGAGTTTGTTTACTTGACATGGGTTTCTGAAGGGTCTGAAACAAATGCTAATATTTGGGTTTGTTGAGGTTTGTGCATACATTAGGCTAGGATTACTTTATGCAGACATTAGAATTATTCATGAAATGAATTCAGAATAAAATGAAATAATCATAATCATTTATATTACTGTTTACAACCTCTCCACATATTTAAAGACCCCTGATATAGGAATTATTACCCTATCAGTGAACAGAAAGAAGTTCTTTTTAGTTTTCAGTTTCAGAATGAAACTTTTGGTACATTCACGAACTCCTTCATCTTAGCTTTCATTGGATGTTTGACAAGGCAAACAGTCTTCCACAGAGACTAGAAGAATTTAGCAAAAAATAAAATGACTTGTTTCTTTCAACTGAAAATGTATGAATGCAAAATTAGATCCCAAAGAAACCCAGTGCTCCTAGATGACAGAATGTTAAATTGATATGCACAAGTAAAGCTCTATTTAACTGCACATTAACACAAATAGAATAGAAGCACCTTACAACATATTTGATAACTGTGATTAAAGAGAGGAGACAAAAACTAGGAAAATCAGGCTTGTAATCAATAGATAGTCCAATAAGCACCTCCTTGGGGAATTAGAAAGAAGGAATTTTTTAAAATAATACTTCTAATTCCTAATATTCCTAAAACACAACAAGCACTAAATGAAGCACTATTGCATAAGGTAGATAGAAATAAAAACAAGAGACTTTAATTTACTTAAAAAGTCTTGACTTAGAGTAGATTATTAATCCTATTATTTTCTTTATAGAAACGTATCCACAAATGTTTATTAAATGATGACTATGTGCCATGCACTCTGCAGGCGCTGAAGATTCAGTGTTCCCTGGCTCATGACATTTATATTTCAGAGTAGAAAACAAACAAACAAATAAATGACCAAGGTAATTTCAGGCGTGATAAGCGTGGTAAAACAAGCCGCTGTGTGTAGTGATTTGTTGAAGAGTAGAAGTTAGAGCATAGGGTTGGAAATGCAGAATTAGACTGGGTGTTAGGGATTCTCTCACTGAAATGGTGGTATTAAGCTGACACCCAAAAGACAAGAAGAGGCTCCCTGGCTGAGAAAACTGCTAGCTCAAGGCTCTGAGGAGGCAATGAGCTTGGTGTGTAGCGAGAAGAAAAAGGTGGCTAGTGTCGTGGAAGCCTAGTGAGAAAAGAGATCATACATGATGTAGTAAAAAGTAGATAAAAACTACATCATGAAATGACTTGAAGGAGTTTGAATTTCTTCTGAGATCATGAAAAGCCTTTGGACAACTTGTTCTGGTCACATGATTCAGTTTGCATTTGGAAAAGAATCAGTCTGGCTGCTCCATGGGAAATGGATTGTAAAGGAGTGGGGCGGGATTAAACAGATGGCGTAATTAACAAAGCTTTCATAAAGGAAGTAAGACTTGTTCTTGATCTTGGAAGAGAGAATTTAAGCAAAGAGAAAGGCTAATAGATGCTAGCTGGGAAAGGAGCAGAGACATAATATCCTAGTTTTGTGGTATAGAGAAATAATTTGCTTGAGGAGAGAGAGGACAGAATCTTCTTTGGAAAAGTGGGAGACAAAGTCACAGAGAATGAGGGTGCCAGACAATAGATGCTATCTAAAGCTGGCCACCAAGAATTTGGCCTAGATTCAGTTGAATAAAACTTATTAAAGATTTGTGGGCAAGGTTTACTTTTAGTGAAGGGCTACTTGTGACCACTAATCATTCCCCACTCTAATTTCTAGAGTAATTACTGTTGTCTTTAAGTACTTATTATGTACTTAGATTGTAACTTTTTGCACTTTTAAAATATATAATCTGTATGAGTGCAGCCTAAATGGAGTAGGTACAGAGAAAATGTTTGATGATCATGAAAGACATGTGTAAGGAAGATTAATTTGGCAACAGCATATGGCCTAAATTGAAAAGAAGAAAGCCAGGATGTAGGGAAGTCATGAGGAAGCTGTTCCAGAAATATAGGTGTGAAGGAAAGAATGCAGAAGAGGCAGATATGAGAAAATGCTTAGGCAGTATCATTAAAGGGAACTGTAACTAATTTGAATGCAGAGCAGGTTAAAAATTAAATTTTCAATTATAAAGTTTTGAAGGACCATGATGCCACTCAGGCAAGATGGAAAACATGCGAGAAGGAATTGGTTTGGGAGGATACAAAGAGGAATTCGGTTTTGAACAGGCATTTGAGATGATAACAGAATATTCATTTTGAAATTGGCTAGATGAGAATGAAATGACTATGAAGAGACAGGGTTAAAGCTTTGTTATGATTTCATTCATTTCAACAAATATTTATAGAGGCCCTATGTGCTAAGAACTATGGGATATTGAATTAAATTAGGCAGGAACTTTGAGTAATAATCTTACCTGGAAAAACAGACAAGAAAGGAATACAAAGTGTACTGAAATAAGTGTCCAGAGGAGATTATATGCTGGGTAAGTGAATTAAATATCATCTATTCAGTGGTACAAATTTCCTACCTGAGAAAACTGACAGAATTCATGAAAGCATCCAGAAGTGGAGGATCCTACTTATCTTTCTCTGACTGTATCCTGTTACTCTGGTCACCACTTTCTGGACCCAGGATTGGTACCCAAACAAAGTTGATGGTCTCTAAACCAGGCATAAGAAAGGCTAGCCACCAATCAGATGGCCCATCAGGAAAACTGTGTCCCATAAAGGCCCATCTTATTGAATAATGAATGACAGATACATTCAGATCCTCTCTCTTCGGTTGTTTAAATGTTAAGGCACAGAGGGTGGTCACTAGAAGCAGAGATAGCAGTAGAAGCTGAGACTAATATGAGAAAGAAGCAGAGAAATACCAATTCAAGAGAATGGCAAAATTACTAGAGTATGGTTAATAGATGCTTGTTAATGAGGGGATGAGCAAGGCACCCGAGCCTGTTGCTAGATACGAATTGCAGTTGATTCTTAGAATGAGCAGTAGTTCTGGCTGATGGTATGACTTTCTAAAGTTTCCTTAAACCCTCAGCATTTGCAGTGCTCTGAACATCTCCTGGCATTTTATATCTTATAAGAGCCAACTGACACAACTAACCCAACTAACATAAGTATATTCCTGTTGTTTTGCTTTAATTATAGCTGTAGAAGAGGGTGTGTCTTGAAGAAAAGGGTCAATATGATCTTCATAAAGTAAGATCAAGAGGATATGTGCATGTGCATGTGAGTATGTAGCTACTTTCCCAGGAGACTATAAGAGTTAAGTGCAGAAACTTCAGTTACATCAGAGGGCAATCCCCAGGTTTATACTTTTTGTTATCCCTCTCTTTTTTCCCATCGTGATCACAGTTCAGATGTGTCTTTGTCCTTGAGGAGAGCAAAGAAAGGAAGAGCCAGGGAGACTATTCAATGCAGTCACCAGGCTTAAGGGAAGAGAAACCCCAAAAGACAGTAGAAAGTGCAGACTCCGAAACAAGAGAGGAATCTGAGTATATAGATCACAGTTTCTCTAAATGTACAGACCGCTAACTCCCATTTAGGGTCATCGGATTTGTTTTAAAAAATGATCTCTGATTCACCTTAGACTAACTGAATGAGATATCTGGGTGAGGGGCCTAGGAACTTGCATTTTTGTAAGTATGCTAGGTGCTTCATGAAGCACTTACCTTTGAGACCCACTGCTCTAAGTCCGGGGTATCAGAGAATATTGGGGAGGAGACTACTGGCTTCCTAAATAGTGGAAAGGCTTGGTGTAGCATATCTGTACATTTCCATAGGAGTGAAAGGAGAAAGTGTGTAAGGTGAAGCTGAAGTGTAAGTAGGGTACACCGAACAGATAATGGGGTGCCGATTTGCTTTAGGAATCATGAGCCTAGATGATAACTGACACCACGTAGATGGATTAGGTTTCTGCTAATGCCAGAACTTTTAAAATCAACATAAAAATACAATATAAAGTCCCCCTCATGTTAGTTAGCCCTTTTAAGGTTTATGGAGTATCAAATACAGGGAGAACATTGTATTAGCTAGCTATCAGAGAAAACAAGAGCTTATTATGTACTTGACATTGGACAAAATAAATCTGTGATTCATATTTAAGAATGACTACAAAGCAACATAAAAAATAAGTTCAAATTCATTTATTTAACAAAAACTCATTGTGTGCATTACATGAAGATTCTTTTGTAGACTGCATAGGGTGTGGTTTATCATAAGGTGACCTGGGAGAATTTAAGGGTAGATTTGGTAAGGTGAAAACTGAAATTTCAGAAAGCTAAGGCACTTAGCCTAAGATTTAGAGTCACAGAGTTCAGAGGGAGGGTACATAACTTCAATTCATTCAACATTCCACAAATATTTATTGAATGCCTATTGTGTTGTAGGTGCTGGAAATATATCAGCAAATAAAAGTTAAAAATCCTTGCCTTCATGGATTCCTTATCTCTGGGAGAGAGACAAGAAAATAAACTAAACGTTATATACTATATTAGGTCATACGTGCTCTGGAGAAAAAGGGAAGAGATAGGATTTGGGGGAAGAGGTTGAAAGACGCACTATCCGATGATCTTTTGAGATCTCATTAGAAGACATTTGAACAGAGACTTGTAAGTACATGATGGATGGAAGAAGCTTTGTAGATTTATAGTAAACGCGTGTTCCACTTTCTTTGACCTCTTTCACCTGTTACCAATTGCTATGACAGGAACAAACCTTGCAGATTACAGCCCACATAAGGAATAATAAGAAAGAGTTATAGTTGGTATAAGGCCTAGGCTATCAGACTTAATAGTTGGGGTTTAAAATTATTTTATTCATGTTTTATTATGTGACAATTTACCTTTTTAGGTAGTTTATCCACGCAGATCTGGGTATGTTAGCCGGTTTAATTGCTCCATTGTTTAACGTGTTAACTGATTAATCTCAATCTTCTAATTAATGTTTGAATGCTTCTCCTCAGGTCTAAACTATCAAGGGCATTTCTACTTAAAAATAACTTTTCTGCTTATGCCGTCGAGAGCAATAGGTACGTTTGAAGTCCCTGTCTAGGGAGACCCGTGATGGCTTCAAAACAGCCATAGAAACAACAACAGAAAACCAGACCCCTCTCCCCTATAAGATTAGTGAAGAAAGGGTTTGTAGGTTTGTTTGGGCCTGGGGCTAGGTTCCCAGCCCGAGTGTTGAGGCTGGTAATAACCTACCTAAGATTAGAAAGCCCCAGGGTGAGGGACTGACACACAGCTCCGTCTCTTCCTCCCACATTTGGTGACTGCAGGTTTATGTCCACGGAATAAATGACAGTAAATGAATGTGCACAAGTGTAGGCCGACTTCAGAGGTGGCGGGGTTTCGCAGCTTCTCGGTGTGGACCTGTTAGGGTTGCTGCGGCGTCACTTATGGTGGGTCTCTGATGTGAGTGTGGCCGACCGAGAGCCGGCCAGGGTCCGAATCTGCGGCTGCCGGTCCGGCTCTGCGGCGAAAGCCTGGGGGCGGGTCGCCGCGTGCGTCCAGCAGCGCCCCCCGCGGAGACACCGCCCAGACCCTCCCGCTGCGCCGGCCGGGCTCCGCCACCCTCCACCGCCGTTCTCCGTCGGCCCGGCCCCCGCTCCTCCTCCGCCGGCCCGGCCCGGCCCCCTCCTCGTCCCCGGTGGCTCTCGCCTGCGCGCGCTCTTCCCTCTTCCCACACCGCCCTCGGCCGCTCCCTCCCCGCACGCCCTTCTGGAGAGGGAGGAATCGAGCGCCGAGCGCGTCGATAGCTCTGCCCTCTGCGGCCGCCCGGGCCCGAACTCATCGGTGTGCTCGGAGCTCGATTTCCCTAGGCGGCGGCCGCGGCGGCGGAGGCACAGCGGCTGTGGTGGCGGCGGCGGCGGCGGCGGCGGCGGCAGCGGCGGCGGCGGCGGCGGCTGCTCGGCCAGTACTCCCGGCCCCCGCCATTTCAGACTGGGAGCGAGTGCGGTGCGGGCACTGAAGGCGCAGCGGGGGCCAGAGGCTCGGCGGCTCCCAGGTGCGGGAGAGAGGTACGGAGAGGACCACCCCTCTTGGGCCCCTGCCCCGGTCCCGACCCTCCTCGCCCGCACCGGGCGGGGCCGGCGGCGAGTGAATGAATTAGGGGTCCCCGGAGGGGCGGGGAGGGAGCGCGGGCGCGGACCACGGGAGGGCGGGCGGACGCCGTTGGGGGGTCTGCAGGCGGAGGCGCGGGGACGCGGCGACGCGGGGAATGAGGAATAGGCGGTGCGGGGCTGAGGAGGGTGAGGCTAGCGGCCGCCGTTTGTGTGCTTCCTGGACGGGGAACTCCTTCCTTCCTCCTCCCCGAGAGCCGCGGCTGGAGGCGGCCGGGGAGAAACTCGCGGGCCGGGCGGGCTGCCCCTCAGGCGCTCGGGTGCGGTGGAGGTTACTCCCGTTGCGCTCCAGTCTCCCCTCCCCCTCGTCGTCTTTCCCTCTCCCTCTCTCTCCCTTCGCTCCCGCACCTCTTCCTCCCTACCCAGCGCTCGGCTTGCCTGGGTTACTGTCTTCTCTGCTGCATCTAGCATCTCTAGGACGAAGAAATAAACTTCTCCTTCGAGCGCAGACTGGACGGATAGTGGTCCATTTCGGTGTGTAGGGGGATATATGACTAAGAAGGGGAAGTCACGTTTTGGAAGAGCAAAGAAAGTGTTTAGAGACCACACTGTTCGAGGTTATTGTGTTTGGGAAAAAATGCATCTGCAGCCGAGTTCCTGACTGCTCCCCTCCCCCATGTATGGGCTGTGACATTGCTGTGGCTACAAAGGAGGAGGTGGAGGTAGAGATAGATGGTGGTGGAAGAACAGGTGGCCAACACCCTACAACGTAAAGCCTTTGACTTAGTGAAAAGGAAAAAGTTAATCCCAGAAGGTCTGTTTTGCTTTGTCAAGTTAAAACACACGCAGAAAACCCGCAGAGCAGAAGCAGGGCTTTTCCCTTGCGAGTTGAGTGTAGACAGTAATAGCCAAAATTATACTTGAAGTTTAATTTGCCTGTCTTGCCTTTTCCTTTATCTTTTCTATATCACCCTCATCTTTACAAATTTGACCCCCATCTCAAGACTTATTACAGTTCTCTTAAAACAGCACACACAATTTTTTAAACTGACTTACAAGAGTTAATTGTACCAATCTGCCAGACAACTAATTGAAATAAGCTAGTCGCCTTAAATCTTGATATCTATCAAAACGAGGAGTTAACAACAAAAAGCTGTTTTCTGATTTTTACACAATATACGCATTACATTTGTAATGGAAAAAACATCATTAAAAAAAACTACAAAGGGAAAAAGTCTGTTCATAATCATTATCTCAGAATCAACCATATGAGTGATGTCACTGTTAGGTGACTGAGGTCCAAACTGCTGACTCCAACATGTAATAGACTATAGACATCAAGTATGCTTGATTTCAGTATTACTTTCTTTTAGACTAGCCATCCACAGGCATACCTGGGTTAAAGAGATGGTAGAAGAGATAATTCAGTTTTATGACAAATAAAAGTGAAAAATTTTTTTTTTACCAGAATATTGGGTTCCAGTTGCAGTCCCAGCCCTTGCTCGTTTTTGTAGCTTTGGGTGAGGGGGCTCCTTCTGGCATGTGATCTTCAGTAAGTCTACTTGGGAACCCAATTTTCTCTAATGGACTTAAGTGTTACTTGATTTTTAAAGTCCAGTTTAAGGATTTTTTCAGAAACAGCCACTGGATAGATAAACAAGTAGACAGACCAGAAGGTGTGTTTGTCTCAGAGTTCACACATATATGCAGCTAGAGCTTTCTCTAATCCAGTATCCACAGGATCGCCTCAGCTGGAAACTTTTTGGTTGTAAGAACCCCTTTACACTCTTCAGAATTACTGAAGATCCCAATATGGGGTACTTCAATATTTACCATCATAGAAATGAAGACTGAGAATTTTAAACATTTATTAATTCATTTAAAAAATAGAAATTATAAACCATTACTTGATAACGTAAATGGCATTTTATGAAAAATTACTTTTTCAAAACAAAACCAAAAATTAGAATAGTGGTATTGTTTCACACGTTTGCAAACCTCCTTAATTGTATGGCTTAATAGACGACAGCCAGATCCTCTTATCTGTTTCTGCATTCAGTCTATTGTGTTCACAACATCTGGAAAACAATACTGTAGACTTGTGAAAGGGCAGGAGTGGAAAGGGTATTAACATTGTAGTAGTATTAAGTTAAAAGTTTTAACCTCTTGGATCCCCCAAAAGCCTTAGAAACACTAATGGGTTACTGCACCACGTTTGAGAACTACTTTTTTAGGCTGTCTAAATTGTTTTGTGGTGCTTGGTGAGCAGCGAGCTAGACGATACATTTTGATGTGATCCTCCTCATCTATCCCATTTGTAAAGGCTTATGTTTGGAATAGAAAAGGCTTATGTTTGGAATAGAAAGTGGGAGCAAACAGAATAAAATACATGTTTGTAGTGGCTCCCTAGGTAGCCTTACACAAGAGCAAGTAAAGCTGGGTGGCACAGAATAGGTCAGGGAGTTGTAATGTGACAGTCTGTGATATAACAGTTGTCCAGCATGTTTACTTTTTGTGAGAAGGTTCAGAAATAGGGTGAGGAGGTGGTTAGTATATTATCATATGGAAAACCATATTATCTTTTTTTTTTTTTTTGGTGCCTATTTGGATAACTCTTGGTCTTCAGTAAATAGGATGCTACATGTATTTAGTGCACATTTATTAATTTAGGACTATGTATAATGTGCACTTACTGCCATTTCTCAGTTTCTTGTTTATATTATTATCATATAGTTATTAAGGGAAAGAAGATAAATAAGTTTATTTTATTTCAAAAAGTTTGAAACAGCTGACTAAAGAATACTTTCTCTCTTGTGCTGTTAACCTTACAAGTTGTATGTCTCGAAACAATATACAAGATGCAAAGAATAAAAGTCACATGGATTATTGAGAATATCCAATTATCTTTTAAATTGTCTCACTAAAAGCAATGCTTATATTTAAAATTTATATGATTATATTTTTCTTATGCAGAGTGCTGTTTGTCAGCACTAGTGATATAAGATTGTATATTGTGATTGATGATCAAATCAGCAATAGTGAATAGTTCAAAATTCTCAAAATTCTCCATTTTTACACCATTATTTTCCTCAGCTGATATTTTACAGATTAAAATGTCATCAGATTTTGTCTTTATCTGCTTTAGAGTCTCAATTTTTATTTCCTCACTACACGATTAAGCTTTATTTGATAATTCACATCTCCCCACTACCCGATCCCAACATGCCCCACCCCCCAATCCCAACACACCCCATCTGATTCTTGTTAACTAACTGTCCAGGAGAACTAACCATGATGGTGCTTTTTAAAAGTTTTCTATAGCTCTTTGCTCCAACAAGGACACTCAGCATATCCACTTGTAACTCTTAGGGGCCAAAGCCAACTAGGAATACTGTAGAGATAGCTGCCAACAGTTTTGCGTGGGCGTGTCCACAGGGTATAGAGCATTGTGCTAGACACTTGTACTGAGTAAAGTCATGGCATGTTCCTTTGAGAGCCATTAACTGCTACAGAACAGCAGACTGGCTGCTTGGAGAGAACAACATGAATATAAGATAAAAGAACTTTGTACTCGGTATTTTTCTCAGATGTTGATGTGGGAGTTTTTGAATGTAGTGCAATTTATTACAGTACACATCTGTGGTTAACTGAAGTTTGACCGCCTATATGATATGTCACTATTTATAGGTGGCCCAACTGAAGTAGACCACCTATGTAATAGTCTCTATTATCATTGAATTTTGTAAGATATTTTGAAATAATTTTTCATATAAAGGTGAATTTGTGTTAAAGGGTATTGATAGAGTGTTCAGATTATATTAACCTCATGTGTGACACATGTTCTAATTTAGTCACATTTTTATTATTTTTATTATAAGGCCTGCTGAAAATGACTGAATATAAACTTGTGGTAGTTGGCGCTGGTGGCGTAGGCAAGAGTGCCTTGACGATACAGCTAATTCAGAATCACTTTGTGGATGAATATGATCCTACGATAGAGGTAAATCTTGTTTTAATATTATGCATATTGATTTGTGCAGGCCCATCCTTTGGGTACCAAAAAATATATATATTTTTTTTCTTGATCATTTTTATGACTATTTATTACAAGATAATTACACTAAAAATAATTTTATTAAGTTATCAGGCTTTTTTTTCTGGGTTTCCAGGCTTTATTCTGAAGTTACAGGTAACCATAGATAATGGAGAGCCCTTCTCTCAGAAGAATCTCAAGATCCATGACCTTCATTCTGTTGGCATATGTGCATTTTGATGGAAGTGTATATCAGAGTTTATGAGGGAGTGAAAATGTAAATTTACATCTTATCTGTACCTAACAGTAATTTTTAAAAAAATGTAGCTGCTATTTTTATGTGGTTTTTTTTTTCGTATTTTGATGTCACATGTTAGAGTTGAATTATACTGGTGAAATGCAATCTTTTGATGGTTGATTTAAAAAGGTAATAGTATTATTTTCTTTTTATATTGAAGTAGTGGAGAACCTACAGCTACTTGATATATTTTTATAAGCTCATTCTTTGCTTATTTATATCAGATTATACATAAGGTTACAATTGCCAGTCCTTTGCAGTCATTTTTAATTTACTCAAGGAAATGTTAGAATTGTTTTTATTAAAAATTAATGAATGAATAATTTTCAGACTTTTTTAGTTAATGAAAAATTACCAAAGTTAAGGCCAACAGCAAAATGATAAAATAAAGGCCTGGAAGAGACCTTGAGAGGTCAGGTAGTATCAAGCAGATAAGGATTAATTTAATCCCAAAGACCTTTAGGAGGAAGTAACAGAACTGTCCTCATTAACTCATTTCTATGATGTAATTAATATATATTTTATGCATAATCTAAATTTTCATGTTAAGTTTAGCATTAGTCGAGATGGAAATAAGTATATCACTTTGTCTTTGAAATAGACCTATCTTGTTAGATTATTTCTTGGATTTCTTTACCTCAGGATAAGCAATCTTAACCCCTTACTTTTATTCTAGATCTGATATACCAGTTTTTAAAATCAGCTCTGAAAATTTTCCCAGAACTTTCTTTGAGTCCCAAGCTTTGTAATCTAGAATGCCTTGTTAAGGTAATATGCTGTCAAATGCCCTGTTAAGTAAGGGACAGTGTTTTGTAATGCCTTGAAGAAACATTTTGACTGCACTGAGTTAGTTATATTCTGAGGGCATTGGTGGCATTGGGAAGATGTTTATACGGTTTAGAACTTCAAGGATTGATAAGTTTTATAAAGAAATGTCAAATATTTTTGGTACTGCAGAAAAAAAATGGAGTAGTAACACTGATTTACAAAGATTTGATTTAGACATAAAAGCAACTTTTATTTGGCTTCCAAGTTTAAGAATTTGCATTAGTAAAGGGGAAGTCTAACCGATGTAGACCACCTATCCAATAGTCTCTATTTTCTCTTTACAAGTCAGTTCAATGACGTATGATGGTTTTGTTTTGTTTTGTTTCTTCAGTGAGGATTAAATAGCTCACTCATTTCTAAAGCCAAGGCCACTTGGCATACTCCACCATTTAAATCAGAAGTAAAAGGAAGTTTTAAATAGAATTCAGGTTAAGCATGGAAGTTTTCCTGGGATTTTGGAAGATGGTTTTAGCTGAAGTATCCTACATCTTCTCTGAAAATACGAGGAATTCCATTACACTGTTTCCTGTCAGAGGTCATGAATACTATATGCGTGATAGTGTGATAAAATAGGTTAGGAAATTTTTTGTCAAAATTGTTTAAGTGCAAAATAAATCTTAAAGAGCTAAAGTTAAAAGTTAATCCTTTATTTTGAGGAAAGGTAGAAAAAGTTTATAAACTCAAACCCATAACTCGATTATGATTTCTGCCAAACCCAAAAACCTGACTTTGGAACCTCGATTACCTGTGATTTTTGAAACTGATGTTCCCTCACTAGTTTAGCCACCTGGGAAGAGGCATCAGAGATTCTCTAAAGCATCTGACACAATTCTGAGCATGTAGTTCAACTACAAGAAAGACAAGAGAATTTTGTAGTTTATTTTAATAAATAGTTAAGCAAAAATGCTGACTTGATGTTTTTGTAAAAGTTAGAGAATAGCAATATTCCTACTGTGTTAGATTTTCATTGGTGAATAATGTATCAGAGAAAATGAAAGAAGACATAGAGTTTGCACATTTGGAATTCTGACCTGTTTTTCTGCATTAAAAGAAATGGAAATAGATGAGAAAAAATGTTTAATCAAGTAATACCACATATCTAGTGGTTTAGGATTTGCAGAGATTTAAACTATGAGATAAGAAAAGTGGTCATTGTTTCTTTCATTTTATAGATAAAAATGGAGCTCGTAACTTGCTTAAGGATAGTTAGCCAGTAAGTAGTGGCATCTTAAATTTTCTACGACCAAGTTAAGTGGAATTTCCTGTGTACCCTTAAAACATCTTAAAAATGAAAAATTAGCTTTCAATCTAAGAAATATTTAATAGTGGAAGCTGATTCAAATTTATCAGTATACCAAAATTTGAACTTACATACTATCTAATGGCATCTTAATTGCAGAGATATGATATAGAATTAGACAGGTATGATGCATACATGGAGTATATCTATATTTGAGGCTATGCATATGATAATCACCTTTGCTTCCATTCTGAAAAATTTTTACCTTTATCTTTTATGAAATTCATGAAAGAGTTACAGAGATAATGAAATACTTCGTTAGTGGTGCAAGATTATTCAAACTCAGAGTAATCTCCCAGATAAAATACTAAGCTAGAAATAATATGTTTCTATAGTTTAGAGATTACTTACTGTTATCAAAACATGTTCTCTGAAATGTATTTAGTAAGGGAAAACTTGTTGGAAGAAGAAAAATTTTGTCTTAAAAAATACAAGTAGTTATAGAGGTCAGAATGAACAGTTGATCAGTTAGCAAATACATATCGTGTATCTATTGGATAGAATAGATATAGAAATAATTTTTTTTTCAGGCTCTAATTCATTCACATTTGCATGGTTCTATTAATGTGACATTTATAATTCAGTCCAAGTATTATTCTCTTCTTTGATGAAAGTTTCCAACTCAATAAGGAAGAATGGATTTATAATTGGATTAACTTGTTTTGTCTTCAGTGCTCTGAGCTATAATCAAAAAGATTATTATTTTCTCTGTTTTCTTTTACTTTTTCATGTTAATTATGGAATTTATTTGCTGGATAAGGTATAGAGAGAAAATTTGTAATATACTAATATTGAAGAGTAGTGTTAAAACAAATTATGTAATCTTGTAAACTATTATTTTTCTGTTTTTATATATATGTATTGGTAGTTATCAGTGAGCGGTGGGTGGATGACTTTGCCTCTCAGGGGCATTTGGCAATATCTCATATTTTTGTTGTCATAGCTTGAGGGGAGGGGGACTAATACTGGTGCCTGTAGTGGGTAGTACACAGGACAGCCCCCACAACAAATAATTACCTGGCCCAAAATGTCAGTAGTGCTGAGATTGAGACTTTAATATATGTTACATCTAGCTTTAAGCATCCCTTAAGTTGTTAAATTCAAATTCCTGAATGAGGTTTCTGTTAGATTTTCTAACATAATATAATTTGAAGTTTTCCTTTTCTAAACCAGTAATATGTTATATATGTTAGCTTACTTTAGCACTCTGTTAAAACATTATATTTTTAAAAATAAAGTACAAATAGCAATTTTGTAAATGCATTTCTCTTCAAGACTCTGGCCAGTTCTTCCCCCTTTCAAGTGAGTGCCCTCTACTGGTCAACTTAACTTGCTTTTATAATAAAAATAAAATGCATACTAAGTTTGGATATTTTTTATTTAAATTACAGGTATAATCAATTTATAAATATAAATTTTATTTAAAGGTTTTACTTTATATAACTATTATTTTTAAATCTAAAGTATGAGTTTACTTTACTAATATTAAGATTATTGTGGACTGGTTGTGCCTAACGAAATATGTAGGTGACTGTTTTTAACCTAGAAAGGAAATGAGGTGATATAAGAAAAAAATAGGGTGGTTTCATTGTTATTACTGATTGAGGTAATTTTGTTTGAGGGAATAAAAAGTGGCACTGTGGCTTTGAATTTCTTAACCTGCACACAGGAGGCACCTTATAGAGTTCAGAGCTTAGTGATGTGTTACATGGGGTGTTAGGAAGGGCTAATTCACAAGTGGCAAATTTTGAAAGTTCACATTTTATAGATTTTTATGGGACTGTAGAATTGTGAGTACCTGATTTTTAGAATAAACTAACACAAAATTCAGGCACTGTATTTAGGCCAATTTAAGAATAAGTATTTACCTAATAGTAATAACTATTTATTTAGACCTGAATGTTAAAAACTATTGGACATGTTTTATTCTAACTTGGGTTTTTGTAAATAGAAAGCTTCAAAAACATACAAATGAAAATTGGTGATGGAAATAAGAGAAAGGGAAAAAAAGTTATAGTTTGGCATCTCTTAAGATTCTGGTTTTAACATTGCCACTAATTCCTTAATTCCATAAATATTAATCAGTGCCCATTCTGTACCGTGCAGTCTTCCTAGGGGCTGGAGACACATTGAGGAGCAAAAGGGACCAAATCGATGCCTTCATGGAGCTTAGTGGTCTTAGATATATTGTGAACAGCAGTTAGACAATAACCCTAATTATATATAACTTAATTTAGAGGCTTTATGCTTTAGAAGGGCAGTAGATTTCTTGCCTCTCTTAACTATATTAGCTCATAGTGCCTAGGTTTATGGAAAAGTTATGTTATTGTGATCTTAATGTAATACATTTAGCAGAAGTAGGTAATAAAAATAAAGTATTTGAGAGGAGTAAGTAAGGGTAACGCTTATTACCTTAGGTAATTTTTCAACTTTTTATTTTGAAAAATTTCAAACCTATGGAAAAATAGTAAAAAAAAGATAGCACAGTGGGTACTTGTTACCTGTAAACTAGACATATTTACTTTTTCTTTATATGTGTGTAATGTATTTATGCATATTTATAGCATGCACATACATACTTGAACACATGTTATTTATTTTTGCTGAACTATTTGAGAGTACATTGCACACATTATTACTCTTTACCTCTAAACTTATATTTTCTAACACAAGGGTCTATAAACTATAATCTGATTGCTTGCCAAATCCAGCCTGCTGTCTGTTTTTATAAAGTTTTATTGGAGCACAGCCATGTTTGTGTGTTTATGTACTGTTGGTGGCTGCTTTCACACTACAATGACAGAGATGAGTAGTCGCACCAGAAACCGATTACTGTCCGGCCGTTTACAGAAAAGTTTGCCGACCTTATTCTAATAAGACCATTTCTTTGTATGACTACAATGCAGTGATGAAATTTAGGAAAATCACTGTTGATACAATACATTATCTAATACATAGTCTATAATCAAATTTTATCAGCTCCCAGAATGCCATTTAGCAATTCCTTCCCCCCCCCCCGCACCGATCTAGGATCAAAAAATTAGTTGTCATGTCTTAAAATCTCTTTTAATCTAGACCAGTTTCTCAGCTTTTCTTAGTCATTCATGACAATGATACTTTTTGAAAATTCAGGCCAGTTTTGTAGAATATCCTTTTGTTTAGTTTTATCTTATTTGATTGTGCTCAAATTCAGTTTAAAGAGTTTTGGCAGGAATACTACATAAGTGATGTTGTATTCTCTGTGAATCACATCAGGAGGCACATGATGCCGGTTTGTCCCATTATTGTTGATGTTAACATTGACTATTTGGTTAAGGTGATGTCTTTTATTCTCTTGTAAAACTGTCTCCAGTTCCTTATAATTAATATGTACTCTGTGGGTAGAAACTTTGAGACTATAAATATCCTGTTTCCCAACATATTTGCACCCAGTGGGATGTAGCATCCACTGATAATTCTTACCAGAATTAATTACTACCATAATGCAAAATGGTAGGTAATCTTCTGTCATTTCTACATTTTTTAGTTGACATCTACTATAAATAAGAGCTCTCTTTCTCTTATATATTTGTTTGATTTGTCTTATTTATATTAGTATGGACTAATGGATTCTTTTTTTATTCATTGTATTAAAGACTATTACTGTGATTATTGATACTAATTCTCAAATTTGTTTTTGATAAAGCCAGTGGCATCACTTTCGGTCTGGTTGCTGTATCCTTTTGATATGTCCTTTTCTTTACTTTCTGACACAATGTGTTCCAAGTTCACCTTGTTCTTTCCATGTATCCCCACCCTGGATGGGAAAATGGTATTTAGAAATGTCCCGGATGTTAGATATGTGTATTGCTATTGGTTTGTCACTGCTTCTAGACCTTTTCAAGGGACAGAGCTAAGACACATTTTATTTAAAAATCATGAATTCATTCTTTCTCACTGCCCTGCATATCTTTGTTCTCCCATGGTGAGAATCCTGGTTCTACCTTGTATAAATTTTAATGTTAAACATTAGACGGTGTTGAAATAAAAATGATAATGTTAGTCTTAAATCCTGGTTCTTGCAATATTATCTAAATAACACAGATTGAGTTAACATTAGGGTAACTTCTTTGTTTGTGGAATTATGATAATTATTTTTTCTCCATTGAGAAACATAGGAATCCTTTTTATTTTCAAAATATTCTTAAACCATTGAGGAAAACATTTAGGCAAAGTTTGAGCTATTTGTTTACATAAAAATTAAGACATTTTAACAAAACTACAAGATAAATGGAAATCTTGGAAAATATTATATTAATATTGTATATAATATATATTATATAACAAAAAAGGAAACATCAAAATGGGAAAAAGAGGGGATAAGAATATAAATAACCAGTGTATTCACCAAAAAAAAAAGACAACAAATAAGACATAAAAAAGATATTTCATTAACATAGAAATGCAAGTTCAAACAAACAGCAGTTTTTTACTTTCATATTGGCCAAGATTAGAATAACAGTGCTGGGAAGGGTATAGAGAAATGTATACTTTTTATGCTATAAGTGGAAATATAGTCTTACAAACGTCTGTAGGTCTATAGGTCAGTTTGGCAGTATGTATCAAAATGTAAGCTACGTGTTCTTTGACCACTTCTAGGAATTTATCCCAGGAATTCAGCTGGATAAGTGTTCAAGGTGAATACACAGGAATCTTTATGACAGTGTTTTGTTTTGTTTTTTTTTTTAATGGAAAAAATCTACATGTCTGTCAATAGGGAATGGGTGAAGTAATTTGTGTATATCTATACAAATTTACAGTCGTTTAAAGGACTAGGTAGGTCCATATGTGCTGAGATTGAAAAGTGTTCATTATTTAAGTGAAGGGTCTGTCATAGCACATTGTGTAGAATATGATTCCATTTATTTAAAAACGTGAATGTGAAGATAAAATATGGTAGGCCATATGCCAAACATGCATTCTTTGTAGTATTTGTTTTTTTTTTTTAAATGAGCATATACTGTTTGAGAAGGAAAAGTAAATATTCATTTTTGAGGGAGAAAAGTCCCTAATGTATTAGATGCCATTAGATTATTTACATTTCCCCCCCTTTTAAAGCTTCAACAGATTGGATAATGCAGATATATCTTAGATAAAGAAATTAGTGCCAGGCCAATTAAAAGAATAGCTGAGAGATATATAATACAAAACATGAAAAATATATTAGCATTTATAATTAAGATTAGTCTCATATTCTGACCATGGCACTAAATGATAATTTGTTGGAGAATACCATATGACTTCAACAGGTTACAGACATATGCTTATAATATCCTTATTTCAAAGTCTGTTAGGGAGCAAATTTTCCTTGAGTTTATTCAGGTTGTTATCCAGTTTTATCGCTTGAAACTGGTACACTTTATTTTTTTTCTAGTCTTAAGCTAAGATTCAAAATTATTATTTTACTTATCTGTCATTGTAGAGAAGTCTTTTCTTTATTTTTACTTTTAATGAATGTCTTAAAAAATTTGGTCGTGAAAACAATCTCTTTTAACGCCTTTGCTCCCTAGTCTAAACAGAAATCCTTTGTAACCCTCAGAGTCTTAGGTTTCCTCTCCTGGAGCTTATCCTCTTCCATCATATTTATTTTGAAATACTCTGACTGGTTTTGCAAAAAGGAGTTAAAGTGCCGATGCCCAGTGATTTTTATAAGGATAGGATACTATGGTTGCTGTATAACTCCTGGCAGCCGGTGGCCTGCTCCCTACCTTTTTTGCCTATAATAGCATGTACAATGTAATATATAAAACAATACAGTAAACTGCTATAAAGGGATTTTATAATTTTTCATTTTATAAAGGGATTTTCATGATCTTCAATTCTAATCTGTATACAAAGTCCTGTGTGTTATTTATGTACTACTACAACTGAAGGAACAATGGCTTAGAGTAGATGAGAGATGTTTCTGTTTTTAAGAATTAGCTGTCTACAACAACCTTTGATGGCTTATAACCAGTAGTGCGGAACACACTGTTCTGTGATGTGTTCAAATAATCTCTTAGAAGTTACAAAATACTTGAACATCAAGAGAGTAAAGGTTTCTAATTTTTCCCTATCGGTGTTATTTAGCAGTACATGAAAAGTATTAAATACTTAACACATTAAGAAAAACCTTATAAACATTTCAAGAGTAAATCCTTAATACTTTAGCTGACATTTTCAATAGTCCTAGTCATATTTACAAGAGCATCTGATGGAATCAGTAGCATGAAGCAAATTAAATGGGATAAGGCTTGTAATAGGCTTATCTTGGTATCTGACACATAAGTAAGGGCTCAGTAAATGTTGGCTGTTAGAATTACTATTAATAATAATATAGTTACCATTAGTTAAAATTATTACTTTCTTGATAAGTTTTTTATTTAGTGTGTGTCTTCCAATGGCAGAGTTACTGCCTGAGTTGGAAAACTAAGTTGAGTATGTTAAAAGATAACATATGGAGTAACTGGTTACCATTAATTATAATAGAAAAATGACAAAATGATGTCCTGGTCATTGAATTTAATCTCCTCTTGAATGATTTAGTCTTAACTTTCAAATTCCTCTACTAGGTCTACAGATAACTTTCTATGCATAAAACAACACTTAAAGGTATGTTAATAAACTGGAAAACACTTTTGAAAAAAACATTATACAAGTCAGTGCAAATACGATGAAAATTGCAAACAGGCAAAAGACACAGGTGACAGGAATAAATATGAAAATATAAAAAAACTAACATTATATTAGTCCTCAAAGAAATGAATATTAAAACAAATTTTAGTGTAACAAATTGACAGAAGTTTAAAGAAAAATAAAAATATAAAATTGATTGTTAGTGGTGATGAAGTGGGTACACTCTTAATGCTATATGAAAACGTAATATAAACATGTATATATCAACCTTTTCGATATCTTTAACATTTGCCACATTTGGTTTCTATCCTTTTCTTTTTCAAGATATAAAACTTAATACAGATGAAGGCCGATGTCTTTGCAATCCTGTTCTCTTTTGTCCCATAAATGTTTTAAAATCTGTGTACTGTTTGGTTTACATTTTTACATTAAAATATTTTTATATAAAACTTGCTTAAATATATTTATCAAAATACTCAAAATATTATAATTTAAAATTTTATAACATTTTAATATAATTTAAAATATATTAAACTTGTTTTTGTTTTGCTAAGACAGTTTTGTAGTGTCTGCAGATATTTACATTGGATTCATTAATTTATTCAATAGACTGATTACCTACTGTGTTTAAGACGTATGCCCAGAGTATACAATGGTGAGCCAAACATATGTGAGCCTAACCATGATGGGGTTAGAGGCTAGTAGGAGAGAGAGACTAAAAACAATTACACAAATAAATACATAGTTATAAATTATAAAACATGATATGAAAGAAACAGGTGCCCAGGAGGGAGAGTGATAAATCCTTTGGATTTTATTTTTAAGAATGAAGGGATGCTGTTAGAGGAATTAAAGCAAATGAATGACATTTAAAGCAAGTAATAATTAAAAATTATTACTAGCTGCTATGTGGAGAATATATTGTAACAACAGGGTTCCCTGCAAGGAAGGAGTAGCAGTAGATTGCATGAGACAAAGTAGTTATGGACCCGAGTGATAGTGATGGTGTTGGTGGGTACTTGGATTTAGAGTATATTTTGTAGATAAATGGCTTGAGATTGTGGGCCAGTATTAAATACCTGTGTAATTTTTCTCTATAAGACATTTTAATATGCCATGTTAAGTGTATCTTTATTATAACTAACATTTAAAAAGAAATAAACCAAATTTCTTATTGTCATTTTCTTGAAGTGGCATTACTGTGTAAAAGGCTGAAAGGCATTTGTATGATTCTTGATAAATACTTTAATTGCTTTACGAAAGGATTGTGACTGTTTCTTGTATCACTAGAAATGTTTGAGTTCTACCTGTGATTAACTTTTGCTGGCATAGTATATTCATTTAGAAAAGTTTTTTTACTATTTCAGTAAGGGAAAATATTTGGAATAACTTTTCTTCATTTTATATTTTATTACATTGTGTCAAAGTGGCTTTCTTTTGTCCTGATTTCTGAAGGATGTTAGTAATTTTATGTACCTGATCTAAAAGTTTTATTCTCTTTGAAAGGCTGGAAATAATACTAATTAAGAATGTTAAGTCTCGATCCTTTTCGTACTCTAGTCTTAACTAGTTTTGTTGTAGAATCTGTATGTTGTTAAACTGGTTGGGCTTTGATAACCTGTACTTTCTCAGAGTGGTGATTTTTTTTTTTTTTTAATTATGAAAGGAATAAATAACGTGTTGGGAATACTTGAGATTTGTGAAAAGGTTTTTTAGTATCGTAGAGCAGGGTTGGCAGACTTTTCTGTAAAGGGCCATGTGGGTCTTTGTCGCTTGGGTTTTTTTTTTTTTTTTAAGCAACCATTTAAAAACATAAAAACTATTCTTAGCTTATGGGCCATACAAAAACAGGTGGACAGGATTTGGCCTGTGAGCATTGGTGTGCTGAAACCTTTAGACTCTAATCTTGGGAAAGATTCCACATTGATGACTAAGTTTTTTCTACTTCTGTATCTTCTTCCTAGTGGCTAACATGAAGTTTGAACATAATCTTTAGTATTTATATGCCATTTTTATTGTGCTTGCTTCCTGCTTTATCAGCAAACCTATCCTTTTCAGACCATACTTCGCTTTTTAACTTTTGTAAGTTTTTACCAGGTTGCATTGCCTTTTTATATCTCAGTGACATTATACTTCTAAGGAAGACTAGTTAAAATTAACTTTGGAAATAATGAAGTTTTAACCTAACTCTATTAATTCTAATCAGATTCTACTCATTGTTTATAAGTAGGTTACTTTTTTCAATAACAATGTGATACAGAACTTTAATATTTTTAGGGTTTAGAAGGGAAAAGATAATAGAATGAGATAGGTTGGTGAATAGAGGCTGTTTTCCCAGTTTCTTAGTCCCTTTGATAGAACATTCATCATGGAAACATGTTATGAAATACATGCAGAAACTACTAATATTCTACATTATGTACTTTTGAAACAAAGTATTTGAAAATTTTGTAAATGGGATTTTATTGAGGTATATCTTGGAGACATTATATGTGGGCAGATGGTGAATAATCCCCCAGCCACGCCTTAGGTATAGACTTGTGTAGCTCTACAAACTGTAGTCTTTAATTTTATTGTTGGTAGAACATTTTATATTTAAAGAGTAAGAAAACTGACTAACTATAAAGTTAACATAGGTTAGTATCGTTAAGTGAAGAATGTGAGGTGACAACAGCAGGTAAAGAAAGGTCTTTGGTCTGTAGCCACACCTGGGTAATGAATGAATTAACTCTAAGACGCTGTAATTTGCTCTCAAGTTCTGCTATTTCATTATACTTCAAAAACACTGGTTTTTAATTTTATAATATATGAGTTCTTTCAAGTAGTTAATTAAGGGAATAGGCTAAAATAATAAAATGTCAACCAAAGGTTCAAAGTTTTAGTAAAGAAATTCCTATCCATTTTTTTTCTGACTGGTGAAATAAATAATTTTTATTATAAGCAGTTTGGAAAATACAGTTTACTTTAAAAGATAAGCATGAGATCATAGTCTAATATGGTAATCTTTCACACTTTTAAAAATTAAAAGCCAAAAAAAGGGAATATATTTAAAATAGCATCTAGAAAAAAAAAGGATAAGTAGGAGATAAATTATTTCTTAAATTATCTCCATTAAAGACAGCTTTTGTTAACATTTTAGTATAATCCCATCAGATTTTAAATTTATGTACAGAGGCATTTATATAGATACATATATTTTATTGAGATCATGCTACACATATTTCTGTGTTCTATAAACATTTAAAAATATTTTATCAAAAAACATGATTTTTAATGACCATTCTCTTTTTTAATGATGGAATGTTTATAAAGTAATTCATGAACTAAAGACACTCTAGTGCTACAGCCCACATGTGAAACAATAAGAAACTGCATCTGTTGTCAGTCCCATCTCTTATTACATCACATCTATTGTCAGTCCCATCTTTTATTCCGTGACTTCACTATTCACCATTCCTTTTTCCTCATTTATTAAGGCCTATTTTGGCAGAGAGTGTGTGAAATCTTTTAGGCATAAGTATTAATCAAAAGTCAGAGAAAAATGAGTGTTAATATTACCTACCTCCTTTTCTTTACTCCCTCTTAGAGTTGCATAATCTCTTTAAAATATCTATCTTTCTCCACTCCTCCCCTTTTTAATAGTGGCCTCACTGAATTTGCAGATAAGATAGTCTTACTCTATTACAGAGTTATTGTAGTATTCATTTGGCTGTGAGATACTGTTCCCAGGTTCCCAGGATTACAGAAATGGATAAGGGCTTTAAAATCCTCAGTATTGACAATACTCTTATATATTCCTTTGACTGTAAGTAAAATAGATGAATGGTAATTATTTGTAAGTTGATTTTTCTTGCCATCTAAAGCACCCTGAATAACAGAGTTAGTAGACCTATCCCATTTTTGTAATAATTGCTTGCTTTTATAAGAAGTTGGTTCTTTTTGTAAGTAATAGGTATACTTTCATTGGTGAATCTCTTTATAACACCTTTTTTGTAAACCTTTTTAAAATTGTGGTAAGAAATATGTATCATAAAATTTACCAATACAGCCATTTTTAAGTGTGCAATGCAGTGGCATTAAGTAAATTCACAATGTTGGGCAGCCATTAGCTCTATTTTCAGAACATTTTCATCATCTCAAATTGAAACACTATGCCCAATAAACAGTGACTTTCCAACCCTTCTCCCCCAGCCCTAGGTAACCTCTATTCTACTTGTTGTCTCTGTGACTTAATCTATTTTAGGTACCTCATGTAAGTGGATTCACAGATATTTGTCTTTTTGTGCCTGGTTTATTTCACATAGCATAATGTTTTCAGGGTTCATCCATATTGTGGCATATATCAGAATTTCATTCCTTTTTGTGGCTGATATCCCACGTATGTATATACCACATTTTGTTAATCCACTCATTGTTAGAACACTTGGGTTATTTTTATATTTTGGCTCTAGTATCTAATGCTGTATTTTGGCTATGGTAAATAATGCTGTTGTGAACATTGGCATATAAGTATCTGTTTGAGTCCCTGCTTTCAATTCCTTTGGTTATATATGGTACCGTTGGAATTGCTGGATCATATGTTAATTCTACGTATAACTTTTTGAGGAACTGCCGAATTGTTTTCCACAATGGCTGCACTATTTTACCTTTCTATTGGCAGTGGACAGGGGTTCTAGTTTCTCCACATCCTTGCTAGAACTTGTTATTTACATTTTTTTAATTTTTAAATAATAGCTATCCTAATGGCTGTGAAGTGGTAGTTCATAGTGGTTTTGCTTTGCACTTTCCTAATGATGTTGAATATATTTTCATGTGCATATTGGCCATTTGTGTATCTTTTTTGGAGAAATGTCTGTTAAAGGGATTTGCCCAGTTTTTGACTTTTTCTTGAGTTGCGTATAATACCTTTTTTAAAGTGAAAGGTAAACCATAATAATCTAGACTATGTTTCTCCTTTCTCAGGATTCCTACAGAAAACAAGTAGTAATTGATGGAGAAACCTGTCTCTTGGATATTCTCGACACAGCAGGTCAAGAGGAGTACAGTGCAATGAGGGACCAGTACATGAGGACTGGGGAGGGCTTTCTTTGTGTATTTGCCATAAATAATACTAAATCATTTGAAGATATTCACCATTATAGGTGGGTTAAATTGAATATCATAAACGGACATTGAGGAGTAATTGTATATCTTCCATTTATTGAGACTTTAAATTAGATAATTTCTGCTAACCACTGTGCAGAAATTATCTAATTTAAATTTTAAAATAATTATGATGTAAGTAGTATTCTGGTTTTACAAATGATGTTTATGAGAATTGACGAAGTTGAATAACTCGTTCCGGGTGGCATAGACAATGGTGGCACCGGGATGGAGACCTGAGCCTATTTGACTCCAAATGTTCTTAACTGCTCTGCACTAGGGCAGCAAGGCTTTGACTTAGTTTAAAAGCTAGAGCCCTCGCAAAAATTAATACCGTCCACAAAAATGCAAAAAGTTAATGAGGTGGTGCCACTGAAACAGCCTTAAAAATAATTACATATATTTAGTTAGAACTTTTTGGAATCAGATATTAGATACTTAAGGAAAAAAACAAAACTCTGAAGTTATAAAGGATTGAAGTATTAGAACAATTACAGTTTTAAAGTTGACAAATCTTAAAACTTTTATTAAAAGAATCATTGTATTGAGTATAATTTATATTCTGTTTCTATGAGGGTTTAGTTTTCATAAAACTACATGTTAAGCAAATATCGTATTCATTGGCTTTATTCATTTTTTACAGCATGTTTTCTCTCTAGTAATAGAGAAAAAATTGGATGGGTGATAATATTTTTGTAGAATAGTAAATAGGTGTAAATACGTTAACTTGTCCAAGTTTACACAAACTAATATGTAAAGGAACTGAGAATTTGAACCAGTTCTGACTCCATTGTCTACTGGCTTTTCTTCAATGCTGCATCTTTGAAATTCACTTACAATTTTGAAGGAATGTAATTTTACCCCAAATTCAGAGTTTATGCACATCTTATTGAAAAATATCAACTTGTAGAAGGACTTTTACAGAATAAACAGTGTAGTAACATCAGTGTCGAACACATAGAAATCAAAATCTTTCCACGTGGCGCTTTCTTGAGAAAGGAATGTGAAAATTATATTAATGTCGTAATTAATGTTTTTATAAAAACATTTTAAATTCTGTACATACATATTTAACAGTATGTTTCTAAGATTATAATTTTAAAAATTAGGCATAGAACTCTTTTAGCCTAAAATTTTTCAATATTTTCTGTTCATGATGTGACCTACCTGCATATGAACCTCTTAGATTTTAATTTTGTACATTTCTAAGTATTTGATCTTTTAAGAGACATAGATGTTCTCTATTTAAGATGAGAAAAAAAATAAGCAAAGAGAATTTGGTGTGAAGGGAACTAAGAATACATAAAAGTCTTTCAGCCATATTTTATGAGAACATTGTATACAGTTTTTGAAATATTTTTGTGTTACTGATACTTCTGCTGTAACTTTTTTTTTCCTCCCCAGAGAACAAATAAAAAGAGTTAAAGACTCTGAAGATGTACCTATGGTCCTAGTAGGAAATAAATGTGATTTGCCTTCTAGAACAGTAGATACAAAACAGGCTCAGGACTTAGCAAGAAGTTACGGAATTCCTTTTATTGAAACATCAGCAAAGACAAGACAGGTAGGTAAAATTATAATAAATACAAATCTGTTCTCTGCAAACTATATCAAGTGATTTTAATCATTAATCATAATTTACTAATATATATTCTAATAACATTTGAAGGGCAGGAGGGCAAGAACATTATTAATAAATGTACATACTGTTATTAACATAATTTATCAGTTTTTCTTTCCATGATACTAAGACAGGTAGTAAAGCAATATTTATTTGGTAAATGTTCTCTTACGGATATGAAAGGGCAGCTCTTCTTAATCCAGTGTCCATGGTATTACTTTTGGCTTTGGTTTCTTTCCACATTGAACATTCTCTTCAACTCATAACATCTTACATTCACGATTCAAGAAATGTAGGGATTTTTTTTTTTTTTTTGGCTGTTATATTTATAAAGTGAAAGACCAGGGATTAAATATTGAGTTTCCTATTTTAGAAGAGCTTTTAAGAGTATTATGTCATATGTTTCTAGATTAGATTTTTTTTTGTATTTGAAGAATTTTACTTGTAGAATTTTTTTAAAGGATATATTTATTTTTGGAGAGAGTTTTTTAAAAAGCAAGAGAATATTTAGAAAGTAAATAGAAATTCATTTACTGTATAATTCTTTCATAATTAATGCCAGGTTGCCAGGAATTTTGTTTAAAAAATTACTTAAATTTTAAAAGTAACTTTTTCTTTAGGTAAAATAAAATAATTACAGTTCATATTATTTAACCTAGTTGTATGAAATAAGAATTTAACATATAGAAAAAAATTCTAGAAAGGAATAATGAGGATATTATGGAATATAATTTTCATATATTAAGAAATTGATTAATTTATGTTCCATAAAAGGTGAATGTTTGTTTTGGGCTTTGGTTACATGTACCTGTGAGTTCAGGAAACTAATGCTAGCAGGTAAGAAAATGAATGAACTCATTACATAGTTAAACTTCTAAAAAAGCACTCTAGAAGGTTCATTTAATTTTGTAAAGGGGTAAAAATTTAAAAGTAAACCATTATTCAGCTGTATATACATCTATTTCCCTAGTGGAAATGTATAGCTTCCTAGTCATACGGTACATAGTGAGAAAATTTTATTTTAAGCCTTTGTGTCGGGATTAAAAGCTGAAATAGTGCGGCCATAGTATATATATCTCATTCTAAAGCCTGATTTATAGGTTAAAGAAAGACTTGATATACAACACTTTATTTTGGAGGAATTAAGATTTCATTTAAATCCATTCCTAGGTCTCAAAGTCTGGGAAGAGGTCTGGTTTATGTCTTTTTTACTTGTCTTCTCTTCACCAGATTTCTTGATTTCCCTTAGAGAGTGGATACTCAGAAAACATGATTATAATCTTGAAAACTTTTTCTCTGAACATTCTATAAAAATTTTCCAATATAAAATTGAAGGAATTTTATCAAAAACATTTGCAAACCTACTACCTAGATAATACCAATAACATTTTCTTAAATTGCATTATTTGTAACTTTTATTTAAAAGACACTTTTTAAACTGGTTACAATTTTAGTTTACAGTTTATAAAGAACAAAACCTAAGAGACTTTGCCTAATGTTGTAAAGGATTGCAAATAGAGCAGTGCTTCTCATACTTTAATATGCCTGTGAATGAACTGAGCTGTTTAAATCCAGATTCTAATTCAGTTGGTTTAGTTTTGGATCTGTGATTCTGTGCTTCTAACCAGCTCTCAGGTAATGTTGATTTTGGTACATAGGTCACAATTAGAGCAGAAAGGCAGTAAAAGACAGTAAAAGGGAGTTTGTTATTTTTACAGTGTTGTCCCCCCTTCCTCATTTGATAAGAGTTTAAAATAGCTGTGTCTTCCTTGTTCAGTAGTTCCTGTCTCAGTACTAGTTGATTCTTAGTGTTTGATGTTAATGCTTTAAAATGCCACAGGATTCATAATCAGAAAACTACCTGGTTTCCTTTTAAAATAGATTTTTAGAGTTTATACTGTTTTTTGGGAAAAGATGGGGAAGATGTATGTAATATGTATGATATTGAAGTAGATTAACGTAAATATGCTTTGTAGACATTTGTGGATCATGTAATTAAAATAGTGTTAAAAGGAATACTTCATTTAACCTTGTGCTCACCTTTTCTTATATCCTGTTTTATTGATATCTTTATGTAATTTATGTTGCTAAACTATAACTTAGTTTCTATCTTTGATTTCTTTTATTACATGGACTTGTTGATTTGCCTTTCAAAAGTTTATTCATCTTCCTCTGTTGAAATTAATATGATATCTGCATGCTTTAGAAAGACTTCAAAGAGCTATTCCAAGTACTGATTGTGGAGATTATAAAATGAAATATGTAAATTTTCATAAATTTTACATCACCAGTTTTTGTGACAATCTAATGCTCTGTTTTCTAAAGAGTATTTTATTTGTTGCTCATCTATTATTTATTTGTTATTTGAACAAAATAAATATTCATATTATTATTGTTACTTGTTTCATGCCCTAAGTTTTGGTCTTAAGCATGAAACTAAAACACAAACACCAAAAAGAATTATATTTAAGTTAGTAGGAACAGGACATTCTTTAGAATTTCTCATAGATATAAGTCAGGGGCTGGCAAATTTTTTCTGTTAAGGGCCAGATATTATTTAAGCTTTATGAGCCACAAGCAGCGTCTTCCCTCACCCCACCCCATATAATCCTTTTAAAAATGCAAAAATTATTCTTAATGTAGGCAGTACAAACAGTAGGCTGTGGCAGCACTTGGCCTTCTGTTGTACTGGTATTGACACTTGATTCTCTGAGGAACTATATTGTTTGATTAGATACTAGAAGTTAGAGCAGACTTTTGACTTTACAGCCTAACATTAGTAAATAAAAAGTAAAACTTATCTATTCTGTGAAATGGAAATAGAGAAAAAAGAGAAATTTACTCTAGCACTTTTTAAGATAAGGATTGAACAGTATTTTACCAACTTTAAAGAATATAATGAATTATATTTTTCTTAATCATTTTAGTACATATCTGAAAGGCCAAATTAATTTTTATTTTCTGCTAGGATGCTTGTTGTATGTGGTCCTTGCGTTCCTAGACTGCTACCTAGTTTACTTAATAATTGCCAGATTTTACTGTTCTCTTTGGGAATGCATAGCAGTGTTGGCAGAGGCTGTTGAAAACAAAACATTGACACCATGGTAATTGGCTGTGTGTTTTTCAGTCTGCTAAAATCAAAAGTGGGGAGGGAGGTTCAGTAAAGTGGATAACAGAAGCAGAATTCTCAGCCTATCTGCTACTCTTTATTCAGCTTTTTTGCTTTCTAGAGGTCCCGATATGAGCATAATGTAAAAATTAGCTTTATGAACTGAAAAATTGTTGAGTGATTAATTTTCTAGTTTTTGTTGTTGATGTCTAGATATTAAAATGTTAGAAAACCTCCATTAAAGAAAGCTTCTGATCAAATAGTTTTAACAAAGCAAACCAAACAAAAAACCTTATGTGCTCTATTTCTATTTAATGGTAGTTGAGTTTGTGTGCATGCAATCAGTATTTTGAACTTTAGCTTTTTATGAATTAAAAATAGAACAGTTTCTGAATACCTGCTTTGCACCCTACATATCCTCGCAGTTAGTGGGTATTGCTACATTTCGGTAATACCTGAGATGGGTTATAGTTTGGCAAGGTACCTTGAGCAATTCAGTAATGCAGAGTTGCTTTTTAGAATACATCTTGTTCCTTCTTGCCCTCTCCCCCAAGAAGGCTAGTGTTCTTGGAATTGTCTATAATTCCTTGAGTTTGCAAGAATTTTTGCAGATAATAAGCTTTCAGTAGAAATAAATACTTGTTTAAAATGAAATCTCTTAATGAAAGCATTGTAGGCACTAGGAAATGGAATGATACTATTTGTTAACAGTTCTTTCTCTAACATGGAGTGCTCTATTTCTTTCATCTATCAAGTATGTTTTCAGATAATAGCTGAGCTAAAAATATTGTCAAATCTCTTGATTAAAAAAAATTACATGTATACATTTGTGCACTTTTGTTCCTATATAAATATTTTTAGATCTTATAGTTTAATAAGTGACATTTAAAAATGAGTATATGTAGCAGTAAGCCATATTCTCAAAAATAAATCATCAAGTGCCAGTTAAGAGCTTAGTGACTAGCCACAATTGGGTATTAATTATATTTCAACTATACTTCATCTTTAAAAATTACCTACAAACTTTGGAATATGAAACCATTGTTCTATAGCAGTGCCAGTGGTTTAAGGTGCACACAAGGATAAATAATATTCTCTTGATGGCAGTATGACTTTAAAGTATACTATCAAGAAATAAGAAATATTTAAATTTTTGAAAATATGATAAGTGATTCTTGAAAATCTTAAATTTCCTGTTAGTAAAAATAAATGAAAAAGTCACTCTGGAATAACTGTTTCTTGGTGGTGTTAATTATCTTAACCACTGAGGTCCGAATACTGAATATCTTGGTGGTGGGTAGAATCTCTTCTTTTTAATTATTGGCTTCCGATTCTCTCTCTGCATTGCCGGAAACAAAAATCATATATTCTGATATTGGTGATGGGGATGTGCACACTTAAAAAGTAGACACACTCATCCTAAACTGATTTTGGAAATGTTAAAATCAAAATTTGCTTCTCCTAAATTAGAGGATCAAAACCCTGTTTTTTCTCCTCTGATAGCATGTTTTAGTACTTCTATGTTGACCTTGTAACATTTAAAAACAAGTATAAAAGTTTACATTCTTAAAAATATGAGCTCAGACCTGGTTTGTTTTATATATATATGTTTTATGTACACACACACACACACGTATATGTATGTGTGTGTGTGTGTGTGTATTTATATATACAAACACATACGCACACATACACACATATACATTTATATATATACATACATATATACATTTATATATATTTAAATTTCTTGCATTGATTTTCAAAGTGAAAGAATCTTTTGTGAAAAATATTGTAAATGCCACCTCATGCTTTACATTTTACAAATGCTTTACAAATCATTTTAATGTCTTAAATTTTTTAGCTTAATAATGAGACTTTCTACTATATCATTTTTTTTCAAGGACTTGTGAGTAAAAATAAATCTTCTCTTGAGAATTAATGGTAAATATATTAAAAATTTTATATACAGGTAGAAGTGGTTATCTAATTTAATGTACCAGCATTTTTAATGATTTGAGAAAATGGTTGGAAATTTTTATTTTGTAGTTAGCTAACTAGTTGATCAAATTGATCCCATTAAAAATAAGATACAAATTTTCTTGTGGGCTATAGTGATTTTTATATTAGAGGGCTGAATAGAAGTATATCACTGGGTGGTATAAGTAACTTGAAATGTACATTTTAATATATAATCAGCATATTTAAATGCCTACTTCCTAACTGAAACTTAATTTTATGAATTTTAAACTAAAGTTTTAATTTAATGGTAAATTACCAAGCTCTACTAAAGCAGTTCTTAATATATTCTTGAGATTTGTAAAAATTAATATACCCTAAAGAATTGAAGTGCCTTTTTTCCCTTATAATAACTATTATAAGCAGTGGATAGGCAATGACTTCTGCATGCAGAAATTAAGCCTTAGCTGTTGGCTAACTTCAGTTCATAATGAAATGTTTGATTCTTTGTGCCCAATTGAATTTAAAACTAAAAATCATACAATTTGATATGTATTAGCTTTTTAGATGCCGAGTCCATTTGGTCACATTTGACTTAGAGAAAGACTGATGTTACCAATACCAGTAAGTTAAAATATTCCAGTCTCCATAGTGAGTAATTTATTCTTAAAATTAAAATAAACAGATTAAGATTAAGTTAAATGTACAATAAAATATACCAGCTTTCCTAAATACATCTTTGAGAAAAATTAACACAAATATTACATCTTTTAAGTTAATTTGCACTGTATGTAAATTAATATTTAAAGTGTTTTCTCTTTTAGATGTAAGCATCTACTTTGGTGGTATGTTTTTCTGGACAAATTAAACACTTTTTCCCCTTTGGCTACTGCCTAATTTTCTGGACTGGAAAATACATTAGAAACTTGATCTCCATATGTCCATATATGATTGATTGTTCATAGCTTTCTTTCCATAACCTTAAGCAAGAGAAGTCCTTTTATCTGTTTAGAATATTTAAATTAAATATGAGGCCAGTATAAGTGGATACTGTTCTAAACATTTTTTTAAGACTCGTAATAAAAATGCAAATGCATTGCTACAGTTCTTGTGGGTATATTTTTAACAATTCATGTTTCGTATTATGATAAACAGCCCTCATTTAGCATTTTTATTTAAATGTAGTTAATCCACCCACAGAAGGCCCAGTCTCAGCTCTACTTATTGACCCTAGAGATGGACTAGACAGTGTTGTAATTAAAGGTAGAATTTGAGGTTCCAATCTTGTGATCTGACTTTATTTTGGAGGGTTGTATGTGTTTTTTAAAACAAAGGTTACAACCTCTTTTGTACCATTTTTCTCCTTACTCTTTATGCAGGGTTGGAGAAGGAGTGGTGGGATTAGTGGCGGAATTACATAAATCACTTATTTTCCCCAAGTCAAAGAAATAATTTAAATTTAACTTCAGTTTCGATTTTGATTAATCCCATGACTAGCAAGCCAAAATGATTGCTTTAATTGATATACAGGTACTAATACATGTACTCAGGTTTTTAATAATCTCCCTTAACTGCTCATTTAAAAAATTTTTTAAAATTGTAATTCCATTATAAAACAAAATTGACTTTAAAGAACAAACCAGGATTCAAGCCATATTTTAAAACTGCATCCCCTTTTTATTCAGACAATCCGATGTCTGTTTTAAAAAGAAATTCTCAAGTAAAGCTCATAATTTCAAACTTCCTGCACATGGCTGTCCCAATAAATTATTATTACCATTGAAACAAACTTTAAAGAAGTTGTGTTTTACAATGCAGAGAGTGGAGGATGCTTTTTATACATTGGTGAGAGAGATCCGACAATACAGATTGAAAAAAATCAGCAAAGAAGAAAAGACTCCTGGCTGTGTGAAAATTAAAAAATGCATTGTAATGTAATCTGGTAAGTTCAGCATATTAATTTTGGCAGAAAGCGGATGTCTTTCAAAGGTAAAATAGTAGCAACTACTTTAGAACTACTTAGGTGTGGGATTCTAATTTGAATTATTAAAAGGTAAACCCCAAAAGGGGTGAGAGGGTGGGCTTGGAGGGGTGGGGGTGAAAAGGTGAAGAGGAATAAGTGGTAAAAACAAACAAACAAACAAAAAAACACTTAAAAAACAATTCCGGCCAAAATTTAAAGTAAAACATATATAAATGTCTTCCCTTTTTTTAAAAAAAAAAAATAAACCTATAGTTTATTTAGATAATTTGTACATTTTTATTTTCAGTTTAATGAGTATTAATTACAATTGAGGCAGTTTGGATGGCTATAGACTATATTCGTCATAGGCTCTAAAGAGAAAAATAAATAAGGAACTGTATAGAGTAGAAGATAGGAAAGGGCCACTCTTACAATATACTCTTTTCTTTTGGACATTCCATAAGCAAATACTTACTCTGCCTGTGTTCTCTAACTCAATGGTGTCAAAATCACTTTTACCCAAGTGAGAAACCTGGGAGTCTTGGATGACTCCTACATCCTTTTTTCATCCCCATTTAGAGGCAACCATAAATTCCTATGATGCTGCATTCAAACTTTTACGACATCATTAGTTCAGGCCACTTCATTTCTTGCTGGGACTGTCACAACCTCTTATTTGGTTTACATGTTGCCGCTTTCATTCACAGTGCAACCAGAAAGATAAAAGAAACATCATTCTCTTCTTTAAATCAATTCACTGATTATGGAATAAAATCTCATTTCATAGCATGTTATATCTGAGTCTTAATCTTTCTATCCCTTCAGCCCTTGGCCTTATCTCTAAAAACTGCTTGTTTGAAGTTTTTTTGACCTTATGTAAATGAAGACCATGTTTTTTCTTACCTTCTCTTCAGAATGGCTTTTGCTTTTGTTTGGAAGACCAATATTCTTATCCCCTAGTCTTATTAATTAACTAACATTCAATCAACGATCTTCTACTCTCCTGTTCTCTAAAAATCTTTCTTTAAACCCTTAGACTGAGTTTAATGGCTTTTTCTGTGTATCACCCAGTATAATGTTAACTGTTACATGCTTACCACATTAAATTGAAATAACCTCTTATGTTTGAATCCTATACAGTAGAATCTTAGCTAGAATCATATTTTTAATCTTTGTATGGCCATAGCCTAATGAGGTTCCTGGCACACAGTAGCTGCCTAGTTGGATTTACTGAGTGGAATTTCTTAATAATTAAATTATTAAACTTGGTCTTGCTCAGAAAATATTTCACTCAATAGATGCCATAAGTTCATACCAAAGCTTAAGATTTTGATGCATAGTTTGTAAAGTTCTGCAAGAACATTAAATAAAATCATAGTATATTATTTTTTGTGCTGATTAAACTAAAGGTTGGTATTCTTTAGTGTGTGTATATGCGTGTGTGTGTGTTCACCACCCAAAGTCAAATCTCCTGTCACCTGATATTTTGACCCCCTTTACCCTTTTTTACCTTCCCTACCCACGTACCCTCTGGTAACCATCATACTGTTGTGTCTGTGATTTTTTGTCTTTTTTTTGCTTTTAGTTTTATATCCCACATTTAAGTGAAATCATATGGTTCTTGACTTTTTCTGTCTGCCTTATTTCGCCTTATTGTCATAAAAGTAAAATATATATCTGATAGTAGATTCAGTCCTAAAAGGTATTATGTGGTCTAATATTAACTTGCTGAACCCAGAAGAACCCAGAAAAACAAAAAACCATAACTAGCATTAATTTTTATTGAGATTTATGAATGCTTAATATTTTTTCAGTATCATTGTGTAAAGCAATATCTTAATTTAGAAGGTGTAAAATTTAACATTGCAATGCAATTTGAAAAGTTAAACTTTTTAAATTATAGTAGCTATGGCCAAGTTTGTGATTAAATTTAATTTTAAAAATAAGTTTTGTGCTTTATTTTTTGTTTAAAACAAAGGTGGAAGCATATACTTTTCTAAAATTCTTAATTTGTGTAAACTAAATTTTTGTGACAGTGTAGTATGAATGTCAAATAATTGTTGGGCGTGTTGAACTGAACTGTTTTTTCACTGGACATGGATGGCATTTATATATAAAAAAAGTATACTTGGCAATAACATTTTAAATAAAATATTTAAATAAAATTAATTTGACAGTGATAGATACAAATTAGATTTTCTTAGTCCTAAAATGGATGAGTTTAAACAAAATAATAGGAAAACTACTTTTGTCTTTTATAACGTATATTTGAGAATGACTAGTTCCCATATTTAAAGAAAAGGAATTTACTGCCCTATTTTAATTGTAACATTTCCCTAATCATTGAATTTAATTTTAGTCAGATTCCATAGAAAGGAGAGTTCAGTGCAATATGAATCTAAAGTATTTGTTATAATCGTAGAAGGTAATGTTAACAAATTCACTTTTTCATTTTCTCCTAAATACTTGTGTATTGTTTTTACCTTATGTTTTTATATCCATTGCATGTTTTTTATCTGCTTCCCCGTTTTAGTACTATTGACATTTTTTTCTTCATTATAAAAGTTGAAATAGAGTGGATTATATAAGGGTTTGATTAGATCCTCTTTTAAGTATTCTATCTCATTTTAAGGGTTTACAATTTTAAATTAGTCAAAGGTTGAAGTACAAAATTATCATTGGAAGTATTTTGCTCTTTGTTAAGATGATTAACATGAAGGTTTAAGTATATAAAGCCCTGATTATATTCCTGACAAATTATCGCTTTCCTTCTCTCCTTTGGGTGAAACAAAAGCATATACCAGAAAGTGGAGAGCATCAATGAGTGCAGTTTGGGGGTTTTATTGGGGAGTTTTATGCACTAGTATTCAAATCAATAGTGCTAGTTTTTATCCTACTATTTGTTTAAATGTGAGCAAGCCTCTCATTCCCTCTGTGTTCACCTCTTTAAAAATATTGGCAATACTTTTCTGAGTTTAAGATCTGTTGTGAAAATTAGATAAATGTAACTTGAGCGAAAATGCCCTGAATTCATTTTGCTGTTATTTTGAATTATTAATGGTAGAAGATTTTAGGAATGCAGGAAAGGAGAAATCATATCACTTTTACATTTTAAATTATTTTCAGGATAAATTAATGAATGTGTTTATGTGACTATTTAATAGAGGTGGTTAAAATTAGTAAAATCCTAATTTTCTTTTGTTCTTAAAGTGACTTGATATATACAACTTAGTTGGGTATTTTTCCTAAGACTCCCTCTAGTGTCTAGTACTGAAAGCATCATTATGTTAACAGGCTTTTAAAAAGTAGTTCCTTTCAGTTGTACAGATTTTTAAATACATGGAGGTGCATATTTTTTCTTTAAGTTTTTATTTTGCTTTTACATTTAATTTGCTCTTTAATGGGGGAAATGACAAGGATTGACTTATGTATAGATCTTTTATTATTTTAGTATTTCAGTACTCTCCTACCATATTTACAGTGCCACTTTTCATGTTATAAATTATTAGGTTGAAATTATTCTGACTTGTAATCATTTTCAGCAATTACTGATTTAGATACCTTGCTTTGATCACAAAAAGATACAGGTCAAAATGACCAAATGGGAATTCTTTTAAATATATAGCATTTGGCTTTATATGGCAAACTTTGAATATTTAATATACTAAACAGAAACTAAAACAATAATAAATAAAATAGAATCTTCTCCAGGTTGGTAAAGTATACCACTATTTAAATTATATAGCTCATTTCTCTATAAATCAGAGTATTGAGTATTACATTTTTCAGAGTAGTGTCTTGTGTTGAGGTCCCTTTAAATTTCATGCTTATATAAGTATGTGAATTGAAACTAATGCTTTAATATGTATTATTGGAAGACAAAGTGTATTCAAATATTATTTACTTCTTGGTAATTATTTGAATCTAATTTTAAATTTGATTTAAATAAGTATTGAACTCGAGCTCAAATATTGTTACTGTGAATATTTATGAAAATAGCATATACTTGCATGGCTTATATCTAATGTCTGGAAGCTCAGGGATAATTACGTATAAATACATGTTCACACACATATGCATTTGGATTTTGGCGAACTGATAAGGTAAAGTGTCCTTATTCTTTGTTTCCATTAGTAATGTATCCTTTCTGTTATTTGTACACTTCAAACCATATATATTCACATTTCAATGCTTATGTATTTCAGGGTGTTGACGATGCCTTCTATACATTAGTTCGAGAAATTCGAAAACATAAAGAAAAGATGAGCAAAGATGGTAAAAAGAAGAAAAAGAAGTCAAAGACAAAGTGTATAATTATGTAAATACAATTTGTACTTTTTTCTTAAGGCATACTTAAGTAAAAGTGGTAATTTTTGTACATTACACTAAATTATTAGCATTCGTTTTAGCATTACCTAATTTTCTTTCTGCTCCATCCAAACTGTTAGCTTTTATCTTGAATGCTTATTTTAAAATGACAGTGGAAACCTTTTTTCCTCTAAGTGCCAGTATTCCCTGAGTTTTGGTTTTTTAACTAGCAATGCCTGTGAAAAAGAAACTGAATACCTGAGATTTCTGTCTTGGGGTTTTTGGTGCATGCAGTTTATTACTTCCTATTTTTCTTACCAATTGTGAACTTTGGTGTGAAACAAATTAATGAAGTTTTGAATCATCCCAGTTCTGTGTTTTATCTACTTACATACATGGATTAATTACTAATCATAATTAAAGTTGAGATTTCAGTTGAGATTTCATGGTTGGTTTTACCGAAACATTGGGGGAACACGAATTTCTGGGCTTCTTGTAGCTTCTTCGTCTTATAGGAATCATGTCCTCTAGTTTCAGTCACCCTTAATGAATGTAAAGTTAACTATTACCAGAGGTTTTCTTCCTCTTTCCACTGCTATTTGTCATAGTCATGCTCCCCAAAATATTATATTTTTTCTATAAAAAGGGAAAAAATGGAAAAAAATACAAGGCAATGAAAATATTAAAAGGCCATTTATTTCCACATTTGATAAATTCCTATAATACTCTGGATAGCTTTTCCTGTTATGGCAGACCCAGTATGTAATGAGGAGTATAGCAATCACTTTGGGGCTATATTTACATGCTACTAAATATAATAATTGAAAAACATTTAAATTTTAATATAAAAATTCTCATAGGAATTAAATGTAGTTTTCCTGTGTCAGTTTGCTTTTTCTAACCATAACTTTAATCTTTTCTTGAACTTCAGTCCTTGAAAATACTTTTAATTCTGGTAGTGATTTTAAAGGTTATTTGAGCCAATTAGTGTAGTGGGTGTTAAAGTGACCAAGGTTGAAGGCCAGGCCCTGTGTGAACTTTTGAGCTTCACTGAGAGTTTCACAATATGGAGTGCATTCCTGTGGTCTTCCAGTGATTCCATGCATTGGTGGGTCAAAAATGGGGACTAGGGAGGGAGTTTGGCTAGCTCAGCAAGATACATTCTGACTGTGTGGTGGTTCTGCTGACAGATCAGAACATCACTTTAAAAAAACAAAACAAAACACTAGACTTTAAAAAAATTATTTTAAATGAGATTTGGGTGTAGAAGTGGGGCAAGATTTTAATTTTTTTTTAAACAATGAGAAAGCTTCAAAATCTCTAGTATTGGCTAGTTCTCTTAACACTGGCTAAAGTAACATTTCATAAATACTTTAAGTCTAGTCTATATTTAGGAATATGTGATGCTTAAAAATAGATAAATTAACAAAATGATTCAGTGTATTTAAAATGTTACTTTAAAATATTTTAAGTGAGATGGTATGTTGAGGTGAAAATATCACTGGATTAGAAAGAAGGTGACTTAGGCTCTAGTTATATGATTTTTACAACTACATTTTGGGGTAAATCACTATTCATGTTAAAAAAGTCATCTCAAGGCTATATCTAGCATTCAACTATGTGATTTACATTCAGTTTACGTAAAAATATACCTGTTTATCAATTTTACCACAATCTGTAACCTTTTACTTATTACCATCTTCAGTGCCAGTCTTAGGCAAAATTGTGCAAGAGGTGAAGTTTATGTCCGAATATCCTCTCTTCAGTTTCAGGACTCTGCTCACTTATTAGTGTCATCTTGCCTGCCTACCCTTACTGCCCGAGGACTTGATACTTTTTCTTATTAATACTTCTCATTCCCCTAACCTCGATTCATTGCTATTTTGGATACCTCTTTGAAGGCTTCCCATCAGGTCACATCAAAATGCTCTACATCTTATTTCCACAGGCTCAACATAATTTGACAGATACTATAATGGAATTTGACCTAATAGGTAATTTTCAGGTGGTGGCTGTAGTAATTTAATCTGGATCCTTTGAACGTCATCTCTTTGCTTCCTGGTCATTAGTGACTATGTAGGAATTTTCATACCTCCTATGAGTAGACAGAACCCTCTCTCTAATAGGAAGAATTATTTAATAAAGATAGTGCTGAAGAATTCCTTACATAATCTTTCGGACTAGCCCTAATAAGTGATACATTCCATTGTTTTAATAGCTAAAATTTTAAAATGAAAAATACTTTAAATTTTAATTCTTAAGGCTTACTTTTTAGCACTGTTCATTATTCAACAAATATTTGAGTGCCTACTACACAAGGCACTGGGGATATTATGGTATAAGGGACATAATCCCTATCCTTAAATGCTTACATTCCAGAGTGGTCTAGAATATCTTCACGAGATGTTTGGCACATGACCCAGAGATAGCATATTGCATATTTTAGTTTTGTAAGGAAGGGATTTGGTCTCTAAGGTTTCTTTAGTTCTGGAGTACTTTGCTCTGATTCCAGTGAAATTTTTTAATCAAGTTACTTTATATAAATCACTTTCCTTCATTCTTTTAAAGGAATAAACAATTATATATTTATTTGGCATAATTATGTAATTCTGTTGAGACAGTTATAGTGCACATTAAGTTGTATGTCAGATAATATTAAAATTCCCAAGTGTAATATTCTAGTTGGTCTTGTTGTATAAGTGATTAAAATAGACTTTTAAAATGAAATATTGAATTCAGAATAGTTTTATCTGGGTACAAATAAACAGATACCTGAACTAATTCATAGAAGAGGAAATGTGTATAAAAATTAGTAATATTTCTATGCTCACTTTGGCAACATATATTAAAAAGATGTCTGAAATGCTATGCTAAACAGATTTATGGAACATTACGTAGGATGTTAAGACTTAGAGTACCTCCTCTTGTTTCTACACAAGAGAAAGAAATGGCCATACTGCAAGAATTGCAGTGCATAACTGAGTGAGGGGATTTTTAGAACAAATGAATTTTTGATATAGTTGGGCAATTTTTTTCAGGCAGTGGTAATTATCCTTTATTATGTGAATTTTGAATGAGTTGACAAAACCTTTGTTTTCGTAGAGATTTTAAAAGGGTAGAGATAATCCTAGAATTAACATAAATATTATCTGACTAATACAGCCTTAAAGGTAAACATTCTTGAAGTTGAAAAATATTGCTAAATTACATAGTTTTGGACGTTAACATGTTTGTGGAAGAAAATAGCAGAAGTATGTAGTATAATTTGAGTGAACATTCCCAGTTAGGAATTCTAGGTTCCATTTTAACTGAATCACACTGCATAGGAATTTAGAACCTAATTTTTATAGGTTATCAAAACCTTTGCCACCGTTGCACAATTTTGTCCTGATATATATAGAAATGTTGAGGCATGTTAAGTTACAGTTTGCACAAGTTCATCTCATTTGTATTTGTGATTTTTTTTCCTTCTACCCATTTTTTTTAAAACAATATATACACATTCAGGTTTTTTATAGGCAATAAAAACTGTCATTTACATTTGTCAAAAAAGTAATAATTTCTTGATAATTATGTATTAATGAATTTTAAAAATCCATCAGTTACTATAAAATGAATTTAGATTTACTAACTTCTGTGTTAATATTGGGTAGCATGAAATCTGCATTAATAAACTGAACAGCATATAACTGGTAGCTGTAAATTCCTTCAGAAAATGAAAATTATTTCTAAAGATATATTCACATCAGTTCTTTAAAAATAGTCATAACTAGATTACTACTTATTTTAGTTTAATAGTTTTAAGTGCCTGTTTGGGATGATGCTAGGTAATTTGGATGAATTTAGGAAAAACAAAGTTATTACCTGCAGAAATGTCAATGACAGAGGGTCCCCCTCTCCATACAGCTAAATGGGTTATTTAATGTTTTATCTAAAAGTTTCCAGTTCCACTGTCTTGTGTTTTCATGTTGAAAATAACTTTTGCATTTTTCCTTTGAGTGCCAATTTCTTACTAGTACTATTTCTTAATGTAACATGTTTACCTGGAATGTATTTTAACTATTTTTGTATAGTGTAAACAAACATGCACATTTTGTACATTGTGCTTTTTTTTTGTGGGACATATGCAGTGTGATCTAGTTGTTTTCCATCATTTGGTTGCGCTGACCTAGGAATGTTGGTCATATCAAACATTAAATTTTAAAAATGACCACTCTTTTAATTAACTTTTAAATGTTTATAGGAGTATGTGCTGTGAAGTGATCTGAAATTTGTAATATTTTTGTCATGAACTGTACTGCTCCTAATTATTGTAATGTAATAAAAATAGTTATGGTGACTATGATAGTGTGTATTTCTTAATAGAAATTTGAAACATTTGCCTCACAACTGATAGGAAATAGTTTATAAGCCACAGACACTACAGTACATTAGTAAATCTTTTTTGCAGCTTGTAAATTAGAAATATTCTTTATTTATGAAAGGTGCTGTGAACATTACATAAAGGTTTAAGTTTTTGCTTAAACCTAAGACCATCTTTGGTTTAGGTCCGTTGCCATGTTAACTCATTTAGTAGATGTAATACAGATCTGCCTTTATGACAAAAGAACATAATATTATTTACTACTTTTTATCAAAGAAGGTAATACACAACAGGTGATATGTATTAAGGCCCAAAGGGAACCAGCAGCAAACTAAGGGAAATAGGTTATGTATATTATGCCAGTTATGGGCAGGGTATTTCAAGATCAGAAGTAATCTTACTCCATATGTATTAACTATTTCTATAACTGCACTTAAATCATGACCAGGTGCTATTTCTTTCTTAGTAAATCTTGCTAATGTACCAAACGGGGTAAAAAATAAGATACTCCTTCAAAAGTTAAGGGAATAAATGTGCAAGAAATTACTTTGCCTAGTTAAATGTGAATTAGGTGGCATTGGTAAAATTGAGAAATGGGCTACGAATACTTGGCAAAAACCTATTGTTAAAAAAATAAGTACATTATCCATTCGAAATTGGGTGCTCATTAATCTATAATTGGTAGTTGGCAACATTATGTAGCTAAGTTGCTATTATAAGAATTGAGCATAAAGGGTTGCTGATAAAGCCCTCAGTATGAATAGAAGTTGAAACCTGTTTTAGTTCAGTAAAGCAACTTAGGTATTTTTTAGTTGACATGTATGTCTTGTCATTTTAAGTTAAAATTATTTTTATAATATTTGTTATAAACAGCTGGCATTGGTTTTCAGTCAAATTATAGTAATGATCACTTGGTTTCATTGGTATCTGAATAGTACCGTTGTTTCATAGCTCTGTATTTCCTAAGGAAATATAAGGCTTCTAGCTCTTTCATTACAAATTCACCCCGTCTAATAAGTTCCTTGATCTTCTCTGGATCCTTCACATCTTTGTTTTTAAGGAAAACATTCTTCAGACGCCTTTTAAAATAGTCTGCTCCTTTTGGATAGTCTCGTCCAAGGTACAGCAGCTTAAAAAAGAAAGATTATATATTTCTAAACATCCATGTCATACAATAACATTTATAAAACTGGCAATATACTTACATTTTTATAAAGATTCAATACTTCTCCTCTTAAAGAATTGGCCATTTTCATATATCATGGAAAATATCCACTTTTACACATAGCATACCTACAGAAAAGGGACAATTTTTTTTGCAAATTACTACTACAGTCAAGAAAAAGATTTTTCACATTGGAAAAATGCTAACTTTTTTTCCATCCAATTAATAGTTTGAACACTGTTAGGTTCCAGTCACTGGGATATAGCTATGAACATGTCCGATGAGATACCTGCTCTCACAGAACTAACATCTTCTGAGGGATCCATAATAAGCAAACAAGATAATTATGAAGTTCTATGAGGAAAATAGGATGAGAGAGAGAAAATGGGTTGTCAGAGGCAGATATGTAGGTGTACCTCCTTTTATATCAAAGTACAATGAATTAGAACTAGATTTGAATCCTAGCTGTATAATGTACGGGTTACTTAACCCTTCAGAACCTGTTTTCTTATCGAAAGAAAAATTGTTTTTATCCTGCTTTCAAGGCAAGGCCAGATCTGTAAGGAGGACACTGAGAAGAAGCCTGATAAATCTAGAAGGACATGATCCTAAATAAGGCTAAAAGGCAGGAGAAGCTAGGTGTGAGTCAAGTAGGTTCACAATCAATGGTAGATGGGCAAATACGACTGGTGGTGAAGAGACCAAGTGAGCAACCCATAAGGGGTTACATGGGGAGCAGGCGAATATCCAGTGGGATAGATTATGCTTTATGTGTAATTCATTAATGCTACTAGGGGGGCAGCTCCTTAAAGATAATTTCTAATACTTGTTACAGCTGTGGGAATTAAATAAAACTCCTAACATCAAAAGCATTTAGTACATGACAGGCCTAAAGTAAACTGTCTTTTACAACCTCTTTTAAGATTTCCTAATTCCCATTTTCCACTATTTTTTGAAAACAAAAATGTATTGGACTTTTCTGTCCATCATTAACATAATTTTTATGTTATGTTTATATTCTGAATTTCAGTCTTGCAGAAAGATTGTAGCGTAGTACTAATAACATTTTTTCCTGAACTACTTAAGTTGCTAACATTGTCCCATCAGCCTGAATACTTTGCAGAGCTGTCCAACAGAAATATAATGTGAGCCACCTATGTAATTTTACATTTTCTAGTTGTCCATATTAAATAAAATGTGAAAATATTTTTATATTCAAAATATTTCAATGTGCCATTCTTTTAAGTGCTTATAGGTACCAATGACTTAGTTGCTACCACATTGGACAGCACAGCTTTACAGTATATTTCCTATGAACAAGGACATTTTTCTATACTATACAACCTTGAGAATGAGAGGAAGTTAACACTGCTACATTACACCTGTCAAATCCACAACCCCTTCATGTTTTGACAGTTGTCTTAAAGATGTCCTTTATAGCAAAAAGATCCAGTCCAAGATTGTACATTGCCTATTTATTTTGTAGAATGTGTCTCATTTTGATGTTAACTCATGGCTAGATTCAAGCTGTGTAATTTGGGCAAAAATATTACAGACATGATGTTAGTTCATTTCATTGCATCCTATTAGGTGGACACAATTCCAATTTGTTCCATTATGGTTGATGTTAATTTTGATCCCATGATTAGGTGGTGTTTGTCTGGATTCTCCACTGTACAGTTACTTTTTTTCCTTTTGAAGTCAGTATTTTGTGGGAAGTATTTTGAGATTGTGTATATATATATTCCTGAAAAAACTTTCATCTTGTAAAAGCACATTAAAAGTAACAGGGCTTACGGGGGAAATAGTTTTGGTGCAGGCCACTCAAATCCTATGTAACTGTAAACAATTAATAAAAAAACAGAAATTGGTACCTGAAAAGCTAATTTGGAACACTTGGATTGCCCTGAGCATGTCTGGAGCTACCAAAGAAATGTTTGAAATGCTCGAAAATAAGAGTAGCCTGGGAATGGAATCAGGAACTAGAGACCAGGAAGGGATCAAAGAGGCAAAAGGAAATGTTTGGGGGTGATAGATGTTTATTATAATTGTGGTGACGGTTTCATAGGTGTATACATGTGTCAGATTTATCAAATTGTATTTATAGTTTATTGTATGTCAATTATAAATAAGTAAAACTTTAAAAAAATTAGTGTAGATAATGCAGGTAAAATGCTAAGGGTAAGATTGGGAAATAACTGAGGTATACATGAAGTAGAGATCTAGCTGAATTGTCCTGTTTAGCTTTTGCTCCTTTTACAAATTATGCATAGTAAAGGATTTGCCCAGCAAAAAAAAGTTGATGTGCCTAAGGTAAATTTGTCCCATTTTTTGATATGTTAATCTATGTGATTAAGGCAGTTTTTATTATTGTATGTTGACATTCTGGCATTTAAGTTTATTTTAGCCTTTGGGAGAAATAGGTTTACAACTGGGGAACAATTTAAGTGCAGGGACCTGGGGATTCTCCTTAATCCTGCATGAAGTCATGAAAGTTTCTGTACTCTGTAAAGAAACAAATGAGTTAGGGACTGAAAGACATCCCCCATCATTCTGAAAACTTGGATATTATATTTAATCAATAACGTTGGAAAGGCTAGAACATTATAAAATTAGAATTCAGACATGAGAAATAGTACTAATAATTTTAAAGTATTTCATGTCTTGTCATGCTAAAATCAGAGAATTCAATTAGGCTTTGGAAGGAGCTTAATTTCATAATAAGTTTCTTCTAGTTTTCTGTTTGACCACGTTGCCAGCGTTTCATTGGAAATTCTGAAGGTTGTGCTACTAGTTATTACAATTTGTGACCTTGGGAAAATAAGTTAAACTGTCTTGCTAGGCCTCAGCGACCTTCACCTGTAAGAAGTACTTTACCCAGGAATCACTTCAAATCATTTCCAGTTCTCGTTTAAAGAGGCTCTTAGGGGGGAAAAGGCATGTATCTTGCAAAGGAAGTAAACGGAACCATGTTCAGGGAGGTCATTAATATCAAAACGAACCTACTTGGCGCCAATTTATTGATCTGTTTCTCTAAATGTCAACTGAGCCCCGTCACCCCCTGGCCCAAACTATGGTGCCTCAGGCAGCCAACCCGGGCGTCTGTCACTTGACCCAACCGTGGTGCCGGCCCCTTTCCTTCTGGAAACCCTCCCAGAAAGATTCGCCTACACGCTTCAGGGAAACAGGGAGAAAGACGGTCAGAAGACGCTCAGAAACCCTTTCCTACAGCCGGCGGCTCTCTCGGAGCATACTTCACCGCCTCCAGACACCAGGAGCCCCCACACAGAAAACACCCCAGCAGCTGCACTCACGCGCTTTCCGGCACGCCACGGCCGTAAAAGCTTCAGTTCCACTCCGTCCGTCAACCGCAAACAGGGTGGGCGCTGGAGGCGGGCAACCTGTCGGGGAAGGGGTGGGGCGCCATCCCAAAGAACCCAGCGCGTCTGCGCAGACCCGTACGAAGTTTCTGCGCCTTTTTTTTTTTAAGGCAAAAGTGGGCGGGGCTTGTCGTCCTGACAACCTGGGAGCGTTTTTCCACACAACTCAGCTCAGGCTTTCCAGACTGTTGAGGTCGTACTTCCCGCATCATGGTGAGCAAGGAAAATGGGGGAAGCAGGTGAAAGGTCGGACATTGATTCTCCTTCACCGGTGTTAAATGATGGAATAAGAGCTTGTCTTATTTTAGAGGGGGCTGGTCGGTTTAGGAAAGAACCCATAGTCCTGTTGGGGGATCGGCTTTCTCCTGATCCGTGGCCTTCCGGTCTAGGATCTGGCGAACAGGTGGGAGTCCCACGCAGTTACCTGCAGTCCTAATGTCACACTGTTGCTAAGCTTAAAAATTGGTCTCAGTAACTTCCAGTAATGATGGACGTCCCGGTTACATTGCTTTTAAATTGCAACTTGCGGAAATGGCTTTCTGCCTCTCAGGAGTTAATGTAAAACTGTTGCAATTTATGCTGCATTAAAAAGTTACTTTATGTTGTCTTTGGGGAAATACTGGTTTTTGATTCAAGGTACTCAGCCTGCCCTGAATTTATTAAGTATGATAAAGCTCATTTCATTTTTGTGCATTCCTCAGCTATCTTCTTCAAGAACACAGGCCAACATGTATGAGCTAATCTCTTTTCCACTTTTTCTTAAATGTGATTTCCATCTTTTTCTGTGATTAAACCCAGAGGAAATGGTTTTAATTATTTAATCCATTAATTACAGGAAAATGTAGAGTTCATCGTTTGTTTGGCACTAGGCTGGAAGTCAAGTACAAAGATGAGTAGTACAGCCCCTATCTGCTGTGGGAAAGGGACTAAAATTAATTATAATATACTTTCATAACTGTAACAATTGAAGTGTCTACAATGTAGTAACAAAGTTAAAAATGATAAAATTGGGGGGACAAGGGTGCTGGAAGGGAAGAGTAGTACTTTCAAGGTGTGTTTTAAAGTATGAGTATAAGTATCAGAAATAGTGGGAAGAAATTATGGGTAGAATGGAGAACATTTATGTCAGGGAGAACAGAAAGTAAATGGATTTTAAGCAGACTTGAAACTGCTGATAAATTGATGGAACAATATATCTATTTATTATTTTTGATGGAATATAGGTTTCTTCTTTTTGGACCCCTCTAACAATGTTTCTCAAATGTTCCTGGAACATTAGCTTCTACTGTTCTGGAATATTTGTTAAAATGCAGATTCCAGGAACAGACTGGATTCCACCTCTATTTTATTAGTTTCCTAGGGCTGCCAAGTAACAAAGTACCACAGACTAAATGGCTTAAACAATAGACACTTATTGTTTCACAGTTCTGGAGGATAGAAGTCCAAGGTCAAGGTGTTGCCCGGGCTATGCTCCCTCTGTAGGTGCTGGGGAGGGATCTGTTCAGACCTCTCTTCTAGCTTCTTATAGTTCCCTGGCTTGGCTTGTGGCAACATAATTCTAGTCTTCAAATGGCATTCTACTATGTGCATGTCTGTGTCCAAATTTCTCATTTTTATAAGGATGCCAGCCATATTGAATTAGAGGCCCACCCTATCCCAGTGTGCTCTCATCTTAATTTAACTAATTACATCGACAACAATTCTTATTCCAAATAAGGTAAAATGCTTAAGTACTAGAAAATAGGACTTCAACAGATGAATTTTGAGGGAACACAGTTCAACCCATAACATCTACTGCATCACAATAGGTAGAAGAAAGTGAGTGTGTACATTTTTAGCCTGGGTATATACATTTTTAACAGGCATCCCAGGTGATTCTTATGCTTTCTGAACTTTGAGCACTACTAAACTACCTGATGCTCTTATGATTTGTAGGTGGCAGGGATATGTACTTATCCCAAATCTGCTTCACATTAAAAGACTAGAGAAAGATGACTATTTGCCCATCTTTAAAATATGGCTACTTGAGAATAGGAGCAATGCTATGTACATAGTCTGCTATATAGCAGACAAGATGGAATTATGTTAACTATTAATTGATAGTAAATATGATCATAAGAATAGAGCATAGTTGTAAAAATTATATGAGAGCCAAGTCTATTCTATTCCTTATTATATCATCTTCAGCATCTTAGAGCACCTCATGTATAAATCATTAATAAATATCTGCTGAATAAATTATTGAAATATATGCACTTTTCAAGAAGATATAATGTTTTGTGTCAATTTTAAGATATTTTATACAGTGATAATGGCTTTAAACAGTAGTTTCTCCTGTGTTAAGTCTTCAGAAGTGAAATATGTACAATCTTATGGTCACATGCTTTCCTACAAAGTCCTTACCAGAAATCTGATGGACACATGGGCCTGATCAGGAAATTACAAGTAGTATAACTGAAAAATATTTGCAATTGTAAATATTAATTGAGATATTGTGCTTTTCATAATAATTTCCACACATTACAGAACAGAATCATTTTATTATAGCTTTACCTGCTTTGAGTAGCTGATTCTCTTTCTATAAACAGGCACTCTAATTTCACTGAAAGATTATTTTTTTATGAGGTCATTCCTACACTTTCAAACTTGACATTAGTACCAGTACTTACTCAATGACTTATTGTTCTTTAGAACCCTGTAAACTAGTGCCTTTCTGACTGGTACTTTGTTAGTGATAAGAAGGCATTTCACATGGATTATTAAATGACTGTTATAAGAAAGAGTGTAAAATTTACTTATAAAAGATGCTTCAGTGGGCCAACTATTTTATTCTAGTTTTTTCTAGACTAGCTTCTAGTTTTCTCTGAATTATTTTTTAAAGACTTTTTATTTAAGATAATTTTAGATTACAGAAAAGTTGCAAAGATGGTACAGAGATTTCTCTTACATTATTTACCCAGTTTCTCCTAATTTGAACTTTTATAGGTACTTTTGCTAAAAATATCTGTTTTTTAAAAAAAAAATTTACCACTTCTTTTGTTTTTCCAAATTTAGGGTCCCAAAGCAAAAAAGGTAGGTAGAAATTATTTTCCAAAATAGTTTTATAAGCACTGACATTGTACAAATAGAATTTTTAAATATTTATTAGTTTTATTATAGTTTATAAAGTTTACTAAGCTTATTTGTAGACATCAATGTTATTTAAATCATGGAATAATAATCTTTTACAATAACAGCATACTTCAAATTTGGCATAAAGATATTTCTATTTTCTCAAAGACTTAAGAATAACCTTTTTTTTTTTCTTTTTAACTTGTGTCTGTAAGGCTTTTTATTACCTGTGCCCTAGAAAATGTTGTATTAAGAGCCTCTTTTCTTCATTTCCGATAAACACATAAAAGTTTAATTGTAAGATCTGCTGTAACTTAAAAGTGGACCCTAAGGGATTATGTGCTTAAATGGGTTGCACGGTAACAAATGATTTATTTTTGTATTTTGTAGAAATTTGAATTTAATAAGGGATACTTAGAATGCCTTTTTTCTCTTCTTCACTTAAGATTTATACTTTAAAGTAGAGCTTATAATCTCTTGACTGGCAAGTCAGATTTCATCCCCAGACATATTTTATTTAATCTAAAATTTTTCTTAATCGGTTGTCAAACTATTTTCACACAAAAATATGATTTCTATCTATTCTTGAAAAATTGAAAACCTGATAACATTGGGCCTACAATCCTGTAAAGCAGCAGTTGGCTGGACTGAGCAGCCCACCTCTTTTAGAAATGCATGAACTCTTTAGTTTGTCATAGTCCTGACCATAACCAAACTCCTTTATTTACCTACCTGATCTCAATAAAGATTTGGGTTCCGACTGTCAGTTTTAAAGTATACCTCAAGGATCACTTCTCTAAATTTTCCTACCATTCTCACTTGTGGAATCAATTATACTTTCTGTGTTTTCATAGCACGTGCATTTGTATGTACCTCAATTACAGCCCTATATAATTTTGTTATAATAATTTATAATTGTGAGCTGTTCAAGGTCAGGAGCAATGTCATACTTTATTTATTTAATTGATGAGTAATTGACATACATTATCACAGTAGTTTCAGGTGTGCATTATAGTGATTTGATATTTATATATGTTACAAAACAATCCTCACGATAAGTCTAGTTACCATCTGTCACTATACAAAGTTTTTATAACATTATTGATTATATTTCCTATGCTGTACATTACATTCCTATGACTTATTTATTTTGTAACTGGAAGTTTGTTTCTTAATCTCCTTCACTTATTTCTCTTGCCAGTTTCTTGTATATATTGAGTCTATTTCTTTGTTTTGTTTGTTCATTTGTTTTTTAGAGTCCACATACGATATTTGTCTTTCTCTGGCCTGTAATAAAAGTTCAATAAAAATTTGTTGAATGAAGATGTGAAACCCTATTTACCTTACCATCACTTAAAAACTTGGGTCCTTGATTGGAAGAAATGTTTATTTAAATGTGTATTCAATAGCTAAACAGTTAAACATTTCTTCAAGAAATACTTTTACGTGTCTTCTGTTTGCTTCTCTTAGTCTCTTGCACCCACTACCAACCTGATACTGTTTTAGGGGCCTTGGATAAAAATTTGAACATTATTCATGAAGGCTTTAGACACATTCTAATGGGGGGAAGTATTCTGGAGGGCTACAGTCATTTTTATGTGGGTCTGCAATAGTTTATTGGTTTGTGTGGACATTCATTCTCAGCTTTAGATTGTGAAATCTTAGAGGCCTTGTTTGAACTGTAAAAACTCATTCTAAATATACTTGGTACTGAATTATATATGCAGAGGAGCTAAATAAATACTTTGGGATTATTTTGTTCATAGTGGTGTTTCCCTAGAGAGCAGTGATGTTCATCCCATGAAATTTGAAACCAAATGTAAGGAGGAAATTATCATTTAAATTATTCCATCCTTTTAAAAAATTATTCTATTCTTTTAATTATTCCATTCTTAAAGATTATGATTTGGGGATGAGGTGGTCTGTAAAGGAAATTTATAGTAAGAAAAACATTTAAAAATACATTTTATTCTTTCTGACTTCTTAAAGTTTTTTTAGGGGAGAAATTAACAAACATATATGGTACAAAATTAAAATAGCGTAAAAATGGAATTTTTTTTCTTACCCCAAACTAGAAGGAACTACTGCATATTTTTTTCAGAAATTTTCTAAGCATTAAAGAGTACACATATGCATACATGCACAAACATCCATTTTCTCCCACCATATGGAGCATTCTGCACCTTCTATTTTTCACTTAACTAAATTAATTCTAGGATACTCAACTTTTTATACTTTAGCATTACTGAAATTGAGATGTGTCTTATGGGTGATAGTAGCTTACAATTGCTTTAGTCCTGAATTGGCATCCATTTCTTCTGGAAAGGATATGTACTTCTGTCAATCACATGGACTTACTACTAACCTGATACTACTTTAAATACTCTGCTCAAGAGTTTTTGGACCACACTAATGATATGAGTCAGAATACAAATCCATATAAACTGGCTTGTGGTTTAAGTTTTCAGGGAATTTTTTTTCTTTTTTTAATTTATTTTCAGGATTGTGATATGCAAGTTTCTTGGCCGTATCTTTCTTTGTTGTGGGTTCATTTGTCTTTACCTATTTCCAGCTTTATATATATTCAGCATTTCCTTCTTTGGTAATAATAATTTAGAGATACATTCCATCATAGATTTGATGGAATAAGTATGTTTTTTTTTTTGTTTTGGCACACTGAGATTTTGTCACTTTTCACAGCTGTATCATATTCCATTGAAATTATGTATTGTGGTTTTTATGTTGTCCCTACTTTTTGCTACCACAAACAAGATAGGAGTGAAGATCCTTGTATATAAGGCCTTGCAAAAAATACTTATTTCATTGATTTAGCTCTATTCTACGCATTAAGAGAATGGCAGCAGGACAGTCCCTTTCCTCATGAAGCTTACATTCTAGTTTTCTTCCACCTTTATTGATATATAATTGACCTTTGACATCAATTTTGAGGCAGACAAAGCGATTATTTGATATATGTATGTATTATAAAGTGAGTACCAAAATCAGGTTAGTTAATACATCTGTCACTTCACATAAATACCATGTATGTATGTGTGTGTGCACGCTCATGTGTTAACTGTAGTCACCATGCTTTAGATACCCAGAAGTTAATCTCAGAACTGAAATTTATACCCTTTGACCAACATCTGCCCATTTCTTTTATCCCCCAGCCCCCGGCAATCACCAATTTACTCTATTTCTATGAGTTCACCTTTTTTAGATTCTACGTATAAGTGAGATCATCCAGTATTTTTTTCCCTCTGACTTATTTCACTAAACATAATGCCCTCAGGTTTGATTCATTTTGTCGCAAATAGCAAGATTCCCTTCTTTTTTTATGGTGAAATAATACTCCATTGCGTATTTTTTTTTTCTTTATCCATTCGTCTGTGGATGGACACTTAGGTTGTTTCTATGTCTTGGGTATTATGAATAATGTTGCAGTGTACATGGGGGTGCAGATATCTCTTTGAGATAGTTATTTCAAAAATGAAGTTTACGTTCTATCTGGGGGGAGGATGTCAGGTAATAATATAATTTCAGATAGTTTTGAATATGCAGAAAACCAAGAAAGGGGTCAGTGAGAAATGTGTGGTAGGGGATAGTGGTGAGACTATTTTATATAAGGTGATTAAAGAAGTGATTGAGAAGCAAAGGAGTCTATAATAAACTGGGGGATAACTATTTTAGGCAGAAGAAACAGCTCTATATCATTTAAGAAATAGTCCTATATCATTTAAGAAATTAAATCAGTGGTTAAAAATATTTCCAGAAAATTCTAGGTCTGTTAAGTCTTTGTTAGCTAGTTCTTCATTCAAAGTTAAATAAATTTCATTTTTATACAAATTCTTCCAAAGCATGAAAAAATAAGGAACACTGCTAATTCATTTTGGGTTACCTGGGTAACCTATACTAGAATAGTATGAGAAAGGAATATTAAAGGTCATTCATGAACATAAATACAAAATTTCTAAAAGAAATGTTAGTAGGGTCAATCTAGAAGTACAGCAGGTCCTCAAATAACATCATTTCATTGTAATTTGGATGAGATGCTGTAGAAATTTAACTCTTGCTTATGTTAAGTAACCTATAGTAAAATTGGTTTTGTTATACATTATTTTGCTTAAAGTTTCAAAACATTAATGATGTTAAATTAGAACTTACTGGATATAGAGTGATAAATTATAACCCAATTCAGTTTATTCCAGGAAGGCAGATTAGTTTATTATTAGAAATCAAATGTATACAATTAAATTGAGCTAGAAATTCAATTATTGTAACTTACCATTCAATAGGGTAAAGGGCACTTTCTTAGCCTAATAAAGGTATCCATCGCTATATCTATCTATCTATCTATCTATCTATCTATCTATCTATCTATCTATCATCTATCTATCTATCATCTAGATAAAACCCCCACTGCCAGAGAAGCAAATTACTAAAATTAAATATTGAATTAACAATGATTATGGCAAATTACTTTGGAAAGTTCACATTCAATAATGTTGAAAATTTTTATACCCACCAGTTTTACTCCAACGTATACACTATGAAGAAACTCTTTCAAATGGACACTAGAATACGTATACTAAAGGATTATAGTAGCATTCTTCATGATAGCAACAAACTAAAAGCCATTCATTGTCTATCAGTAGAAGAATGGATAAATAAATTAATGAGTTACTATTCAACAGTGAAAATATACAGCTATAGCTATATCAATAAACATGGATAAATCTTACAAATCATAACATGTTTCTAAGAAAGTAAATCACTCAAAAGGACAAATATTGTATCATTCTGCTTATATAAAATATCCAGAGTAGTCAAAATCAAAGAGATAAAGTAGAATGGTGGTAGAAATGGGTGGAGGTTGCAGGAGAAAGGGAGTTAATGTTTAATGGATACATAGTTTCGTTTTGGTAAGATGAAAAAGTTTTTGAGATGGGTGGTGGTGATGGTTGTACAACAGCGTGAATGTATTTGATGCCACTGACCTACCTACTTAAAAATGGTTAAAATGGTAAATTTTGTTATATATACTTTACTACAATAAGAAAATAAGTAAATTACAATCATATACATAAAGTATAATTGCATTTATGTAAAGTTCAAAATTAAGCAAACTATTGTTTAGGAATACATATATACATAATGAAATTTTAAAGGAAAACAAAATCATCACAAACATCAGTGATTATCTCTAGAGGTGTTTTTTTGTTTTTTGGTAAATCAATGTAATTTTGTTATATGATATGGAAAGAATTCAAAGAACTACCATGATATAGCTGTTACAAACCTATCCCTGTTGGCTTTTTAATATAAACCAGATTTCTCATTTCTTATATTTGTAAAAATTAAAAATTAAAATAGAATTTGTCTGAATCTTTGCTTCATTCAGCTATAGCTAACATTTATCCATGGGCCATTAGCTAACCAGGAAAAAAAAAAAAGCCCAACCACTTCATCAAGAGGTGTATATCCAGTAAAATTTTACTTCTTATGTTATTATTTATCAGAATTTGTAATACAGTATGTTGCTCTGTTTAATTGTATACTAAAAATAGTTATAAAATTAACTTTATCCAGAGCAAGTTTTTTATTACTTAAAAACTCAGAGACAAGGGAATGAAATTAAAAATTTTCATATGTATTTTTATAACAGATAAATGTGATAGGATCGACAAAAGTTGTTCAAGTATATTACATTAAGATAAAATTCTGTGAGGGAAAAGGAAGGGAAATAGGAGTTCAAGGAGAAAAGGGATTAAAATTTTTATTAAAGAAAAGCTTATTTTATTTTTTAATTAATGATATTAGTCATTAAATCACCATAGTATATAGATATCATTGGATGTATTTTAAATAGTGATCGATAATATTTAAGAGCGATGTGAAAGTTTTGATATATCATATGCTTGAAAATATAATATTTGCATCTATTTAAGCTTGTGATGAAAATTTTTCAATGCCAACTTAAAAATGTGTGAAGGAGTACATAGTTTTTCAAAATTCTTTTAGGGAATATATGAACAAATAATTTTAAAGGTTACTGATCAATTACAGCTGAGGAGAAGCCAGAAATGAAGTCTGAGAAGGAGGGACCTATGAGAGAAGCAGTAATATCAGACAGTACTAATGTAAAGGCCTAATGAAGAATATATGTCAAGAAGGATAAGAAAACTTTGTTGAATGCTGATGACAGATGAGTAAAATAAAGGCCGAAAATTGACCACTGCCGTGGGAAAAATGGTCATCTTGACTAGAGTGGTTCTAACTGGAACAGTAGAAATGAAAGCCTTAGTGGGAATAAGAGAATTACCTAAATTGTGTATACTTGCCTTTGAATAATTTGTTTATTTTTCTTATTTGTTTCCACACTTTGTTCTCAGTATACTGAGTCAAAGCTTTGCACATAACAGGCAGTCTCATTTGAATGAGTGACAGAATAGATTAATGGAAGCAAAAGTGTTTTCAAAACTCCTATTTGAGGGCTATGTGTTTTTAAGTTTTTTGGGTGCATGTGTATAGCCTTTTTTTTATGCTGTGGCCTTTGTTAAGCCTGGCAGTAAGAAAAAGAAAATCACCAAAGCTGAACGATTGAAGCTGCTACAAGAGGAGGAGGAGAGACGGCAAAAAGAGGAAGGTACAAAATACACAGTGATACTACTTTCACATATAGTTAATACTAACAATGGGTTGTCATTTCTATTATATTTTTAAAAGAATTTCAGAATTATTTATTTTTTCTAATTTAATCTGTTTTATAATAAATATCTACTATTTAAAGGGTACCCAGAAACTTGTTAATACACACTAATCACTTTCAGATATATCTTGAAGTGGAGTTTCCAGATAAAATACAGGATGCCCAGTTAAATTTGAATTTCAGATAAACAATGGATAACTCAGTATAATTTGCCCCAGGCAATATTTGGGAACTACCTAAACCAAAAAAAAAGAAAAGTTCACTGTTTATCTGAAATTCAAATTCATTTGAGTGTCCTTTATTTTTAATTGTTAATTCTGACAAACCTACTTGAAGTGTTTATATTTATTCATGAAATCAGGGGCATTGGGGCTATTTATTCATGAAATCAGGGGCATTGGGGCTGATTGTGCAGTAAGAATTCTGAAACTGAATTCATCAAATAAGGGAAATATGTTCTAGTAAGAAATACACATAGTTGCCTACATTTTTATAGTTTAATAACATTTATTTGCCAAATTTAAAGAGGACCTTGATTTGTTTAAAAAAGTTAATTAAAATTAATAAAAAGATCAGTTACTTAAAACCAAAGAATGATTTTTAAAAATACGGATATTTCAAGTAGTTGTAGCTTTTAGCATTAGGAACATCTTTGGATTAAGATTCAGGTTTTAAAAATCTATTTTCAGTTTCCATGCTGATTTTTATGTATTATCATATAATCTTTTTTAGGTGACTCATGATAATAGAACATCAGGATCTAGATTTTGGAGAATGTTTTATTATATGGGATAAACATATATTTTTCAGCATATGTATTATATTTTTTTAATAGTAAAAGCCAAAGAAGACTAAAGCAATTGCTTTGATGATGCAGATCATCATCAAATTGCTTTGATATCACAATATTAAAGAAATCTTCTGAAAATTTTACCTCTCCATAATTACCAATGATAGATCTGTCATTTTTTATTGGCTAAAATTGTTATTGGATTGCTATAAACTTTCTAGAAGAGAAGTACCATTGTGGGCCTATTTTATGGTCAGAAAGTTTGAGAGTCATGTTACTTTATTGAGAGAAATCTAGCACTTGTATTTTTCTACCACATAATAAAGATCGTGACTTCTATAAAATATACCACCACCACTACATCTTGCAGAGATTTGAAGTAACTTTAAGGGCTTAAAAATTGATTTAATCGCTGAGAAAAAATTTTTTTTTTCCTTTTGTGTTCTTTAGAGGAAGCCCGTGCGAAATATGAAAAAGAAGAAATGGAAAGACTTGAAATGAAACGAATTGAGAAAGAAAAATGGCAACAACTTGAAGCAAAAGTAAATAAATGTTAATGATGTTATTAATGAAGACTGAAATTACATGGCTATATGGCTGTTTAATGTCATTCTCCCCCAGAAACTACCAGTAATATATAGTCCTATATGAACTGGTTTAACTCATTTCATCCTATCATAGAATTGTGACATTATTACCCACATTTTACAGATAAGGAAACTGAGGAACAGAGAAATCAATCTAGGTCACAACCAGGACCTAGATGTAAGTAATCTTGCATCTGAGCCCATGCTTGTAACTATTAAGTTATTCCCAGTCTGTTTTATAGATAATTAAACAAGAATAAAAAAAAAGAATTCAAATTCTCTCTCTCCTTTTTTAGTTTCACTTCTTTTCACCAGAATTTTTCAAATCAGTAGTTCTGAAATATTTTGATCTCAAGAAAAAAAACTCATTACTGTTAAAAATAGGAGACCCCTAAGGAGCTTTTGTTTATGTGGGTTATATCTATCAATATTTACTATAGTGAAAATGAAAACAAATTTTTAGAAGTCATTAATAGACATTAAACATTGTTCAAAATAAGCATTAATAAAAATAAGTAAATACACATTTTTAAGAAACAATTATATGTAATATATATTACTGAGTTATAACTGACATATAATGTTATATTAGTGTCAAGTGTACAACATAATGTCTCAATATTTGTATATATTATGAAATGATAACCACAATAAGTCTAGTTGACTTCCATCACCACATATTATATATTGTTTTAAATTAGGGAAATAGGTGGCATTGTTTATATTTTTGAAATCTTATTAATGTCTGACTTAAAAGAAGACAACTGGATTCTCATATCTACTTCAGTATTCCATCTGTTACAAAGGGTTGTTTTGATTGGAGTATATATGAGGAAAATCTGGCTTCACACAGTTGTGTGGTTGGAAAAGATGGAATATTTTAATTGCCATTCAGATTATTGTGGATATTCTTTGATACTAAATTTAAACTCAATAAGTAGTAGTTTCTTAATATAAAACCTGTAACCATATTAATGAACTTTCATACTCTATTACACTGAAACATTGATCTATCTTACACTTAGATCTTGTATCCATGCATGATTTTGCAGCATCATGTATTGGTTGCTTAAAATTTGGTTCACTGAATTATTTGTTTCTAAATGTTGACCCATTTTTATTGTTCATTATCAAAAAAATCACAAGCATTAATATTATCTCCAGCCAAATCAGAAAAATTTTCAAGGATTGGAAAACTGTCAAGCTCATAATAGTAGATAAAGGTTTTCTAAACTTTGGAATCCTATTTGAAATCTTGAATTTTATCATTGTCAACAAACACTTTAAATTGTTTCCTGGAGGTGACATGCTCAATTCATTCATTTTTGAAAGAGAATGTCTGCCAAAATATTCAAATAATTGCACAAGTGTTTATTTCTCAAAACAATATTCTTCTTTGATATACAGCAAAGGTGCTTTAATGTATACCTCCCATTTTATCACACAGAATATTTAAAAGAAATATACTTAAAAGTTGATATTTAATAAAATTAATAACTTTTACTTCTTCATCAGGTCATTCTTATGTGAAACTGGCTGCTCACTAATGCTTGCCCCTAAAGAATAGGACCACTGGTACAGTCTGTGCCTTGATTTACACCAGCAGTTTTACACCATCTTGCACCAAGAGTGCAAATGTGTACACTGCAAAAAAGGCAAATAATGTCTTAGTATTATTATGAAAGTTGATTTGACCTCACAGATCCCAAAACAGTCTTGGGGATCTACCAGGAGTCTGCAGATTACACTTTGCAAAACACTGTTTCAGATGAAACCTTTTGGAAATAGCAGTTACATTCAAATTAATTTTATTATTCATTCTGAAACTAAATATTTTGCCCAGTAAATTTTTAATGCTACTTGTAAAAAAACAAAGCTGAAATTACAGAATAAATCAATGTATCCCCATACAACAGGATCTAGAAAGGCGAAATGAAGAACTTGAAGAACTTTATTTATTAGAAGGGTGTTTTCCTGAAGCAGAGAAATTGAAACAAGAAAATAGATTGCTTTCTCAGGTAAGACTGATTTTTTTTTTTGAGCTAAAACTTTTGGACCACAAGAGGGAGTTATAGTCAAATACCCTTTTTAGTCCCAAAAAACTTTAAATTTGTCTATAAAAAATCTGTCATATAGCTCTGTAGAAAACTATTTGTCAATAATAAAATCCTGGAAAGTTTTACATCCTTGGACTCTGATTGAATTTCTAGAATTTATACTGAGGAAATTATCTTAAATATAAACACTATGTTGCTCAAAACAGCTTAACTTTAAAAATTATGTAGATAGATTATCTGAAGAAAAAGAAAAAACTGAATGATATATCAAAAGATGATTATTGTATAATTTTAAGCAAAAATGTATAAGTACAATGTGATTACAAATGTAGAATTTGTGTAGACTACCTAGTGAATGGAAGGGTTCATGCTAAAATGCCAGTGTCAATTGATGAATAGCAATAACTTGAGAAATAGAAGTTAGCCCAAGTGTTGGTTTTTGTAAATATAGAAACTATATGATTAGAGAGAAAACCAAAACAGAACCAACTCATACATACTATTTTAAAAATTAAAAACTGACAATAAATAGAATTAGTATTTATTTGAATTATTGAGGCTTACAAATTATTTTGACAGAAACGTGATTATTTTGGAGATAATTCAAGTAACTTAGTTAAAGTCATAATATTTTTTTGCTTAACTGGGAAAATGAGGTTATGAGAATTCATACTTAAAAAAGAAGAATTTTTATTTTTGGTTGCGTTTTTGTCACTGTGAACCTTTGATCATATTTATTTCACAGTGGAAACACTACATTCAATGTGATGGGACTCCTGATCCTTCAGAAGCCCAAGAAATTAATACTTTTATTAGCTTGTGGAAAGAGGAAACAAATGAGACTTTTGAGGAAGTGATTGCAAAGAGTAAACTAGTTCTATATGTAAGTACTTCAGTATTATTTCATAATTTTAAATTATTTAAATTACAAATGTATTCCAAGAATAGAAATTAAGTAAATATATTTGCCAATTAATAATACTATTGCTTCCTTAGCTATGAAGAAAAATATTTGCTAATCTTTTTTTTTAACTCCTAAAAACCTCTTGACATCTTACATAAGGTCAACATAACATAACTGAAACTTTAACTATATGTATGTCTAATTCAATCCAAAAAAAGTTAAGCTGCATCCATTTATGTAGATAACTTGAGGGTAAGTGAATAATTTTATCCTCAGCTGGCATTATTCACTATTCAGTGATTCAGTACACATGTTTTTTAATTCTTAACTTGTTCCAGCCACTTACTCTTTTAGGCACTGGAAGTACATAGATGAATAAGAATATCTTACATTCTGTTTCTGCAAAAAGGATGGATAGGCTAGCCTGAGGAGCTACCACTTTACAGTGCACTTAAAAATGCTTAAAAAATAATTTAATGGCATTTAAATCCATTGCCTAGTTCAAAAGAAAGTAAGGGAAAATCTTGGAGGTCATAAAACAATTTAGAAAAGTGGGCAAGAGTAGAAGTCAGTGGCTTCTCAGAAAGTATCTGTTAACCCCTGGTGGCTTAGCATTGGTTTAAAGGGCCATCAAGAGGGAAAGCCTAGGGTACATGCAAGGTGACAGTTGGGTCAGAGACCTGTATATGGCTGGGAGCTGCTAAAAGGTATTGTAGATAACATGGAAAAAACTTACTCTGCAAAGGTAGGTATAGGAACTTGTTTGGTTCATCTTTAGCTTAATGAAAAAAAAAATCTCTACTGAGAATTCTTAATCACAATGAGTCAAAAGTTAGATTGAAATATTTACCAGAATACAGCACAGAGAGATAAAGAGATGGAAAAGATGAAGAGCAGTATGTGTATGTATATATGTGTGTGTATATATATATATATATATATATATATGTGTGTGTGTGTGTGTGTGTGTATTATATGTATATATATGTGTGTGTATATATATATATATACACACACAGACACACACGTATATAATGAAGTAAGAAGGACTAAAATTTTATTGAAAAGGAGAACCAGAGGAGATATGAAAGAATGAGGAAGAGACAATATTCAAAGAGGGAATGGCTGACGATTTTTCAGAATTTTCTTACCTTAGCTGAGTCTAGCCTACTAATAAGCCCATCAAGGCATTCTTCATTTCTGTTACAGTGTTTTTTATCTCTAGCTTTTTTTTTTTTTTGGTTCTTTCTTAGAATTTTCATCTCTCTATGTTGCCCATCTGTTCTTGCATGCTGTCTACTTTATCCATGGAGCCCTTAGCATATTAATCACAGTTGTTTTAAATTCTCAATCTGATAATTTCAACTTTGCTGCCATGTCTGGTTTCTAATGCTTGCTCTGTCGCTTCAAATTGTGTTTTTTGCCTTTTGGTATGCCTTTTAATTTTTTCTTGATAAGTGGACATGATGTACTAAATAAAAGGAACTACTTACTGTAAATAGAGCTTTAGTAATATGTTGGTGAGGGAGGGAAGGAGGAGAAGAGTTCTATAGTCCCGTGATTACGTGTCAATCTTTAGTAAGCCTGGAATATGAACTTCACAAGTGTTTTTAATTTTTGTTATCCCCTTTTATGTGGGAGGGGATGGCTAGAGACAGCTGGAATTGGGTATTTCCTTTCCCCCACATAAATTAGGCTCTGACAAAATTCCCACAGGTGAGACTCGGGTTTATTGGTTTCCAGAGATTAGGCCTTTTTAAGAGCTTTTGTGTATTTCAAAATGGTTCCTTTTCCCATTCCACTGCTGGAAGCATGAGGAGATTTTTCTCCCTTATATATTGTGGAAACCTGGTCGAGCTACTGGAGGTAAAACTCCCATGACTGGTCTCCTGGAGTTTATAACTCTCAGAGTTGTCCACACTGGGCTTCCAGCAATTATCATTTACAGTTTACATTTTCCTACCAGATCCTGAGGTGGTTTTTGCTCTTGGGTCTCTTCTCTGGGAAGCAGTGTCTCCCTGTATTCACCTGTAGGTCTCTACAGTCTTGGGGGCCTTGCTTATGGATCAAAGAAGAGTTTTAGATTTATTAATCTGTTCTGCTTTTTGTTGATAGGACAACAGAGTTGCATTTTCCAAGCTCCTTGCAGTTGGAACCAACGCTCCTATTTCCTCATCTATAAAATAGGCACAATAACAGAGTTAATATGAGGATTGAATGAATTAAAACATATAGAGCATTTAGAATAGTTCCTGGCACATAGTAGACATTCAGTAAATATTAGTAATTTTCCTCTTCTCCTCATTGTTACCATATTGTTATTTCTATTCTACAGTCTTAGGTAATGATAAGTTGTGCCTTATCTATCAACTTGTTAATGAAAGCTCTGTTACACATGGTTGAGAATTCTTATAATGGAGTTTGGGAGCAAATATTTTATTTTTCTATGCTCTTAAATAATATAAAAATCCTTCCCTATATTTATTCCATGTTTTAATAACAATAAGATTTTTTTCCTCAATTCAAAAGTGTTGAGTATCTTCCTTTTCACTTTTCTTGACTGTCAGATTTAATTTACTTAGTAACTTTTTACTTCATATTTTTACTTTATACTTTTGCTTTATAGTTAATTGAGAAATTGAAATTAATTTTATTGGAAACTCCACCATATGATTTGCAAGATAAAAATATAACCCAGTACCAAGGATCAATCCTGGAACTGCAGGAGCTCCTTCACCTTAAGTTTAACATAGCCACAGAAATATTACTCAGAGTAAGTGTGATATTTTGCTTACATGTTATTAACTTGGAAAACAGTAAAAATTTTATTCTATATGATAAAATAAACCAGTGTTTTTTTCAAAAATTAGAAGGTTATAAAAAAGTCAATGGAATAATTTAGCACATATAATTACCCATATTTAACAACTGTAAATATTTTACTTGTAAAGAAATAAAACAATATAGCTAAACTCTAGTTTTTAAATTATACTTGCTAAGGTTTACTAGGATCACTATGAAAATAAACTAGCAAATCATTATATATTAGATATTTACTCTAGATAAATCAGTTATATATTGACTCTAGATATATCAGTTTTATGTTTTAAAACTGTATATTTCATTTTCTAACTTTGATATGTTCAGAAATAGGCTAACTATTGAAGTAACATCTACATTTTAATAAGGTACATATAAAGAAGCATGTGTATAGTTAAAATAAAAAGTCATGATAATGTTAAAATTAAAAAGGGTAACGTTGTAATCTACAAGTGCTACCTGGTTGTATAGGAGGAACTTTAATCCTTAGACACCATAGGATAAACTGAATGGAAAAGAGGAAGCACATTTAATTCAGTAAATATGTTTGCATTGTTTTGAGAATTTTTAAAGCAATTTTTTGTCATCTTGATTGAACTGTATTTTTACCCAAATAGCTCTATTAAATATAATGAAGGAAATCTAATGCCTAAGTGATGAAATAACGTATCTAAGTTGTATAATTTATGAGGCCCCTAATCTTTTTTAAATGTTTTCTTTTTGTCTTACAGCAAGCTAGTACTTTAGCAGATTTGGACAGTGGAAATATGGAAAAAGTCATTCAAGATGAAAATATTACTCTATATGTATGGGCAAACCTCAAGAAGAATCCAAGGTATTCCCATGGGTGATACTGTAGTCGAAAGACATTAGAATCACGTCATGATGACCAAGCAGATACCTGTTGAACAATGGCATGGCAAGCTTGGAAAAACCCGTGTTAAGGAGTCAGCCAAATAACGTTTGAATTATAGACATGCCATTTACCATAGGCAAGTTACTTAGCCTTGTTGAGCTTCAGTATATCAATAGTAAAATGGTGATTATATTACTTAATAGGATTGAGTTGAGGATTAAATATTAATTCATGTAAAGTCATGGCATATTGTCTAGTACCAATATATGCTGAATAAATATCAGTTCTTTCCCTTCTCTTCACTCACTTAACCTCCCTTCCCTGCAAAAAACGTAGAAGAGGTAGGTGCATTTTACAGGGTAATCTGAAACTTTTAAAAAGATTATCTTTGTGAACCGTTAAAAATAATACTTTCCAAAAAATAATACTTTCATCTTTATTAATTTTTTTAGAGATTTAAATGGTGTTTCCCCAATTATTTTCAACAAAGTAATAGCTCTCTGAGGAATGATAGTGGTAATGATAAATTCATAATCACTTGGCTGCTGCTTAATCTTAAACATTTTAAATTAATTGAGTTTGTATGATGGTGAGTTTTAGGGAAAAAATACCAGAATAAAAGTTAGGAGGCCTAGGTTCCGGTCCCAGCTCTGAAAAGATGAGTCATATGACAACTGAATAAGATAGACTTTATTTTTGATATTTAGTTAAAGGAAGGAACTACAAATTTTCCACATTTCATTTGCTACAAAATACTCTGTTTTAAATCTAAATCAAAGACAGTGTGTTAATATAACCTTTTTTTCATTATAAAATGTTATATACAGAAGAATGAAGGGAATCGATCTGTATAATTTTAAGAGAATAAAAGTAAAATGAATAGCCCTATATTAACTACCTAGGTCTCAGTAGAGAATTAGGTAGTTATTTACTAAGATAACAAATAGTGGAGGCAGAATAAGGTCTATTTTATTTTGATGACGAGGAGATTTGTAAGGATGGACTTGTTGAATTTGAAGTATCTATGAAGTGTCAAAGTGAAACTGTTTGAAGGTATTGAGAGAAATCAGATAATTTGGGGAGTCACTAGCATATAGATGAGGAGTTTTTAACTTTTTGGGTGTTGTAGATTATTATAAACTTTAAATTATTCCACAGGCTCACACATATATAAAGGCATTTTGGGGCCTCTTAAAGTTCATCCAGGATGTTCTTTCCCTACCTAACCCCAGGAAACATAGAACTTATATTAAAAACTTCTGATAATATAAATAATAATTGAAGCCATAGAAATAACATCTTAGGAGAGTATGTAGAGGGAGAAGAAAAAAGGGCCTAAGATGTAGAGCCAAGTAATATTAATATTTAAGGGATGGTTAGGAAGAAGGCCATACAGAGGAAACAAAAGGAGCTGCCAGAGATGGATCCCAAGAGACTGGATCCAAAGAGAGTGTTTTGAGAAGGATAACATTATCAACTGGATCCAAATCCTGCAAAGAAAGCTAGTAAGGGTCAAGAGTCGAAACTGTGACAGAATTAAAGTGGAGAAAAATACTGCTTATGTATAAATTTGCAACAGACCTAGTTTCCTTAGAACTCATCCTCTTTGTTAAAATTATTAACAGATACAGAAATGTCAGATTCTCTGAAACACAAACTAGATTTGAACTTCCAAGAATATTAGCAACGAGTGACATTGCCCTCCGACTCCTGCATACCCACTATGATCACGTCACACCACTATTCCCTGTTCGAGCACTGTTACGAGAACCAGAACGAGAACGTACTTCCACAGAAACTCACTTTGTCGAAGGTGAAGTTAATGTTGTAGAAACAGTAATCCCTGAAGATTTTGAAGAAGAGCATAAACAACGAGAAAATGAGTCTATCTCAGTTCATGAGGAAGAAATAAAAATTGAAGAACAAGTTGATACTGAAGTACGAATGGTAGGACACATTTATTGTTTAATATTTTTCTTCATGTAATAAGTATTATAAATCCCTTTGAAGCATTCTCAAGATTTTTCCTAAACAACTAGAAATTGTCTGAAAGCCACTTTCTTGCCAGTGACCTAATTTTGAATGTGAATTTTTCTTCTTGCCTTCTATTAATAGTCACTGATGATAGTTGAGCCTGTTGCTTCAACATTCTAAAGTTCAGCATAGGGATTGATCTTTTTTATATTAGGTACACTCCTGAAAAGCTTTGAAACAATTTAAATTTTGTGTATTTATTTTATTTCAAACTCACTTAAGGGAGTTTGCCATTAAAATGGAAACTTGCAGTAAATACTTTTCGAAACTGAGGGATTATGTTACATTGCTCTATTACTTCCTAAGCTTTTGGTTTTGCAAGAACAACTTTTATAAAGTAAAATTAATTTTCTTACACTATTGCACTTCTCTCTTAAAATTTGATGTCTTTAGATATAATAACATATTATTTGAGTAGTTTAATAATCATATTCCTTTTAGATTTCTGCTCTGTTTTCTATTTCCAGGATCTTTGAGCTACTTATTATGTTAGAACAAATTGTCTCTTTAGAATTTTAGTAATACTTTCTCAGAAGTAAGCAGCTTTTTTGTTTGGCCATAGACAATTTGCATTTTAGTAAGGATCAGAGGAAATAACAGTTTCCTACAAGTGCTTAAGACATGAAATATATTGGTTTATTTTCTTTAAACACATGTAAGGATTAAGAATTAGATTAAATATAAATTTCAAATTAGAATACAAATTATTAGATATTTTAAGAACATATTTAATTGAAAATTCCATTCTAAATCTTAACCAGAAACAACAATCATAAAGGTTATATAACAATATAGACTATGGATATGACACGATGGTTGTTAGTAAAAAGAATGGGAAAATTAACAAAGCTTAAGGGGAGGAGAACCCAGAAACCTATATATAGCTGATATTTTAGATGGAAAATAAAAATTTGTCACTTTAAAAAAAATTGTTATTTGAGCATATGGACATATGGAATGATTATACTTATGCCTCCATAAAGTTAGGTGTGACTCTGCAATTTGTTTTAGCTAACAAGATGTGAGTAGAAGTGACATATTGATTTCTAAGGGAGAAAACAAATGGACTCTTATTTAAATTTGAAGTAGGAAAAAAAACTCATTAACTTAAAATTCGGCAGGATTTGCGATTGAAAATCCACCACAACAAAGAGCAAGTAAAAAGGAATCAAAATCATTGAATGAAAAGCACATCTAAAAATGTTTGGTCTTGATCCGATAAAAATATTAGCTAATGTCTCCTTTCAAGTTCCTTGATCATAATTACTATTTTATGGAACCCATCAACATATTACCCAAGAATTTTACTTTATTTATTTTTAAATTGTAAAATAATAGTTACAAAATACATAATTTGAAATACTGAATTTACATGGCTAACGCAATTCTTATGCACATGTATTTCAGATTAAAGCAAACTCATGCAGTGATATTTGATTATATGTGAATTTTAAAATAGTTTTATATTTAAAACAGACATATGAATTTACTATGATACTAAACAGTGCAGTTTTATACTTTTCTCAAGGCCTATCATGTATTATAGTAAAGAGTCATTTCTTGTGTTCTCAGCCAGTGAGCTCAGAGAGTCCAAACTAAACTTGCCTCAGAGTGAATGGTTCTTAACCAGTGTGTTTAACTATGCCTGGTTTTTCCATTATTATTTAATGTTTTATTGAACAGTTTCAACTTACAATGACAAAAAGTATGCTAATGCTGATGTTTATGCCTCAAAAAGTATGCCAAGGAAAAAAACATTCTACTCAATGGTAAAATGCATATTTTATGTAATATTGAGGCTGTCCTTAAATAAGTAGCATAAAAAAAAAAACAGAAAAGATCAACAGAAATAGTTTTACTTTATGAAACTTCTCCACAGTCTGGGAAGCTTGACTGAAAATTATGTGAATGGTAGATGGAGTGACTTGGTTGGAAGAACTTTATGTTATCAGGGTACTGATAATAGCATTAATTCAGTGAGCACTCCTCTTTCCAGGAACCAATTGTCTCATCACACCAAACAGGCATGTGTGTAGATGATTGTGCTTATGTATGTGTGAACTGTCATTCTTCCAAATCCTACATGGCATTCTGAAAAGGTAATATGAATAATACTGAAGTGTGTATGGTTTCCCTAGATGCAGAAAAATCCCATAGTAGTGGTTAAGTGTCCCAAAGCAGGAGGAAAAGCCATCTCTTGTGCTGAAGGAGGATACTGGGAGAGGAAGTGGGGACCTAGCAGTAACTGCATTGAGTGTGGAATCCCCCAGCTCACAATCACCTGCCATGCTAAGCTGGGTAGGAAAGGAGAGCCAGACGAAGCAATTGTCAGCTGGGTCTACACTTGCCACTAATTCCAAACAGTGCAAGCCACCTTTTGTAAGTGGGAGTAGCTTGCAAAGGGTAAAAATCACTGGATTTATAAAGAAAATCAGCAGCTGATAATTTGATGACATTTATGGAAGGAATAGTAGTAAAAGAAATGGTAGAAAGATGTAGAATATTCAATATCTCTATAAAAGGAGTTCCAGAAATCGAGATGGGAAAGGGTGAGTTGAATATAACAACTGGCAGGGGACAGCTGGCTAAGATTTGAAATAAATTTCTATTCATACTTCTCTCTACAAACTAAAAGGAAAACAGATTAATGGCTTAAATATAAAAACAAACTGATCAAAACTCATCAATAAAAGTGTTTGAAGAGAACATAGGGAAGTTATTTTATTATCTTTACTAAAAAAGTCTTTTTTGTTTATCAGTACATCAAAACCAAAACCATAAAAGGAGAGTAATTGTATTCAAACATTTCTATAGCCAAGTAAACCTGACTATAAATGAAGTTGAAAGACAAAGAACTGATAAAAACATTTAACACATAAAATGAAGGGTTAATTATCTTAATACAAAGGATGCATACAAATTGGTAAGGTGATTTCCTAATATGAAATTAGGCAAAAGACTTGAGTAAACAGCTGAGAAAAAAAATGCTATTAGCCAATAAAAATATGAAAAAATATACAACAAGTAAACAAATCAGAACCAACTATATATCATTCTTAACAGACTGAGCATGAGTGGGAACAGGCATTTTCACATACTGTTGTTAGAAGTGTAAATTTATAATCTCCCTAAAGGTAATTTGGCACTATGTAAATATACCTATTAGTAAATTTAATGTAAGTAATTTATTATTATGAAATAGTAGTCCAAATTCTGGCATATGTAGTTTTATTGTGTTCCACCTTATCGTACTTCATAGATGTTGTGCTTTTTACAAACTTAAGGCAAGGTTTTCCAGCAGCAAAAAGATTATGACTCACTTTATTGTAGTGATTTGGAACTAAACCCATAATATCTCTGAGGTATGCCTATAAATAAAAATAAATGTGCTACCATGTTCATAGAAGTATTTTTATAACAGCAAATATAGTTCACAGATTAAATGAATTATAAAATATTCAACAGGCAAATACTAGTAGTCATTCAAAATGACAATATAGATTTTATATACTTTTTAAATTTTTTAAATATTGAGATATAATTGACATATTAGTTTCGGGTATACAACATGATGATTTGGTATTTGTATACTGTGAAATGATCATCACAGTAAGTTAATATCTATTACCACACAAGGTTACAAATATTTTTTTCTTGTGACAAGAACTTTTAAGATCTCTCTTAGCAACCTTCAAATATTCAAAACAATATTAACTATAGTGACCATGCTGTACATTACATCCCCAAGACTTATTTACTTTATAACTAGAGATTTGTACCTTTTGGCCACCTGTACCCATTTTACACCCCTCTCCCTACCTCTGACAACCATCAGTTTCCTGTATTTATAGGTTTGTTTGTTTGTTTATTGTTTGTTTATTGACTTATGTACATATTATGTACATTTTTTTATTCATTCATCCATGATGGAGTCTGTTTGTTTCCATGTCTTGACTATTGTAAATAATGTTGCAATGAACATGATATTATATAGATCTCTTTAAGTTAATGTGTTTGTATTTGTTTTAAATAAATACCCAAAAGTGGACTTGCTAGATCATATGGTAGTTCTATTTTTGATTTTTTTGAGGAAACCACTGTTCTTCAAAGGGGCTGCACCAATGTACATTCCCCCTAACAGTGCACTAGGGTTCCCTTTTCTCTACATTCTCGCCAACACTTATTATGTCTTATATTTTTTATAATAGCTGTTCTACAGATGTGAGGTGATAGCTCATTGTGTTTTTCATTTGCATTTCTCTGATGATTAGTGATGTTGAGCACCATTGCATGTACTTGTTGGCCATCTGTATGTCTTCTTTGGAAAAATGTCTATTTGGATCCTCTGTTTTTTAATCAGATTGGTTTTTTTGTTTTGCTTTTTGCTGCTGAGTTGTTTAATTTCCTTATGTATTTTGGATACTAACCCCTTTTCAGATATTTGATGTGAAAATATTTTCTCCCATTCAGTAAGTTGCCTTTTCATTTTGTTGATGATTTCCTTTGCTGTGCAGAAGCTCTTTAGTTTGTTATAGTTCTGCTTGTTTATTTTTGCTTTTGTTGTCTTTACTTTTGGTGTAAGATCCTCCCAAAAAATCATTGTTAAAACTGATGTCAAGGAATTTATTATCTTCTAAGGGATATCTTCTAAGGGATGATTTCAGATTTTACATTTACATCTTTGGTATTTGAGTTAATTTTTGTATATGGTATAAGATAGTGGTCCATTTTCATTCTGTTGCATGTGGCTGTCCAGTTTTCCCAGTACCATTTACTGAAGAGACTATTCTTTCTTTATTTTATGTAATTGTCTTTTTTGTTGTAAATTAATTGAACATATATTCATGGGTTTATTTCTGGACTCTCAGTTTTGTTTCATTGATTTATGTGTCTGCTTTTATTCCAATGCCATATTGTTTTAATTACTGTAGCTTTGTAATATAGATTGAAATCAGGAAACATAATGCCTTCAGCTTTGTTCCTTTTTCTCAAGATTGCTTTGGCTGTTCAGTGTCTTTTATGGTTCTGCATAAATTTTAGGATTGTTTTATCTCTTTCTGTGGAAAGTGCCATTGGAATTTTGATGGGGATTGCACTGAATCTGTAGCATGCTTTTGTTGGTATGGACATTTTAACAATATTAATTCTTCCAATCCATCAGCATTTACATTTATTTGCTTCCTCAGTTTTTGTCATTGATGTCTTACAGTTTTCAATGTGCAGGTCTTTTACCTCCTTGGTTTAATTTTTTCCTAGGTATTTTTTTGAGGTTATCAGAAATGAGATTGTTTTCTTAATTTCTCTTTCTGATGCTCATGATTAGTATATAGAAACACAACATATTTTTGTGTATTGACTTTGTGTCCTGTAACTTTACTGAAGTTGTTTATAAGTTCTAACATTTTTTTGGTGGAGTCTTTAGGATTTTCTATATATAATATGTCATCTGCCAATAGTGACAGTTTTACTTTTTCCTTTCTGTATGGATGACTTTTATGTCTTTTTCTTGCTTAATTGCCCTTGCTAAGACTTCCAATACTTTATTGAATAAAAGTGTCAGGAGTAGGCATCCTGTTTTGTTTCTGATCTTAGAGGAAAAACTTTCAGCTTTTCACCATTAAGTATGAATTTAGGTGTGGGCTCATTACATATGACCTTCATTATGCTGAGGTGTATTCCCTCTATACCCACTTTTTTAAAAATTATTTTTAATCATAAATGATTATTAATTTTGTTGAATGCCTTTTCTGTATCTATCGAAATGGTCATATGATAAAAATTTTGTTAATGCAGTAATTGATGTGTGGATGTTGAACCATCCTTGCATCCCTAGTATATACTGTTTGATCATGTTTTATTATCCTTTTAATATATTATTGAATTTGATTTGCTAATATTTTGTTGAGGGATTTTGCATCTATGTTCATCAGGAAATATTAGCCTGTAATTTTCTTTCCTTGTGATATCCTTGTCATGGTAACACCAACTTAGTAAACTAAGTTTGAATGTGTTTCTCCCTATTCTATTTTTTTTTAAAGAGTTTGAGAGGATTGATATTAATTTTTTCTTAAATGTTTGCTAGAATTCACAAATGAAACCATCTTGTTCTGGATTGTTGTTTGTTGGAAAGACTTTGGTACTGATTTAATATCCTTACTAGTAATCAGACTACAGACCTTTTTTATCTTCAAAATTCAGTTTTGATAGGTTGTTTGCTTCTAAGAATTTATCTGTTTCTTCTGGGTTGTTAATTTTGTTGGTGTATAATTGATCATAGTAGTCTCTTATGATCCTTTGTTTTTTTGTGATTATCACTTGTAACATCTCCTTTTGATTATTTGATCTTATTTGGGTTCTCTGTCTTTTTGTTCTTGGTGAACCTAGGTAAAGCTTTTTCAATTTTGTTTATCTTTTCAAAAGAAAGAAACAGCTTAGTTTTATTGCTCTTTTCTGCTGTCTTTTTAGTTTCTATTACATTTATTTCTGCTCTGATTTTTATTTTCTCCCTTCCACTAATTTAAGGCTTTATTTGTGTGGGTTTTTTTTTTTTAGTTCTTTGAGGTATAAAGTTAGGTTGTTTATTTGAGATCTATCTTGTTTCCCAATGTAGGCATTTATTGCTGTGAAATTCCCTCCTACAACTGTTTTTGTCACATCCCATAAGTTTTGCTGTTTCCATTTTCATTTGTCTCAAGGATTTTTAAAAACTTCTTTGACCTATTGGTTATTCAGTTACGTGTTATTTTATCTTCACATATTTGTGAATTCTCTTCTTGTAATTGATTTCTAATTTTACACAATTGTGGTTGGAGAAGATGCTTGATGTGATTTCATTTAAAAAAATCTATTAAGATTTGTTTTTTGGCTTAACATATGATCTATCCTAGAGAATGTTCCATGTGCACTGGATAAGAGTAAGTATTCTATTGCTTTTTGGATGGAGTGTTCTGTATAGGTTCTTTAAGTTCATATTATCTAACATGTTTAAGGCCATTGTGTCCTTATTGATTTTTGTCTGGATGATCTATCCATTGCTGAAAGTGGTGTATTAAAGTCCTCTACTATTATTACATTTATATCTATTTTTCCTTAGACCTGTTAATAATTACTTTATATACTTAGGTGTTTCTATGTTGGGCACATAAGTATTTACAAATGTTATATCCTTATGTTACATTGACCCTTTTATTTTATAGAATTACCTTCTTTGTCTCTTATTACAGTCTGTGTTAAAGACTGTTCTTTTCTGGTAAAAATATCACTATCCCAGTGCTTTCTTTTGATTTACTTGGAATATCTTTCTCACCTTTCATTTTCTGTCAGTGTATCCTTACATCTGGAGTGAATCTCTTGTAGGCAGCATATAGATAGGTCTTTTTTTTTTCCTTTTTTTTAATTCATCAGCCACTCTGTCTTTTGATTGGAGAATTTAGCCCACTTACCTATAATTATTGATAGGTATGTACTTATTACCATTCTTTTCATTGTTCTCTGGCTGTTTTGTAATTCCTCTGTTCCTTTTTTTCTCTCTTCTCTTGTGATTTTATGATTTTCTGTAGTAGTATGCTTAGATTCTTTTCTCTTTATACTTTGAGGTTTTTTTTTTTTTTGCTTTGTGGTTACTATGAGGCTTGCATACTTTCATAAAACAATTATGTAACAATATTTTAAGCTGATTATAATTTAAGTTTGAATGAATTCTAAAGCTCTATATTTTTACTTCTCCTGCCAACTTTGTTTTTGATGTCACAATTTACATTTCTTCATCTTGTATGCCTCTTAACAAATTATCGTAGTTATTGCTATTTATACTACTTTTGTCATTTAACCTTCACACTAGCTTTATAAGTGATTAACTACCTTTACAACATTAGATTCTGAATTCTACAACATTAGATTCTGAATTCTTTCATATATAGTGCCCTTTCATTTCAGCTTAAGGAAATAGCAATGAATTCCACTTGTCTGGAAAACTATCCCTCAGTTCTGAATGACAACTTTGCTAAGTAGAGTATTCTTGGTTGGCAGATTTATTTTTTCTTTCAGTACATTGAATACATTTTGCTCCTCCCTTCTGGCTTGAAACTTTCTGCAGAAAAATCTGCTGAGAGTCTTATGAGAGTCTTCTTGTGCATAACAAGTTGTTTTTCTCTTCTGCTTTAAAAAAATCTCTTCTTGTCTTTATTTTTTTTTAACACTTTAATTATATGTCTTGGTGTGGGTCTCTTTAGATTCATCTCTTTTGGAACTCTTTGTGCTTCCTGGATCTGGATATCTGTTTCCTCCTAAGGTTAAACTTTCAGTCACTATTTTTTCAAATAGGTTTCCTTACCCCTTTTGTCTCTCTCTCTCTCCTCTTTCTGAGATCCCTATAATGTAAGTGTTGGTCCACTTGATATGTTCTTGCATAAGGCTCTTAAGCTATCCTCAGTTTTTCTTCCTTTTTTTCTTTTTTGCTGCTCTAATTGGGCGAGTTCCACTGCCCTGTCTTCAAGTTCACTGATTTTTTTTGCTTCATCTAGTCTTTTTTTGAATCCCTCTATTATATATTTCTGTTCAGTTATTCTTCAGCTCTGTAAGTTCAACTTGGTATTTTCTTACATTTTCTCTTTGTTGAAATTTTCATTTTGTTCATCCACTCTTCTCCCAAGATTGGTGAGCATTCTTATGACCATTGTTTTGAACTCTTTATCATATAAATCACTTATCTCCATTTTATTAAGATCTTTTTCTAAGGTTTATCTTGTTTTTTATTTGGAATATAGACCTCTATTTCTTTATTTATTTTTTCTCACTGTCTGCGTTGGTTTCTGTGCATTAGATAAAACCACTTTTTCCATTCATGAAGGAGTAGCCTCATGTAGGAGATGAAATTTATCATTTAACCATTTCCTAACACTTGAACACTTGGTTGTCTTTCAATTCTTTGTGATTGTTCAAGCAGCCTACTTTATTTTTAGTGGTACTCAGTAGTTGAGAGTGTGCCAAGACCTGTCAATCCCCAAGGGAGGATCTTAGTCAGCACTTAGACTCAGGCTTATTAGAAGCCAGACCTTCAGGCAGCAGCTTTTAAAGTATGAAAATATATGTCTTTCAGGGGAACACTAGGAGATGAATGTTTCTGTCTGCTCTCTCTGAGCTGAACTCTAGGGTGATAGCTAGTTAAGAACTGTTTTTTTTCTTTACTAGTAGCTCATTGAATTCCTGAATACAAGCCCTCTGGCCCGCAGAGCCACACCATCAAGGGGCTTCTCCTGGGCAGCAACAATAAAAAGTGGAATGCCAGACATAAAAAACGGGGTACCAGACAGGTGTACAGGCTCCCCTCCAAGAGATATGTGTGCTCTAGGTTGCAGCAGAGGGAGAGCACAAAGATAGTACCCATTTTTTGATGTCTCTGGGGAAGATTACAGTTAGCTCTTGATGTGTATTTATTTGATTAGAAGCCTGTTCCTCAGACCACAGCTATGAAGATTTACTAATAGGCCTCTTTCATAGAAAGATCAAGCTCTTTGGTCTGTTGCTTCTCCACTGTGCCCTGGGGGTTGAGGGTAGTAGTTAGTTAAATACTCTTGCTCTGTTTGTTACAGTCTTGTGGGATCTGTGAGTGTAAGTCCTACTGGCTACCAGAGTGAGGGAATCTAGAGGTGTCTCCTGGGTGGCAGTGGCAAAAATTGGGGTGCCAGACAAGGGTACAAGCTCCTTTCTGAAAGATATCAGCAACCTGGAGTGAGACAGAGCACAAAGATGGCACCTCTGTTTTTGGAGAGTAATTCAGTAGGACACTAGATGTGTGTTAAATTAGATGCTCGTCTCTCAGATCTATGCTTTAAGATAAACAAATAAGCCTCTTTCACGGAAGTCTTGGCACTTTTCAGAGCATAGTTGGCTGCCTATCCTGTGGGCCCTGGGATGGGTGAGTTTATGCATGTAAGCCTTTTAAAAACTGTTGTGGGTTGTGTGTATGCAAGCTTCATTGGCTTCCAAAGCTAGATGTTTTGAGGGTTGGTATTTCAGGTGCAGGTCTTAAAAACTGGGATGCCAGATGTGGGATTCAAACTTTTACTTTTCAGGGAGAAGCTTGTATTTGCAAGTTTCCTCTTGACTGTGGGTCACTGCATAGGGGTGGGGTTTATGGTGAGATTGTGTCTCAGCCTCTTCTTCCTGCTTTGATGTGGGTTTTTTCTTGTGTGCCTGACACAAAAGAGTCACTTAGCTATATCCCCCCACACCCAGAGGATATTGTTCCATATGTAGTTGTGTATTTAGTGTGTCTATGGGAGGTAGTGGATTCAGGATCCTCCTATGTCACCATCTTGAACTGGAACCTGTACACTTTTATATGGAAAGATACCTAAAATGTATTGTTAAGATATCATTTCTAAGTAACAAAACTGTGTTTGTAATAGGATTCTGTTTTTGTGAGTGGAAAAAAAATACTTATTTATAAATGTATAGAAAAAGCCTGGATGCTTGGTCATCAAACTGGTTATCTTGGTGTGTGAGAAATGTAGGTTACTGGTGTATTATAAGTGATTTTTTTACTCTCTTTACATTTCTGTATTTAAATTTTTTAAAATAAATTCTAAACATACTTTACATTTTTAATAAAACAATGCATATCCCTTTTTGATTTTAAAGGGGAAAAATCATGATAGGCCTCTATAATTCTCCACTTGCTAGTCTGTCATTGTGAAATTCCCTTCCTCCCATCATTCTCATCCACTCTATCTAACTTCTACTTGTCTTTCAGGACTTAAAATTTACTTTCACAGAGTTTGCCCCTTATCTTCAGACTAAATTAGATATCTCCCTACTGTTTTTATCATTCTGTTGAATTATTAAAATTCTCATCTTAAATACTAAATTATGATCTTGAGGACAAGGGTATCTTGATGGACTTCATATTTATAGTAAGCACACGGCCTAGTATTATAGGGGCTCAAATAAATGTTTATTGAATGAAGGAATAAGTGAATGAGTGGATAATAAAAGATGTAGGTCATGTCTTGAGTCTAATTTGCTGTGAACAACTTACATAAGAACGGTCACCCATATCGAGGAATTCAGTCACTACCCACATTAAAATTATTTGATTTTAGAGATACTTAACACCCTTTTGATTACAATTGGATGTCCTGAGAGCCATTTCTGTGATGGTTAGGGAATCTTCAAGCTTATCACCATGGATTCTTGGGACCCTCTGAGCAGTTCTGAAGCCCGCTGTTCTGGCAAAGTACAGGTTGGTGATAGGCTTCACTTCCACTAACACAATGGCCTCAGGAAATGTGTGCTTTTTGCATTCCAGTTGAAGCTCAGTGAACTTGAAGCAGTAGTTATGCATGTAGTTAGGTTTATATTCCTTTATAATCACAGCAATATATAGACTATCATAACCCTAAATGTTATTCATAACACTTTTTTCTTTGGCAGATGTATTCTAAATTTTTAAAGCTGGCATATAAATTCATAAAATTTAACTCGTGTGTGTGTGTGTTTGTGTGTGTGTGTGTATGTGCGTGCGTGTGCGCATGTGTATTCATATGAGTTTATGTGTAAATTAGGGACTACATGTAAGATCAGTAGGCATACTTACTATATTTTGACTTTAGAGGCAGAGATTTCTCTATTTTTACAACTTCTTTTTTAGGGTAACTTGCTTACCTTTATAATTTTAGGTTAGCATATTTTAATATAAATATTACATTTCTCATATCTTTTTAATGAATTTGGAGGCTGATGGCAAGGCAGTTATTAGTATAATAAGATAGAATTTTATGGCCAAAAATGCCTGAGTTGTACTTGATATGTTATATGATCACAAATAACAAGTATCTCGTACTTTGTTAGTATAAGAATTCTTAGACTTAGAAGATGATCCAAATTATCTTTCCTTTTTCATGGGTCTAGTAAGAACATTGCCACTAGAGGGCTCTTAATACCATAATTTAGTTTATTTAAATGTGTAATAATAATAATACAGTAATATTGTGGATATGGGGTAATACTGTCTTCTCAATTAATATATTTTATAAAATATTTATAAGAGCCTTATTTAAGTGTAGCACATGTATGAAAAGTGTTTTTAAAAAATGAAATCAACTTCAGAAGTATTTTAGTGATTAAAGGGGCATATATGATAGTCTATGGGCCTTTAAACTTTTAAAAGTTCAAATTAAAAATATTCTGTCTTTAAGATACTCTTAAACAGATACAAGATTTAACATAAATATAAAAAATATGAGTATATATTATACATACTTAATATGAGAGAATATATATATATATATTTTCTAAGTACCTTCTATAAGGAATTCAACACAATCACTGTTTTCAATGAGCTAACCATCTTGTGGAGGAGAAGAGTAACAAGTTATCAATACATTCTAATTTGTGTAATGAGATAGATTATGTGTGGGAGTTAAGATATTTTTAAAAATCCAAAGAAAACACAGATGAACAGATTGGAAACCTTCTCTGATGAGCTAAATCTTTTGATAGGCACGGAGGAGTTTATATGTGAAGGAAAAGAAGATATTCTTGTTAGAGGAAAAAGTGTAGCGACCTGAAATAACCTTAGATATAAAGGGACTTCTTGGCATCATCATGGATAAATTAAAAATCCATGAAACTAGCCATGTGAAAAGTCTATCATTAACATTCAACAGCCTTCAACTTCCCACAATCCATTTCCACATTCATACCATGGACCTCGTTCTTATTTCTTCTTCAACAAATTTTTTTGAGTGATTAAAATATATAAGGAGGCACTGTGCTAGCTCTCAGGGGACAGTGTTAAAGGACAAATGAAATTCCTGCTCTCATGAGGAGAAACCAATAAAAAATAAAAACTGGAAAATACTAAAAAATGTCATGCACAGAATTAAACAAGATTATATAAGTGATAGGGAGTGACTGGTGGTGACTCGATAGGATAGTTAAGGGGAACTTTTATGAGTTATTATTTAATCTGAGACCCCCAAAACCAGAAAGTATTAGCTATATGATGATTAGGGTAAAATTATTATAGTCTGAGGGTACATTTACTGCAAAGTTTGTAAAATAGAAATGAGGACCAAGAGGAAAGCCAATGAACTTATATCTGGTGGGCAAGGTGAAAAGGAGTATGTGATGATGTAAGAGAGGGAAGCTGGGCTTTGCAGGCCAGAGAAACAGGTTAAGATGTTATTGTAAAAGCAGTGGGGAGCCATTAGAAGGTTGTAAGTAGAAGACTGGCATGATCTGATTTATGGCTTTGAAAGGTTATTCTGGCTACTATGCAGAATTGTGAGAGGCCAGAGTAAAAGCACAGAATCCAGTTAAATAGTACTGGGGAGGCATGAGAGGTCAAGGTTACTTTGACAAAGGTGGTAGTAAGAGATGTGGAAAGGTAGATGTGTTTGGAATATGTTTTGGAGGTAATAAAAACAAACCCTGTTGAGTTTTAATCTTGGGAAACAAAGCAGATGGTGGTCCAATTTACTGAGATAGGCAGGAATGGGCTTAATTGGTTGCGAATGACAGTGAAACAAGAGTTTTTTGGGGGCATGGTTAATTGGGGACACACAAATAGAAATGTCAAGTAAGCAAATGTGAACCCAAAGTTCTGAGGAAAGTCAAACACAGCTCCCATGTCTGTGTGCAGATTGTGCCCTGTACTTCTAAAGTTAAGAGTGTGTGTGTCCTAAATAGCATCACAGATTTGGGAACCACTGGCCTAGAGATGGAATTAAAGTCACAGGAATGAATGAGACTTTGGCAAACTCGGGGTAATCATAACTTTTATTCAAAATGAAGCAATGACAAATTCATCTTTAATTCCTTATCATGAGCCACTTTAATTTATTCCAAAGCTCTAGTTCAATTTAAATTATCTTTTTATGATAAAATTGAATTTCAGATGAATGAATTCTTTTGTATAGGTCTTTGATGGGTAAAAAAGTTTAAGACATTCTATCAAACTTGGAAAATATTTAGTACCGATGTTTTGCAGATGTACAATAATGTCACCTACTTCATTAATAATTGGTTATACCAATTTCCTATGTTTTCTTCAAATACTTCTGAGATTTTTGTGGCTTTTGATTAGTTATATCTTTACATTAAATTTTTTTATTAATCCAGAATTTATTTTAGTGTAAAGTGGAATGAAATAATCAAAATTTATTTCAAATCTTAGCTCTCTCAAAACACTTACTATATAAACCTAGGCTTTTCTTAAGGATCAGAAATGCCATATGCTAAATTCCCAAGTGGATCCTGAGATCTAGTTCTGGAATCTCTATTCTGTTTCCAGTGATCTTATTCATGATCCAGGTCATGTTTTTATGTCAAATTCAAATTGCATATAATTTAATAGAACTTCCATGTTACATTATATCTGCATTTATCAAGTTGCAATGAAAAATACTCTGCTAGTGTTCTATGAAGGTATTCTATGTTATAAAACAATTCCTATATTTGTTGAGCCATGTGCATTGAAAAGTTATACTTTAGCTGTCTTCTCTGCTTCATATTCTATCAACATTTCCAAGCAAATTGAGAAAATGTTATTTTTTATAGATGTATTATAAATCTAAATGACTTATATAAAAATAAAAGATTATAAAATGCTATTAAATTTTGAAGAAAAATACATGAAAAATAGCCAATTTTATAAAACAATTATGGAAAAAGAACTTTTAATTACCAAATATAAACATGGTGATAATATAAAGAAAAAGTATTTTTTTCAGTTTTATTGCCAAGAAACAGAAGGAGCTTTATAATGTATAAAACTATGAAGAATTATTGTCAATAAATGTGGTTTGGAGTTTCAGTTTTGTGCAGGAGACAGTTCTGATGATACAGCTGCAATGACAGGAAGATATTCTAGAGCAGTTATCAACTTGAATGAGCTGCACTAGAATGTAAATGGGCACATTGCTTCCTTCATCAAGAAGTCTAACTTCAAAAAAGTCAATTGAGCTAACAAGTAACAAAATAGTAAACGTTTTGAATTACATAAAGGCAATGTTAAATACAAGATTCTTCTCTCTTTTATGTGATAATATAGAAACTGATAAATTCCTGTTGTTGCTTGTTGAAGTACTGTGGTTATCAAGAAGAAAATTCTGTTGAGAAAGTCTAAATTCTTAGTCTTCCTGCAAGGTGTTAAGAAACTAGTTTTGTTTAAACTCTGAAGAATTCTCAACTCTTCGAAGCTGTGAATTGGAAAGACTGAATTGCTTATTTGTCTGATATCTTTGGTGCTTTTAATTATCATAATCCCTGTAAGAAAGAGATGCATCTGGCTTTTTAATGATAGATAATATCAAAGGTCACATAGGTATCCCATGGGCACCTCAAATTCAACATATTCACAATCAAATTCAGTGCTTCCCCTGCTGCCAAGTCTGTCCTTCCTCCTTTTCTTGATAATTAATTGTACCACCATCCACTTTAAACCAGATACCTGAAAATCTGTGTTCACCTGTCCTTTACCTTACATCTATATCCAGTTTCAGTCCAAGTTATGTTGGTTTTACTTACTTATCATCTTTCATATATACTCCTAATGGGGAATTGTTTCTACCTTTAGTTAGGCCCTGATCCTCTTACCTTGGACTTCTTTCTCTCCACTAAGCAGTCCATTCAATCAGCTGTTCACCAGATATTCTTTCCAAATGCACATTTCATCATCTTTTCTATTAAAAACCTTTTATGAGCTCTCCTTTACCCATAGGAGAAATTCTAGTCTTTAGAGTGGCACCCAAAGCTCTCCCATTTGGAGTCCATTTCTCTCCAGCTTCAGATCTTAACACTCTCCCAGAATGCCTCACTCCAGCCATACCTAGCTGGGGGTGCTTGGAACCCAGTTTTGCTTCAAGCTTTTCTGCCTTCACTCACACTTGGAATTTCCTCCTACCTTTTTTTTTTTTTTGTAAGATGTAATTATATTTCAAGGTTTAATTCAAACTTTATCACCATTGGGTAGCATTTCCTATCTTTGCCCAGAACTGACTATTCTTCTTTTGTATTCCTATTGTGGACCCCTTTACTTTTTGCTACAGCACCCACAATACTGTATTACAACCATATGTTCACCTACTTTCCTAGTAGGCTAGGAGCTCCTTAAGTCAGGGACCTTGATTTTTTCCTTTTATTCCTAATATCTAAGCAATGCCTCTACAATTTAGTGTAAAAACTCTTTGAATGAATGAGTTAATGTAAGAAGTTTCAGAGGCACAATGGAAAGGGTTGGCAGAGACTACGATAAGTCTTAAAACTAGTTCAATGGAGAACACAGAGCAATACAGTGATGAGAGTAAAGGGACTTGGCTTTGTATGGTGATTGAAGTTGAGAGACATAGTAGATTTGCTGGCTTTAAGCTTCTGACTAGAATTGTAGTATACGGGTAATTGCTGTAGAAGTACAGGTGGTATTTGAGGTCAAATGAAGTTGGCTGAATATCATTCATTTTGCAAATATTAGCACACACAACAAATTTTTGTAACAACATTGCGTATATCTAGTGCTTTACAGTATATAAAATACTTTACTTCTATGATTTGACTCTTAGAACAGTTACCTTCAGTTTCCTTTTTTTGTTGTTGTTAAATGAAGATAATAGCTCTCTCTTAAGATTGCTTATGAGATATATTATATGTCTGGCACAGAGTACCAATCATGTTGTTAGATCAGAAATTTGAAGCCCATAATGTTTAAATGACTTGCTTAAGGTTACCAAGGTAACTTATTGGCAGATTTAGATATAAATTCTAGATCTTACTGTCCTCCTATTGTAATATTCTTTTTACTACACTAGAGTACAATGAGAGATCTTGTATTTTCTTGGTGCACAGCATCTTTAATTTCTTTTGAAAGGCTTACCCAAAAGCGGGCTTTCAGATTAGAGAGCTGTCAGAGAGCTGATTGGCAATATCAAATAAAATTTAAAACTCGGCTAAAACCAAAATGCTAAAATAAACAATATTTTTATATCTTGCTTTTCTTCCTAGTGTATTTTGTACGTGAGGGTTTTCAGCAGAGGATCTGAGCAGGGTAGCTTTTGCCTCCGTGAAGTTCTGTGGAGATGTGCTCTCATTTTAGTTGATTTTTAAAATGCTTTTTTTAAGTCCAATTTTATGCCAGAGCAAGTGTCAGTTTGGGGCCCTAGAATTAAGGTAACAGGCATCTGAAGTAGGAAATGGAATAGAAAGACAGTGAATCTGAGCTGAAGCAAACACTGACAGTCTCATCAATCTGTCCTTGTGTTTTCTGTAGAGTTCTGTCCAGGAAGAACCTAAAGCCACAAAATATGAACTGGAGATGAAATTATTTAGCGAAACAGTTTCAGCAGGTATTCTTCTAACTTACAATTTTAGAATTTAACTTTATTTGGATTTTCTGCTTACAATAAAAAAAGAAATTGAGTTATTGTAAAAAATTTCAGATGTTGCAGAAATATATTTAAAATGAAAATTCTTCATACTCCCTCTTCTGAGAACTAGTGTTAACAAATTTATTTAGGCTCACCTTCTCCCCGCCTTCTCTCTTGATTTTTAATAAAACCATGGGATCATATCATACAGATATTTTTGTTGAAAATTACTTTTCACTTAACATCTGTTACTCTACATAACATTTTACGTACATACATAGTACACAGTACATATTCTACTTAAATGAATAATATTCATGTTACTCTAAGTAAGAATACATTAGGAACCTTACTTTTTTTAGTAGCTGTATAATTCCACCTAATAGTGGAATATTATTTAAAGCCTTAATGATGGACAGGAAGGTTACTTCTAATTTTTAATTACAAACAATGTTGCAATGAACATTCACACACACACACACACACACACACACACACACACACACACACACATATACAATCAGAAGTTTCTCAGGACTTTTATATTCAGTCTTATCCTGGCAAATAGCAATTGGATATAGTTTTAAAGTGTCAATATGGCAGTGGTGTTTAATTTGCAAATATTTTAGTTTAAGATTTATGTACATCTTTTCCATTAACTTTATCATTATGCTTCTTTCCCAGTAACCTCCAAGGAATCTATTTTCTACATATTTCTTAGCATATTTTTTCATAACAAGCTTCTTGTCTACTGCTTTACTTTTTTCAACACATTGTTGTTTCTGCAGTCAACTAGGTTGATATCTTTATAATTTTCTAGAACTCTTATGAGGTAATTTTCCTGTTAGAAATATGATACTAAAGTCAATTCATGAACCTCTGTCAGTAATACCAAGTTTTTCTACATGACAGTTCTTGAATAATGCCTATTATAAATGTCTAAATTTGGATACATTATTTTTTCTTAGTTTTCAGAAAAATTGATTATTTAGATACATTTGAGAATTAAAGTCTGCATATTATTGAATTTACATAAGGAGAAAAGTGAAATTGCTTAACTGGAGTTTTCTTTAGCTATTTTCATTAATTTTCAGTGCCTGAATCCAGGGGTTAAATTCAGTACCATCTCCACGTGCTTCCTTTTATGGAGGAGGAAAATCATAATAAAAAATAAAAAGGCTAACAGTTCCTGAGTTTATACAATGTCTGGTATGAATTCTGAGCTCTTTATATGCATGAAATCATAACTCTCCCAAGTTGTATAAAATACTACTATTGTCACCATTTTGTAGAGGAAGGAACTGAGAGTAGGGATGTTAATTAGCATATCTTGCATAAAATCATACAACTAGTAAAGTGTGGAACCTGTAAGTGGTCTGATTTCCATTTCTTATCCATTACACTATATTGAAATAATTTTGGTGAAAGGTGGGAATGGTCCCAGTGATGTGACTTCAGATAGTCCCGATTATGCATTGCAAATTATAGGATCATAGAATTTCCCCCATAAAATTTAAAAACACAAGAGATTATCCCATCCAGTTTCTTCACTATCACGTCCCCATCCATGTTTTTCTATGAGCTGGGCCTATTTATTTTTGAAAAAAAAAATTAGCTTTAATTTTCTAAATGGACTTTTTAAAAAACCAATTTTAAAAAATTAATTTGAGAATGATCAGATTTTGTGTTAAACCATTTTTTTTTTTATCTTTTAGATTGAGAGGCAGCAGAATATACCTTCCCCAAATATGCCACTTTGGCATGAGGATTATTTTGAGCTGTAAGCAATTGAAAAGATACAGATGCAAGAAAAGCTCCCTGCTCTTCCTTTTTCCTAAAAGCAGAACACATTTTCAAAGGTGTCTCTCCTCACCTCTCTACCAGGAAAGACAAAGCTTAATACAGACAATTTTAGACCTTATCAGCCTGGAAAGGGCACCAGAGGAATCTGCATAGCAAACTTCTCTAACTAGTCTTTATGCTCACCTCTGGAAGCCTTAGCTACTTTCCTCTGTCCTTTCTCAACAAATTTATTGTTCTTTGTTGAAAATGCTGTATAACCTGAAGTTCTAGGCCACCTCTTTGAATTACTCATTTTTCCCTGGGGCTCTCCCAAGAATACAGGAGGCTACGTGTTAATAAACTTCTGTTTTTCTCTTGTTAATCCTTTATTATAGGACTCTCAGACAAGAGCTCAGAAGGGTAGAAGGAAATTTTTCATCCCCTACAATAAAATATATTTTTTAAGTTTTTATTTTAATTACATATACTTATTATATAACAAATTCCTAAAATTCCTAATATAAAATATAAATGGAGCCCTCCTCTGCATCCTATCATTACACATGTCTGTTCCCATTACAGAAGTTAGCTTTGTGAAAGGTTTTGCATCAACCACTTTTTGAAATGTTTTAGTAGCTGAATGAAAACTTTCTTTAGCAGTACTAGCTTTCATTTCCCTTCTAAGAAAATACAAAAATGCTATGATCTATTTAGTAATTAAATTAATCTGATTAATTTTAGCACAGTTGTTGCTGATAGAGAATACTTCTGAAAAGCCATATTTCTTTGAAGATGATGAGGTTGATACATGCCAATTCACAATGCTGGGTGGAGTGTATCACTTGGACATTTTGGAGCTTCCCCCACAGTGCAAACCAGTGAAGGGCTGGATGATTATGGAAGTAGGTTGATTCATAAATCGAAAATTTTGAGTAATTTCTCACACCTTTACAGCAAATGTTCTAAAATCTAATGAACTTTATTAAGCAAGCACAAAGGAAAAAAATCCAATTGTGAACCACAGATCTATAAAACTATAGATCTAACCATGGGTCCATAAAATTTGAATCAATACTAAAGGAAAGGCATCTAAAAGAATAGATTTTAAAACCAGAATTCATGCATGTTAATTGTAAACCTATAGCACTATGTTTAGATTGTACTGATTTGGCCTTTAATCAGTCTGTTTCAGAGACTGGAAACTTCTTCTGTACAGAGCCAGATGGTAACTATTTTCTGCTTTGTAGGGCTTACCAGCTGCATTGCAACTCCTTAACCCCACCATTGTAACACTAAAACAGCCACATGCAAATGAATGGGCCTGGCTGTTCCAGTTAAACTTTATTTCCAGAAACTGGTGATGGGCCAGATTTTCCAGGGACTATAATTTGTGGACTCTGGTCTAGATTAGCACTTTCCAACGTGCAGTCCCTGATCAGAAGCATCAGTATTATCTGCTGTCACCTGGGAATTTTCTAGAAATGTAAATTCATGGGCCGCACCTCAGTCTTATTGAATAAAAAATTCTGGAAGTGTGAGGCTCAGCCGTCTGTGTTTCAGCAAAATGCTGAAGTTTGAGAACAATTGATCTGGATCCTTGATATATAAAATGTGGTCCATGACACACTGTCAGCAGCATCTGGGAACATATTATAGATGCATAATTTGCAGCTTCACCTCAGATCTACTGAATCTGCAGTTTAACAAGACCCTCAGGTGATTCGTATGCACGTTGAGTAGCGCAGTTCCAGGTGATGCCAATGCCACTTGATGCACAGACCACACTGAGTAGTAAGGATACTTACTGATGTTAGCAGTTGTCAGGTCATCTTTCAAGGAGTTTCTCATTCCTGTTTCAATAAGTAGTAATGTTTGCACTAGTATTGACTTGGTTTAACCTCACCTCATGTTGGCTCATGTCCTAAATATACCCAGTTATGTTGTCATAGCCTCTTCCTCCTTCCTTCTTGCTTTCCTGTCCTTTATCCCTTCTTTCCTCTCTCTCCCTCCTTTCTCTTTACTAACACATTATGTACAAAGATTGCCAGGTACTTCCCACCCACAATCCCACCCATTTAGGATGTTGGTGCATTCTTGTATTAGAGCAATATATATCAACTTTTTTCTCTGAGGTGCTTTTTTAACCTTTTTTTTTCCTAACTGCCCCCACCATAAAATTTTAATACCACAGATATACTATATATCTGTGTATATGAAATATATATATATATATATGCTTTACACATAAAAGAATACAATTTTTCATAACCCCCCAAACTAATTTTTAGCCTATTGGAGCTGATACTGCCATTCCTTTTCCCTCCTTCTCACAAATGAAAATGCAGTTATTATAGTAAGCCTGGGGGAGATAATCTGGTCTATAGCCTCTTCAAAGAATCTATTTGAATCAACTTTCACTACATTGGGAATACTTGAAGGACAGTGTGGAGTCCGAGAAAGACATTCCTTTGGTGAAGGCAGGCTTTCAAAACTCTCTCTTTACAGGTCTCAGCCTGAACTAGGGTTTTCAAGGATTCATCTAAAGATCTGTTCTTGAATTTTGTCAGAAGGTCCTAATACCACACCATGCTCTCCATGAACCCAGAGTGTCCTTCCTCCGTCATACCTATTTTTCTCTCCTACAATAAAGAGATTTTCCTTTTTTTCAAGTATCTTTTCATAATTTCCCCCCTCATCTAGAATTTTTCCCCATCCAGTTATTTCCTCTATTTTGTAACACTTTTAATATTTTTAATCTTCCCCTTCTCTAGAGCCGTCTTCTGTTACATTTAGATAATGGACAAATCTCCCTTATCCCAGAGAAACCTGCTGTGGGTCTGATTTACTTTTTTTTCTCCCAGTATTACTGAGATATAATTGACTTACAACATTGTGTCAGTTTATGGTATACAATTTGATGATTTTTACTTTTATCCATTCATTTCTACACTTCTCAAAAGGTTGCTTATACTTCTCTCTTATACTCCATAACCAAAGTATGGGAGCATGAAATTTGGGGTCCTATAGCTCTGTTTTTGAGTTCTGATGCCTTCTTGAAGTCATTTTGTAACCTTTGACAAATTATTTGATTTATCTAAGTCCCAGTTATCTTCTCAGTTAAATATATACCTTGTATGCTTGCTTGGCAGAAATGAGTAAGCCGTAACATAGAATGTGGTCCATGGCAGGGTCCTGAAATTACATTTAATTTAGTGATTTTTTCCCCCTTAATCATTATGTTAATTTTGTGACATATATGGGACCAAACTTCACTGTTTATTAAAAATAACTGTGTAGCTTATCCAGCAATGTTTACATCTTTAACTATTACCAGTCAGCTTCTAACTTGGTGTTTTGGTCACTTTTAATAGATACTCAAAGAAGGAATACAGAAATACATATATCCTCCAGGAACTACAGAAGACTTTGAAACAGAAAATGCTTTCCCACCAGTAGAGGTCATGCTTGAAGTTCATGAGAATGTGATCTTTTTTGAGAATCCTATGGTTGCAAGGTGGGATGCTGAAGGTACAGCAATGCCTTAACCAGCTTTGATAATGATGTAATGTAAAAGGTAGAATAGATATCTTTGAATCAAAACAGAAAATAAGTGTGGAAATTAAATTTTAATCTTACACATTTCTATTGCCAACTCCAGGGGCTTTATTTACCCTTGATGAAAATAAATAGGGATTGGAATTTTTAAATTTATTGAATTTTATAACTCTTAGTTCTAAAAGTGTTTATATTTGCCATAATCTCCAAAGAATTACTCTATGGTTGTATACTATTTTTTTTAAAAAAGAAACGAACAAAAATATCAAGATAATATAGCAAATCAAAAACAAACAAATGAAAAGACCAGTGTGTCCTGAAATGACTAAATAATTCAGATTGGGATTAAAATTTGATTATTTTTTAGTAGCTTTATTCAGACAATTCACATACCATAACATTCACCCTTTAAAGAGGTTTTTAGTATATTCAGAGTCATACATTGATCACTATCTAATTCCAGAACCTTTTTATCCTGACCCTCTTCCCCGCAAAAAAGAAACCCCATGTCTATTAGCAGTCACTCCTCATTGTCTCCTCCCCCACCCCAGCCTCTGACAACTACTAATCTCTTTCTTGTTTTATAGATTTTCCTATTCTGGACATTTCATATAAATAAAAGCATAAAATCATATGTGTGACATTTTATATCTGGCTTCTTTCACATAGCCTACTGTTTTCAAGGTTCACCCATGTTGTAGCATAGATCAGCACTTCGTTCATTTTTATGGCTAATATTCCATTATATGAACATGCCACATTTGGTTTAACTATTCATCAGCTGATGGACATTTGGGTTATTTTACATTTTGGCTATTATGAATAATGCTGCTATAAACATTCATGTACAGGTTTTTGGGGAGGCTTATGTTTTCAGTTCCCTTGGGTACACACTTAGGAGTGGAATGGCTGGATTATGTGGTAACTTTGTTTATCCATTTGGATAACTGCTAGACTGTTTTCCACAGGGGCTGCATCATTTTACATTTCTACCAACAATGCACAAGGGTTCCAATTTCTATATATCTTTGCCAACATTTGTTATTATCTTTTAAATGTTTAGTTTGCAACTACAGTTGAAAATTTTGATTATTTTAATGATAATAATTTATAAATTGCAAAGCAAGTATTGGGGATGGGATGTGAGTAAACAGGAAATCCGAAAGAGGAAAACTAGCTACTATATGCCTTTTTATTACTTTTGATTGTTGATCCATAGGAAACAATTGCTTATTCAAAATGTTAAATGTTTCAATAAATCAAAAATACTAAAAGAAATACAAATTAATGATTCACTAATCATGAACAAATAGCTATATTGCATTGGCTGGCTAAATTTTTGAAAGGTCTGGGTCTTGTAAATTAATGTATGAAGTTTGGGATCCTAGATGAAAGCTGTATAGCTTTGTTTTTAACATGAGTTATTTTATATCTATCTATTTGTGAAAGGATTTACATATTTGATGATAGTTTGGAAACAGTTAAGATCACTAAAACACTGAGTTATTATTTATTTAGTTATGGGGGCAGAAAATTTTGTAAACTTTTTTATGATTGCTATAATACTGCACATTACTGCTTGTGTAGACATAGCTACAAGATAGTCTATATTCTAGAAATAGTTTATATATTATAAACAGTATATTTTTATCAATACATATATTAAACTATAAAACATAATGAACAATTAGGTAATTTCTTCTTTTCACATTGCTTTAGAGGTTTCTCTTTTTCTCTCCTTTAATGGTAATGTTCCTAATATTTATCACATTAAAAAATTATTCACACTAAACTAGAATTAGACAAGGTAAGTTATCCACACAATTTAGGGAAATATAATTTGTAAAATTTGACTCCAACCACAGTAATAGCTTACAACTCCAATATTTTTAAACCGTGGGGAAACTTTTTGCCTGGAATAACTAGAAATTTGAAGAATCTTTTTAAAGGCAATACTTAACTTTTACATATTAAAATAATTTTGTTAATGTAAAAACAAAGAGGAATTATAATTGTATTTGTTATATCAAATTGTATTTGTTATATCAAAGGGTCAGAAATAGTCAGCAGATCCCTGCATGTGAGGAGAAAGCAAACTGGAAATTGAGAGGGCATTCTAGGAAAATGATTCATTCTTTGTTCCACAAATATGCTAAAGAATAAGTAGATGTGTTATTTCCTCTGTGAGTTTTCAAAGTTACAAGAGAGGCAGAGTTAGAAAAACATCATAGTAGTGTATAAGGTGCTATTATCGATAAAAGTGATATAGAGAACTGTGACTGGGTCAATCGGGAATTTAACAGAGGCTTCTTATAGGATGAATTTCGAACAGGCCTTCAGAGACAGAGAGATCATTTGCATGGACATTTTTATGTGTGCATGTTTTCATTTCTTTTGGGTGAATACCTAGAAGCGGAATTGCTGAGTAGAATGGTAAACTTGTGTTTAACTTTTCAGAAACTACCAAATTGTTTTTCAAAATAGCTGTACCAGTTTACATGTCTGCCAGCTGTTTTTAAGAACAACTTCAAATTCACCTGTCTTAAGTATACAATTAAATTATTTTAAGTAAATTTACTCAGTTGTGCAACCATCACCATATACAGTTTTAGAACATTGTTAGCCCCCTGATAAGTTCCCTCATATCCACTTATAGTCAATTCCCATTACCGCCTCCAGCCCCAGGCAGCCATTAATATACTTCCTGTCTCTCTATATATAGTTTCCATTTCTCTACATCCTCGCCAACATTTATTATTATCTGTGTTTGATGATAGCTATACTAGTGAGTGTGAAGTGTTTTGTGGTTTTAATTTGTTTTCGTAATGACCAATAATGTTGAGTATCTTTTTTATGTATTTACTATCCTGTCATATATCGTCTTTGGCGAAGTGTTTATTCATATGTTTTGCTCATTTTTAAATTTGGTTATGTTTTATTATTCAGTTTTAAGAGATACAGAGACCACTTATTATGTGATAGCATTTATATAAAAAGTCCAGAAAAGCAAATCCGTAGAGACAGGAAGTATATTAATGGCTGCCTGGGGCTGGAGGCGGTAATGGGAATTGACTATAAGTGGATATGAGGGAACTTATCAGGGGGCTAACAATGTTCTAAAACTGTATATGGTGATGGTTGCACAACTGAGTAAATTTACTTAAAATAATTTAATTGTATACTTAAGACAGGTGAATTTGAAGTTGTTCTTAAAAAGATGGAGATGTTCTCTAAAAGATTAAGGAAGAATACTCTTGGAAGAAAGAACTGCATGTTCAGAGGTATAAGGTTATTGGGGAAGGAGAAAAAAGGTGTGACTGAAAACAGGTGTGAGAAATAGTAAGGGACAAGCCAGCAGTGTGAGTCAAAGCTTCATTCAAAAGTCTTACACAGCATGCCAAATAGTTTGGACTTGATCCTGTAGACAGGAAGAAACACCCAGCAAAGCTGGCTTTTTGTTGAGATTCTGTTTTAAATGTAAAAGATCAATTCATATTTTATTGCAGTCATGGGTGGTTTCATTTATCTTATTTTTGTATAGAAATAATGAAACTAATGTCACTTTATTATCATTAAAGGTAAACATTGGAAAACTGATGGCATCAGCAATGTATCTTACAGATCAGGAGAAAGACTTATAACATTCAGTCTGGAAACTTTTGGCCCTATTACCTTGATTCAAGATACTCATATTAACATGCCATACCAATCATGGGAAGTAAGACCACTTGATGTGAATAAAGTACTTTTGACTGTCATCACAGTATTTACTGAGATTCAAATACAAATTAAGGTAAATCACTGTTATAGCAAGTCATATCCAAGAGGTAAAGCTCTTTGATGACTGTGAGAATATGTCAAAGTAATCAATTACCGATGATTTACATATTAAAACAGGTCTTTTATAATTATATTTAATATATACCTTGAGCTGTAATTTCTAAATTAAATATTAATTGGATAGGAAATAACAGGTAAAAAGTGAGGCACAAATTCATACTCTAAAGTTACTAGGAGTAGAATTAATGAAGCTACAAGCCTGGTTGTAGTATGAGATTTTTTGACCCACTCTCTAGAGGCTTTCTGGTCTTCATCACCCAGCCATTTGAAATCCCCTCTGAGGTTTCTCTGAATGAGCCTCATATTGCTCATCAGTCAAAAATTACATCGCCTGAAATTTAGACAAAAAGTAGATTAGTGGTTGGTTGCCTGAGTCAGAGGGTGGGAACAGGGATTAACTGTGAATTGGCATGAAGGATCTTATTGCAGTAGGAGATGAACCGTTCTAAAACTGATTTATGGTGTTGGTTGCAAAACTCAGTTAAGAAAAATTATTGGATTATGTACTTGAGATAGGTGAATTTTATGACATAAAATATATGTAAAATTATTTTAAGAGATAGTCTGAAATTCCTTATGAATGTGATAGGAAGACTAGAATATCATCAAACTTTGCTAACTTTAAAACTAGATAACAGTTTTACATTATTATGTTAAATCTTGTATGTGTAAAAAATTCTGCTCAAGTTTCAATGATTGCTATCAAATAGCTATTATGATTCCGTATGAATCATAATAGTAATATGCAGTTTTATTAGATCATAACTTACAAAACAGGAAGAGACTTGCAAAAGATCCTTTAGTCCAATCCCTTTATTGTTGAGATAAAACCTCAAAAGAGTTGATAAACTGCTTAAGGTAACAGAGACTGTGGCAGTGTTTGGATTGGTCCTAAAACATATCTGGTCCTGCATTCTTTTTAGTATAAAATGATAAAGATTTTTAAAAGTGGTATAAACCTGGCTGGAACCAGGTTTAATAATTTAAAAGTAATAATTTTTTTAACTTAGTCATATAGAAGCTTCTTTTTCTTATTGAAACTAGGAAGACCTCTGCATGTTAGCTTCAATAAAACTAAATGACAAAAAGCATCCCTCTGTTTTGGAAGGAAAATGGATGAATCCTATTTCTTTCATTATTGCCTTGAAAGAAGCTGGACTGAATATCTTCCCTACTGGACACTCTCATTTTTATGTTGTTGTAAACCATAAGGTAAGAATGAATCTTTCCAAATTTAATGTAATGTACATTCAGAATTCTAGCAGGTGCTAACTTTTATATAAATCTTAAGATACATCATGGGTTTTCTATATTCACTTATACAAGATAATAGTTAAAAAGGAGTAAATGGAAAGACCAGAAATTCAGGGTTCTCTCAAGTTTAATAACCTTCCCCAAGAAAGTAAGCCTGCAGTATGATCTTCATATTGACAAATGGAGCACATTCAAGGCTGGTTGGTTTAGTGCAAAGGCAATCTGAGCAACATTGCATTTTGTATATTTTCTTTCTTCTTCCAGACTGGATATATATAAGATTGCTTAAAAGAGTAAATGACTCAGCAGTTTCCCAGACATAAATCAGGTGAAATCAAACACATACAAACAAGGACGACTGTATATACAAAATTTACTTCCTCCTATTTTTTGGCAGAGCCTCCCTATCAGCATTGTGCTTTTGTGTTCCTCACAGGTCTTTAGTTAAATGAGGTGCTTGAGTGTAGGGACTGTTTCTTAATCAGCTTTGATTCTTCTAGCACCCATCGTATTCCTAGAATATAGAAGTTTGGTAAATATTTATGACATATGAAGACAAAGGAGCTTCTAATCATGAAAGGTCTTTTGGGCAAAAGAGTTCTATACTCAAGAACAAGTTTATAATATACCAGAAAATGACAATATAGGTAGACATATAACATCTGAGAATAATCATATCAATAACACTGTATAAATATACGTGTAAGAAAAAACCCCTTGGTTTTAGTGACTCAAATTGCTGACTACTCTGCAAATTCTGACTGTAGTGTACTATTCATCTTTTCAGAATGTTCAAGAATTCCTTTTTCTGAATACCTGTGTTATAGAGGCTTAGCATATATTAGCGAATAAACAAAGGTCCCTGCCCTTGTGGAGCTTATATCTTAGTAGAGGGAGGCAGAAATAAGCAATAAACAAAAAATTATCTCGTATGTCAAGAGGTGGACAAAGTAATACGGAAAAAAATAAAAGGGAAAACAGAAATACTGGGGTTAGGGCAGCATACAATATCAATTAAAGTATTGGTCACGGGGGCTCAATGAGAAGGCAAGATTTGAGCAAAATGTGAAGTTGGAGAATTTAGCCAAGTGGATATCTCAGGAATTAGCTTCCAGGCTGAGTGACCTAGTGTCTTTGAAGATTGAAAGAACAAAGTGGCCAGGTACGTGGAGCTGGAAGAGTACAGGAAGAGGATAAGGTCAGACAGATAATGGGGTGCATTCTGAGAGAAAAGGAAAGCCATTGCTCTGTTTTGAAAGAGGAGTCATATAATCTTACATTTTAAACGCCTCTTTCTGTGTTGAGAATAGACTGTAGGAGGCTGAGGATGGAAAGGAGACTTGTTAAGAGGTTCTGTGATCGATTCTGTTTGTTTTTATATTGACAGGTTCCTTTGGTAGAAATGAAAGCTTGTCGACAAATGGCCCTGCTAAGTTCCGCTTTTGCATTTGGTTGGAGCAGGTGGAACACATATTGTGATTCTAAAAAAGTTGTCTTCAAGGTATAGTATGCAAAAACCCACAAAACTACTTTGTCCTCCAAAAGAAAAGGTAATCAAAAGCTAAATGACTGTAGACCATAGTTTCTCCTCTTATAAAGGTGAAAATTTTTCACATTTAAAATGGAGTTTTAAAACTTTCTTTGATTTTGTTTGAAGATATAAAACTGAACTATATAAAGATTATTCATTCATTGTCCATTATGGTATCAAATACTCTTGATACCAGGCTAGAGTCCTTATATCTCTTTATGGTGACTCAAGCCAAGAAGAACAAATGGAAGCCTTTAACGAGAATATGTGATTCACAAACTCCGAGGTGAGGCTTCCAGTTTAACTTTCTGGCACATTTACTACTTGTCTGATAAATAAGGTATCTTATCAAAAAGTTGACTTATGAATGTTTTAGCATCAATGAGCCGCCATATTTATTAATTTTGTTTATTGTGTTTCTCCCACTAGAATATAAGCTCCTTAAAAACAGGGTTTTATTGTTGCAGTTGTTATTTACTAATGTTTGATTGTTTTTGTTTTATTATATCCCAGCACCTAGAACAGTATTGGGTACATTATAGCTACTCAATAAATATTTGTTGAATGAATTAATATATTTTGATAAGCTCCATAAACACCAAAATATAGCTTCATGATTTAAAAAAATGGGACATAAGAATATTTCTTCTAATATTAGTAATTTTAGGGACTGAGTTGAGCCTTTCAAATAATACTCTACTACTGAAATACCTAATTAAAGAGGAACTATTAACAGATTTCTCTGATTTTCTTAAGGTGATGGAACACCTTGCTAAAGAAGAACCTATTCAGAATCCTGATTGGAAACTTTTAATGTTTAGTGGTGATAGAGCACAGAGGCTCAAGATTGATGAATACAGTGAAACATTCTCTGAAGCCCTTAAAGAAGAAACTGAGTTTCATTCTACTTTATATCACATGGTTAAGGATTTTGCTTCTATGGAAGCAATGGAGAAAATTAGGAGCTCCAACTGCCAGTTTATTAATTCTGTATGCCATATGCTACTCTCGATTAGATTACTTAGCTATTCTTAACCACCACTGATAAATTTTGCTCAGTATGGAGAATCAAGCAATTTGGAGAAAAATTAGGTACTTCAATAAAATGTAACAAGTGAATATATTTCAAACAGGCTATTAAAATGATCCAATCAGCATTTTATACTCAAATCTTTTTTAAATGTGGGGTTTTTCCCTATGAATACAGGTCTACTGAGATGTTTAATTTTCACTGTATGAAGATTTAATCGTTCTTTATTTCAATACATTTTAACAAACAATATATAATATCACTTTTAAAAGATCATAGGCAGGCTTCTTCCCCATAGTATTTTAGTTAGGGAGATAATAACAAAAAGAGGGAATTTAAAATATCTTACAGTCATTCTGTGACCTCTGGTTCCAGGCTATAATTTTTCTAGCTAAAAGTTACTAATTTACATAGTTTGGATACTGAAACTTTAAAAATCAAGATACACACGTCAGGATGTGCTGCAGTCACACTGGCGGTGGCCCATTGTGTTGCAGTCTGGTAAATGGCCATAAGATATGTTCTAGAGACATCCAGGAGTCTCCATCCTGTGTGGGAGCGGCATCCACAGACTTTTGGAAAAATCGGCCTGTGAGAAAGCTCATCAAAGCTGCAAACAGTACAATTAATGCAACAGAAAACCAGAGTGCCTTATTAGCCTTTCTGATGGAAGTCTTGAGATTTGTTGCCCAGGAAGCTACTGTGTCACAACTATAAGGAAAACACAAATTCAGAATTTGGTAATCACAGTAATCTGTTATTAGAAACACTCCTTTTGCCAATGATACCAATCAAGTCATCAATCTGCTGTATGTACCACCAATACTGCTTTGTAATAACCTAAACAATGTGATCTATTGTCTTGGTGTTGGCCACAGTCTGCTCCCCTCTTTTATAATTTTTAGAATTAAAGAAAGGTTATGGTGAGAATCTGAAAATTATGTTATTTAGAATAACTCCTAACAAGTACATATGAGTACTTATCTCATTCTTTCAATCAGGTAAGGCAACATGTTCCTATGGTGAAACAAAAATATTTATTGGGTATAAGAATAAATATGTGTATGTACATATATATGTATATATAAACATGTCACTTATTTCTCACCATACCCTAGACTTTTGCTATACTGAAATTTAAACTCTTTAAGAAATACATGCACACAAAAAATATTACAGTATCATTTAAGTCTTTGAAAATAGGTAACTGTGGGCTAGGCATTGTATACTAAGCACTGTTTACACAAGCTAATTAATTTAATCGTGACAGCAAAACAATGACACAGGCACTATTATATGCCTATTTTATAATGAAGAAATTGGTACCCAGGTCACACAGCTGCAAGCTGAGCCTAGGCCATCCGGCTTCAGGGCCGGGTTCCTGACACCAAATCCTGCCCGTTGTAACTGGGTTCAGGAATAACCCCTGTAGACTATATGAAGTTTCTTATTCATCTTAAATTGAACAATGTGACAAGTCTTTCAGTAAAATGATTTAAGTAAGACTAATACCATTAACCCTGTCTTACCTTCCCCCATTCACCCAAAATGGTCTAATTTAGCAAGTGGACAACTTACACAGAAGAGACATCCCATTTTGATGGATTATTTCTCTTTTCAGAAAGACTTGGCTTTCTTGTCCTTTCTACGATTTCTTCTCCAGGTGGTTCTGAGTCATCTTTAGTTCTGTAAAAAAGTATTTTTTTTTTAAATACTCAAAACTAAAGATAATATGCTATAATTATAAAATATTTCTAAATTTTACTGTTTTAAAAAAGATGCTTACAAATACCTGTTTTGCTTTAGAAAGTTTTGATAAATATCTAATTCTAAAAGTCAAATCACCAAATTTATATATTTAACCATTTTGTTTTATTATTTTTCTACCTCATCTGTTTAATAACTTATATTAGCAGGTGATTTTATTCTTTAGGTTTTTCAATCAGTACTAAATTGGAGTAACATCAGTATTATTTCTCTAAAAATCTTAATTTTAAACTGTTTATGAAAATAGTCTTGGTATAAAGCTTAATTTTAAACTGTTTATGAAAATAGTCTTGGTATAAACTAATATTTAGTGATCTGGCAAATAGCAATCGCGTTGGCTATATTTTAAATAAAATATTATCTAAAGAGGGATTTCCTTACTTGAATAAAACTAGTTTCATCATTATGTTCACTGATGGGTTTCTAGCTGGATTTGAATTTTGATATCTCAAGCTCATAATGCCCTCACAAAAGGAACTATGTCTCAAAGCAAGTTTTTTTTTTTTTCAAGCACATACAGGGAATATATGTGGTAGATTTTAGTTTAGTTTAGTTTTTTAAAAGAAAGAAGACCCCAAAGCCAGAATTAGCTTCGTTCTTGTAAGATTCTCAAGGTTTCAGCTTTTTATTTATATGGATTCTCAGTAAAAATCATATCATACTAACAAAAAGCAAATAATATATTATAATCTTTTAAAGGAAACTTGATTTTTTTCCTACTTTAGATGAGAAAATATTATGTTAACTCTGAGTTTTCATCACATGTAACAGGCTCCCAGGATTAACATACGCACACACACGCCACAAAAAACTTTAAAGGTAAGTACTATGTCTTTCTTACTTATCTTTATATCCCTTAGAATTGAGTGTAGTGTCTATCACATAGTAGGCACTTAGTGAACATGCATAACATGAACAAAAACCAATTCATTAAGATCACTATAGATAAGAAAACTGAGACCAAGTAGGGTTAAGCAATTTGTCCGATGGCACCCAAGGATTTAGAAGCAGCATTTTTTCGCGTCCCTCCTTCTTAATCTTTTGATACAGAAGTGTTTAATTTAACATACTAGATAAAAAGATAGGAATGTAGCACTGATCTTATCCCCATAGAATGAAAGTGACTCCCACTGTTTATTCCCCAGCTCACATGAGGTTAATAAATACACCGAGCTTCACCTACTTTAGTTCACATTTTTCTTCTTCAGCATCTGCCCAGGAATAGGTACTGATAAATCGATGTAAGGAGGGACGGTGTTCACTCTGCTTTGAGCCCAAAATACGCCTAAAGATGATAATAACCAGTTGTCAAATCAAATATATCCATAGTCATTTTCAATTTATTTCCCACTACTTAAATCAATACAAAAATTATATTCTAATTTTTTTCTTTGGCACCTTCACATAACATTTATTTCACAAGAAAACAATTTCATGATCACATGCCAACTTTTATAACTATTCTGCTTACACTGTGTTTTAAAGCTATTTTAAACATTGAATTTAGTCTGGTTATAAGTTAAGTTTCCAAAGAACAACCATAAAATTATACTTACCAACTGCTTGACCTCCTACTGAATCGGTCGTTATTATCTATCCCAGCCACCTTTAAAGTTCAGATGGTAAAGAAATGACAAATATGAATTTAGTGAAGTTTATATTTTTGTCATATGAAAATACATTTGCTTTTGACAGAACATTTAGAAATTTGCATACCATTCCTGTATTTCCAATATTTCTGGGTAAAGAGGCAATGGTCACTCTTCGAAGAGAAGATGGCTATTCAAAGGGTGAAAATGTAAATTTAGAAAATTCTTAATATTTTATTCTTGTATGCAACACCTATGAATATCCTTGTACATTCACATCCATGCACTTGGTTACTGCTGAATTAGACATTGCCAAAGTATTTTGTTATGGTCAAATTGCCTTCTATAAATTCTGTCAATTTATAGTCCACCTTCCCCAACTCAAAGTTAGTATGGTGTTTGCCAGTCAAATAAGGAGTATAAACTTCCTTGTTTAGGTTTGCATTTATTTGGCTTTTCATAAAATTGCACACATTTTCTATGTTGAATAACCATGTGTATATATCTGCTCTGAGAGCCACTTGTTTATGATCTTTGCCCATATTAATTTTGTTCATGATTTTTCAGGTAGAAAAACTTTTTCACTGTTAATACAGCAAAATCCATTAATCTCTTCCTTTCTTTTGCTACCATTTCCTTTGCTTAGAAATATTTTCCCCTAGTCACGAGGAGAAGTACATAGCTATATTTATAGCTTTTTTTCACGGCTTCTTTCATTTAATACATTTAAGGATAGGCATATTATTTTAATAAATGGATGTGTTTATAATCAGCCTTGAGATATGCACAGAAAAATGATACATAGTATTATATGGTTCTTAAAGTTTAAATAAGTACAACTTCAGAAAATAAAAACATTTTTAATGTAGGAAGTAAAGTTTTATGTGAATCCTTTTATTAAATGACCATTCCCAATTTAATTTCATAGATTAGTTGAGCATCAAGAATATCAAATAGTGGTCCAAGACACTTGGGTTCTAACACTACATGATCATAACTAATCATTAACTTTTGTGCTTCTCCCTGTCCTCATCTGTGAAAAAGAGATTTGGATGGAATGATTTTAAAGTCACTTGCTCAAAAATTCCATTACAAAATTCTGTGAAATTCCAATTTTCAAATTGGCAGAAACTGCTGGTTTTAATATCATAGTCTCTCTTTCTTATTTAGTAACAAATTCCTTGATTATTCGTTAGGCATACAGCCTCCAGAATAAAAACTGTATTTCCAGTTTTATGTGCAACTAAGGGTGAAAATGGAAATATTATCTGAGACTTCTAGAAGTCATCTTTAGAAGGAGAGGGAATACATGTCTTTGATCTTTCCTTTTTCTTGGAATGTGTCTTGATGCTATGACAAGGACTTGGTGCTGAAACCAAAGAGGACATCTTAGGCCATAAAGTGGAAGCAAAGTGCTGAGGGTGATAAAGCAGTGAGAGAAGGGGAGACTGGGCTGGGGAATTTTGTGAAGCTTCTCTAACATTGTTGGACAGCCTATTTCCAACTTTGTTTTACATGAGAAAAACTATTATTATACGAGCTTTCCTCTCGATGCCAGGCAAACAATTCAGATGCTAATATAGCAGGAAATATAAAAGAATACATATAAACAAAGATACACACATGTGAATTAAAACTGTTTCGTGATTTACATTTAAAACTATGTTGCGTCAAATATTTTAAAACCATCTCACATAACATTTGATATATGTGTTTTAAGCGAATCAGTAAGTGAATTAGGAATTACCTTGGAGTTTAGAGAAGATGAGCGTTTTTTAATTTGGCAGTCATCTGAAAGGAAAAGCACATTTGCACATTTTAGAAATTATAATTCTAATTTCTGTTAATGTGATGCCCCTAATTCTCTACAAGGAACAACAGAGATCAGAAAATATTTAAGACCATGGAGACTATTAAAGATAAATATCAGGTTGTCATTTATTTGGTGATTTATTACAATTACCATCTTAACCAATGAAATACAGTCCTCTAGGGCACTGCAGATGTCCAGAATACTGACCTCCCACACAACAGGCACTAAATGAATGTCTGCTGAATAAATTAATCCAAAATTACAGACAGAAGGTTATCAAATATGGTCACATTTCTATAAGAGGAACAGATGATTAAGAATTTTCAGAAAAGCTTATACTGCTTATTATAACATTTATATAAACTTTTTCCCTTTTAAAATTGCTTTTATTATGAATATAACAACACTCTGGAGGAAAATACATCAAGTAATGTATATAAGCTTTATATTAAGATATTCTCCATGGTCTTATATGCACCTTATTTTTCAAGGCTTGGGTCAGCTTTCTGTGCCAGGGTTATTCCTTTCATGAGGAATACGAAACCACTGTTGATGAGAGTAGTTCATGAAAATTGCTGTGCCTCGCTTTGTGTGTAGAGAAAGCGCCAACTCTTAACATATCTTATGTAGGACTTCACCAAGGTCAATTTAATAGGTTGGATTAAATATATTCTCTGATCTCAGCAATTGTCTCAAAAATTGTCTCAGCAGTTGTCTCCCAGACTGTTATCTGACATCTTACTTTGGGCTCTGTGACAGGAATGAGTTACTCTTTCAATACAATCTTAGCCTAACAGTTCTATACTAGAGACATGATAAGAATTAGTGAGAGAGAGGATGAAAGAAGCAAATATTAGAAAAATATAACTGGTACAATGATCTTAAATTTTCATTACCTTCATCTTCCAGAGGGTTAAAAGACCTTTCATTTTGCAAGAGAACCTGTTTCAGTTCTTCTAATTCAGCATGCTCTTTTGCATACATTCTCTTCAGGTTTTCTACATGCTGAATCATCACTTCAACTGCTTTACTAACTCGGCTTTCCTAGTAGAAAAAAAAAATTTACACTGAAAATACTGTTTTTGCAGTTTAAAGATGGTGGTTAGAAACATATGTTTATCTTTACTCCATCCCTAAATCCCACTAAAATGACAGTAAAAGTATTTTTTAAAAGAAGGCACGAGTCCACAAGGGCAAATAGAACAGAAAATAAAACAGCAAGAAAAATTTAAAGCCTGATATTAGAAGGACTAGTGATAAATGACTAAGACCAGAAAAAGCTAAATCCCTCAAAATGCAGTAAGAAAAACTTGGTTTCCACCACAGAAAGTCCCAAAGGCTCAAGAATTAGTGATACCTCTGATATTAAGCTTGAAAGGTGGATATGTGAAACAGAAGAAGTTTGAAAATCTGTATAAAAGAAAATGAACAAACAAACTCATAGATACAGAGAACAAGCTGATGGTTGTCAGGTGGGAGAGGGGTTAGGGGGCTGGGTAAAAAAGGGGAAGGGGTTAAGAAATACAGATTGGCAGCTACAAAATAGCCACAGGGATATAAAGTACAGCACAGGGAACATAGTCGATAATATTGTAATAACTATGTATGGTGTCAGGTGGGTACTAGACTTACTGGGGGGAATACTTCATAAGTTATATAAATGTCTAACCACTCTGCTATATACAGGAAACTAATATTGAGTAAGTTAACATTTCAATATAAAAGTCTTTAAACTACTGATATTAAGAGTACTCCAACGAAACATCCTACCTTGTGTGAAGCTCAGAGTTAATAAATAAGAACCTTCCCTACACATATACAAAGAGCTCCCTGTATAGTGGGTCAAGAGATGCTGGAGGAAAGCCTCTAGCATAAAAGGAGAAAATAAAAACAAGAAAAAGCAAGCTAGAGGAAACCAGAAAAACTAAAACTTCAAGAAAAGTATCAATACCTTTGGAAAATTAAGAATTAGTATTGCATCCATGAAATGAGAACGAGGTATTATTTAAAAACAATATTCTGATAATAAAAAGGAGTCTGAAAATTAAAACTATGACAAAAACATATAACAATAGAAGGGTTTCAAGATAAGATTGAGGTACTTTCTTTAAAACTAGAGCAAAAAGACCAATAGGTAGAAAAGCAACAAGGAAGGACCAGTTTAAGAAACCCAATATCTGAATCATTCAAGAAAAAAATAGAAAATGTAGAATAATTCCACAACATATAGAAAATGAAATAATTCAAGAAAATTTCCAGAACTCAAGAATATAACTTGCCAGCTAGAAAATGTCCATTCAGGGCCCAAAACAGTAGATAAAAATAAACTCCTACCAAGAGAGGACAGGAGGGGAAAAAAATATCCTAAAAACTCTGGAAAGTAAAAAGAGGTTATGAACAAAGTCTCAAGAGTCAGAATGGCATCAAGCTTTAATAGCAACACCATAGGCTAAAAAGAAAATAAAGCAATGCAAGAAAAATTTTAAAGGAAATGATCTCTCACCTAGACTTTCTCACCCAGCTAGACTAAGAATAGATGTGATTATATATCACATTTTCAGTTATATAACATCTCAAAAGTTTACTTCCTAGTCATTCTTTTTCTCAAGAAGTTACTGGGTGAGATGTTTCACCAAACAGAAAAAAAAAAAAAAAACAACAACGAAGGAGGTATAGGATTTGGGAAACAGGATTCAACTCAAGAGAGAAATGAAAGGAAACCTTCATTTAAGTGGTCCAAAGATTGTTGTGGTGAGCCTAAAAACAATAAGTTCAGATTTGAACAGGTCAGAAATTTCTGGAAGCAACATCTCAAAGATGAAGAAATTGACAGAATACATAATGAGTTTAAATCTATTGCAAGTTCTAGACTCTGCAGAAGAGGTTAGGAATAAATTAGTTAAATAGAAAATTAAGCAAATAACAATCATAGCAAAGAAAAATGATTGACTTTGGGAAGAACAAGATTTTGTTCAAAGAAGGGAAAGTCATTATAATAGATTTTCTGCTATGAATAGAATTCACATGGTCATAATGTTTATACATAATGTTGATCTAACTAATATTATTCATTGTACTAACTTACTCTTTAATTTAAAAAATTATTATGAAAATTTAGAGACAAAAAGTAGACATATCCATCCATCAGCTTCAAGAACTATCAACATTTTGCCATATGAGTTTCATCTCCTCCTCAGTTTTGAATACCATTTCTTTTAAAACAAGTGTTAGACATCATGTTTCACTCTTAGATACTTCAGTAAGTATCTAAAAAATATAAAGTGTATTTACTTAATCACGTCTAATAAAATTAACGGAAGCACCTTAATGTCATCCAGTCCATATTTAAATTTTCCCAATTGTCTCAAAAACATGTTTTTACAGGTTTGCTTCAACTGGAACCACTAAGTACACCGATTGTATTTTTTCTTTTTAAAAATATTAATGAGTAATTTACAATATAAAATTAACTATTTTAAAGTGAGCAGTTCAGTGGCACTTAGTACGTTCACAATGTTGTGCAATCTTCATTTTTATCTAGTCCCAAAACATTTTCACTACCCCCAATAAAATCCCATACACATTAAGCAGTTAATCCCTATTAACCAGTCACTCCAACTGCTGGCAAGCACTAATCTGCTACCTTTCTCAGAAGATACTATATACATATAGTATATACATTGTAGCATTTATCAGCACTTCATTCCATTTAGTGGCTAAATAATATACTATATTAATAATATAATAATAATATTGCAATTTTATATGGTTCTCAATGAGTTATTTTCTTTCTCTCTTCCTTCTTTTTTTAAACTATAATTATACTAGTAGTGTGAAGTAGTATCTCACTACGGTTTTGGTTTGCATTTCCCTGATTCCCTAATCTTTTTATGTGGTTATCGGCTATTTAGAGATCTTTGGAGAAATATCTTTTCAAGTCATTTGCCCATCTTTAAATTAGGTTGTTTTTCCTTCTGTTTAAGTGTTCAGCATTCTTTATTCTGTGTATTAGACCCTTATTAGGTATTTGATTTGCAAATATTTTCTCCTGTTCTGTGGGTTATCTTTTTATTTTCTTGATAATGTCTTTTGATACATAAAGGTTTTTACTTTTGAGGAAGTCCAATTTATACATTTTTTGTTGTTGCTTTTCCTTTTGCTTCTGATGTCATATACTCACTCATTTCACAAATACTGAGTAGCCACTATGTATCAGGTACATTTCAGGTATGGAGATATAAGCAGTGAGCCTTATAGACAAATATGTCCGCTTTTTTGGAGCTTATCTTCTAGTGGGAGGAGGCAGACAATAAACAAGATGTCAATAAAACATGTTAGGAGGTGATCAGTGCTATGAAAAACAAAAGGTAGGAAAAGAGGGCATGAGAGGCTCTGGGGTGGGAGGGGTTGAAATTTTACATAGGATGTCAGGGTAGGTCATTCTATGGAGGTGAGATTTGAACGAGAATTGAAGGACATGAGAGCTAAGACATGCAGGTGCCTGGAAAAATAGTGTTTTAGGCAGCAGGAACCACTAGAACTAGGGGCCAGAGATGGCAATGTGATTAGCAGATATATTGAAAGGAGACTAGTGTTGGAATGCAATAATTCAGGAAGATAGTCATAGGAGATAAACTCCAAGAGGTAAAAGAGCAGGGGGATCAAGAAAATGTATTATTTAAACCATCTTAAGGACTTTGGTTTTTATTCTGAAAAAAATGAGGAGCCACTGGAGGGCTTTGAACCAAAAAGTAAGATGATCCGGCTTACATTTTAAAAAGATTATTCTGGCTGCTTTATTGAGAATAGACTATGTTGGAAGAAGGATGGGGTATGGATGGAAAAAGGGAGACCATTTAGGAAGATATTATATTAATGTGGGAAAAACAGAACAGTGGCTTAAATCAAGGTGGTAGCAATGGAGAGAAAAATAAGTAGTTAGTTGAATTCTGGACATATTCTGAGGATAGAGTGAACAGAAATTTCTGTCAGATTGGATGTGGAGTCAGAGAAAAGTGATGAGAATCACTCTTGAGGGTTTTCAGGCTGAGCATTTAGAAGGTCAGAGTTGCCCTTGACTGAGGTAAGGAGATTATGCATGGAACAGGTCTTGGAGGGACCATGAAGAGTTCATTTTTGAATATGTTAAGTTTGAGTTTATCAAACATCCAGGTAGAAATGCTGCATTAGCAGTTGTATATTTTAGTCTAGAACTCATGGTAGTGGTTTAGGGTAAGCATGTGAATTTGGAAATCATCAGCTGATGACAGAGATAGCAGGGGGATTGAGTGGAGATGGAGATCAGATGTAGAAGTGTGAAACCCTATGACCCATCATTATAAAGAGCCTGGGAGAAAGGCTCCTGTAGAAGAGCCTGAAAGGGAGTGACCTGTGAGGCAGAGAGAAAAAACAGGGGAATGTGGTATCTGGAAGCCAAGGGGCAGTATAAGCATGATATTTAGAGATATGGATATAAACACAAAACAAACCAAAAGAGTTGACAGTTATTGATCTTCAACATGAAACATGGGATAATACACCTTATAGAACTACTTAACTTTTTAAATTATGTGCATAAGTAACTTTAATAAAAATAAAACAAAGAATATTATTCTCTAATGAGGGGATAAAAAGGAAATATGATACTTTTTCCACTTTTTCTTTATTAAACATACATGTCTTGTACAATAAAGAAGCATTTTTAAGAAGTTCTTCCTAAAAATGTAATCCATAATCTCAGGGAAAATGATCTTTTTAGTAATTTCATTGTAACTAGAGAAATGGAGACAGATTACCTGATTAATGGCTCCCAACATCTCAGCCCTACTGGCTACTCGTGCTGTGCACTGGCTAAGGAATGTTATACTCTTCTCCAGCTTCTTAATAATTTCTTGGGCCTGGTTGTCATCTTCACAAAGAGTTGTTAAAGACTGCACAGAAAGCAATGTATTAAGAAGTATCCAACCCAAAGTTTCCACTCCTTCAAATGTATTTATATTTTTCTTCTACAATAGAATAGAACAGAATTAATTGATAATGGTAAAGAAATTATGCTTTTAATGAGTTGAATGTCTTATATGAGAACAGTTTGAACTTCTAAGAAAAAGAGTGAAAATATACTGAAATTAGATACAGCTTTGACTACTGTTGCTCTTCTGTTGATAAAAAGCATGACTGGGCTGATTAGGTGGGTATACCTTCATTGCTTTATGAATATTTCTCTCAAACTTGAGCCCTTAATCCAAAATGATGGCCTTCCTGCTGGAGGACCATCTTTCTTAATAGGGTGGAGACAGAATTAAGAGAACAGCAGATTTGAAAGCAAACAAGCCACTTCTCATTAGCTGCATGATCATGAGCAAATTTTAAAGACCTGATGAAATCTAAAGCACCATAATTTTTGTATATCATTAAGAAATGAAAAGTTCTGCAATAAAACTGTAAGGTGCCATTGACTATAAATTGCTTCCTAATTCCAGAAATGTTATAATATCAACCCTTCTGATTTTCTATTTTTCTTCATCTGTCAGAAGGAGACAATTACATTTCCTTTTCACAAATATTGTGACATGAGAAGTAATAGATGCCAGTTGCTTGTCACACAGTAGGTGCTTGGCTTCTGAAGTCAAGTGATACATATCAGACAGATATATATATGAGTTGCTAATCAACTAGAATGGCTATTGTCAGACAGTTTCCTATGGTGGTTTAAATAACCACCTTCAGTTTAGAAAGGAAAAGCAGATGTTAGTTGTTAGCCAAACAGAATATGGTTAAACAAAACTGAATCGTGAAGAAACAGAAAATCTGAATAGCTCAAAAACTAGTAAGAAGATTGAAGCACTTATCAAAAATATCTCAACAAAGTAAGTCCAGTATCAGGCTTCCCTGGAGAATTATACCAAATATCTAAAGAAGAATTAACACCAATCCTCCTAAAATGCTTTCAAAGAAATGAAATTAGAGAATACTCCCAAGGTAGTTCTCTGAGGCCAGCCTTAAAATTATACCAAAGCCAGGCACTACCAGAAAATTATAGACCAATAACCCTTATAAATATTGCTGTAAAATTCCTCAATAAAAATACTAATAAACTAAATTTAACAGGACATTAAAAGCATTATACAGCATGACCAAGTGATATTTGTTTCTGGAATGCAAGGATGGTTTCACATATGAAAATCAATCAATTCAAAAGACCACATTAACAGATTAAAGGATAAAAAATGCATTATCATCTGAATTAATGCAGAAAAGTATATGACAAGGTTCAACACCATTTCATGATAAAAAAAAATTTCAAAAAACTAGAAATAGAAGTAAACTACCTCAGCATAACAGGAGCCAGAAATGAAAACCCCACAGTTAATATCCTATTTAATAGTGAAGACTGAAAGTTTTTCCTATAATATCAGAAATAAGACAAGGATGCCCACTCTTGTCACTTTTGCACAACTTAGTCAGTCCCTGGCAGTCCTAGTCAGAGCAATTAGGCAAGTAAAAGAAATAAAATCTACATTGGAAATGAAGAAGTAAAATTATCTTTGTTCACAAATAACATGATCTCACATACAGAAAATCCCAGAGATTCTACAAGAAGACTGTTAGAAGTAATAAATGTTTAGCAAAGTTTCAGGACACAAAATCAACATATAAAAAACTAGTTCATGTGTATACACTAACAATGAACAATAAAAAATGAAATTAAGAAAACAATTCCATTTACAATAGCAATAAAATACTTAGTAATAAACCTACCCATGGAGGTGAAAAATTTGTACAGTGAAAACATTGCTGAAAGAAATTAAAGAACACATAAATAAAGGGAAAGATGTCCTTTGACATGAATTGGAAGTCTTAATTTTGTTAAGATGTTCATACTACCAAAATCAATCTATAGATTTAATGCAATCCCTATCAAAATCCCAATAGCATTTTTTTTTGCAGAAATAGAAATATCTTTCCTAAAATTCACAGGGAATCTCAAATAGGATCCCTAATAGACAAAAAAAACTTTAAAAAAGAACAAAGTTGGAGAACTCACACTTCAAAACATATTACAAAGGTATAGTAATCCAAATAGTATGGTACTGGCATAAAAACAGATATATAGATCAATGGAACAGTATGTAAACTTACACGTGTATAATCAAATGATCTTTGATAATGGTGCCAAGATTACACAACAGGGAAAAGGTAGTCTCTCAACAAATGATGTTGAAAAAACTCAATATCCACATGCAAAAGAGTGAAGTTGGACTTTATCTTACACCATATACACAAATCAACTCAAAATGGATTAAAGATCTAAATGTAAGACCCAAAACTTATAAGTCTAGAAGAAAACATGGTACAGGGACCTTCATGACAATTTGGCAATGATTTCTTGGCTATGACATTGAAAGCACAGGCAACAAAAGCAAAAATAGACAAATAGTACTAACTTAAAAACTTAAAAACTTCTGTGCACCGAAGGACAGAATGAAAAGGCAACCTACAAAATAAAATATTTGCTAATTATAGATCTTATTAAAAATTTGACAAAGAACTTGAACAGAAATTTTCCCAAAGATGATGTGCAAATGACCAATAAACACATGAAAAGATGCTTAACAATACTAATCATCAGAGAAATACAAATCAAAACCATGATGAGAGACAACTTTGCACCCAGTAAGATGGCTACTATAAAAAAATCAGAAAATAACATATTGGTCAGGATGTGAAGAAATTGAAATCTTTATTCAGTGTTAGCAGGGTCATAAAATGGTACAACACCCATGCAAAAACAATATGGTTGTTCCTCAAAAAACTTAAAAATAGTTCTCCATATGATCCAGCAATCCCACATCTGGGCATATTTCAAAAAATTGAAAGCAGGGTTCTCAAAGAGATATTTTCACACCCATAGTCATAGCAACAATGTTTAAAATAGCAGAGCTTGGTATCTGGTGTTAGTTTTAGTCATAGAAGTAAACTTATGTGTAATTTGGAAAATATTATTAACAATGTGACCAAATAGATAGTCCTTAAATGTTATGATTCTTACCTCCAATAGCTTTAAACAGTTAGTGATTTCTGTCTTCAAATTTTCTTCTGCCAAATCACGAGATCTTTCTTCAAGCTTTACTCTTTTCTCCAAGGTGAACCAATCACACTTAAATCCCAAAGATAATCTGAGAAATTCAGCCTGTTATCAAAATATGAGGGTGAAGAGAGAAAATTGGATGTAGTCAAATATTTCAGTTTAATACTGGATTATATGAGGCATTGCTTTCTCTTCCCAGCAACTTAATGTTGACATGCAAAGACTTTATTCACATTTTGTCATTGCCGAGCCAGACAGACACCAAATTTACAAGAGCTTGTGCAAAAGCATGAAGCAACCACAGGCAAGTGAGTCTAAAACACTTTTTTTTATTAAAGAAAAAAATATTTACTTTAAACTCACCTCCACCTCCTTCTCATTAGCAGAAGTGCTGTAGGATAAGACAAAGAACTTACTCAAGTATAGTTCAACAGAAAAGCAAAAAAATGTTAGCATGCTATGTGAAAAAAAGCTTACTTGTCACTTTGTCTAAAGTTAACCGATTTCACAGTTGTTACAGGAAGAGAGGAAACAGCAGTGTCTATTAAAAGATAATAAATATTATTTAGTTAAAAAGGCTTAACAGCTAAAGGCACATTCAATCAAATGCTGTGTTCTCTCTCCACTAAACAAAGGCATTTCATTGACATATGTCTGAGACAATAGCCAATGAATAATGCATTTGCTGAAATTTAAGATAATATGCTATGCTATTGGGATCACAATGACTCTAAAATCATAGGCTCACATTTCAGCCTGTAAATAGTCTGAAACCTGAAAACGTCTCAGAGTCAAGGGAGAGCCCAAGTTGCTTGCTTTGCATTTGAATGTTTCTTTGACTTGAACTCTTGGCTACATGGGATTCTTCCTCTGGCACCTTGGTCCTCCTCCTTCAGATCAAGGCATTACTAGCAGCAGTGGCAGTAGCAGCAGTGATGATAGTAGTAATAGTAGTAGTAATAATAAATAATAATAATATATAATAGAAGAATACTGGTAACAATAACAGCAACAATATACATGGCCTCAGCCATTTATTATGTATTTACTATATGTCAATCTCACAACAAGGCTCTTAACACAAATTAATGATACTCTTAATGACAACTTTGCAAAAAGGACAATATATTAGTTATAAGAGCATTAGATTTAGCACTGAAAAAACCTAGTTTAACTCTTGGCTTTGACCCTTATAGCTATGTGAACTGGAATAAACAACATCAACCACCTACAAAATCAGGATATATATTTTTTTCTATAGTGTTATTGTCTACAGTTTATAGGCTATAAAACTGAATCACAGTTTACCTATCTCACAAAGATATTTGGGAGAACTAAATAAAACTATGCACATAAAGAATTTAACCATGCACTTAGCATATAGTATATTCTCAATAAAGGGTGTTGTTTTTTTTTTACTCATTTCTATTTTGCAGATGAGAATAATTGAGATTTGTGTTAAAGAACTTTTCAGAGTTACAGCTAATCAGAGACTAACTCCAAAGCCAGAATTCTATTTACTACTACTTACTAATCAAGGTGAAATGGGGAGGGAAGCATATTAGCGCTTAGTCTTTAAATGTTGGCTTATTTACTTTTAGATGGGGTAATGAAAAAGATCTCAAAGTAGAGCTCAGAGTTCACTACCAACATTGGTGTGGTTCTTAGTCACCATAGGGCCGTAGTGCTCTGGGGCTTATGTTATGGCAACATAAATGTGGCTTTTTAAAAATTATACCAATGAAATCAAGACTCAGTTCTGCTGGCTGATTACCTCTAGAGATGCAGAATTTGTAGATACCATATCTTTACTCAGAGAGATTTCACCCCTAAAAATACCAGCAGGGAACAAAAATTCATGTGGGGGTGGGAAAGAACATTTCTTACCTCCCATTGCACATTCTTTTTTATGCTCATCTATTGTTTTTGGTTCCTCTTTGGCTTCCTAAAATCATAAAAAGATTTTATTACTTTACAGAGAGTGGATATCCTTTATAACCAATCATTTCCCAACTTCCGGTCCTCTCCTAACCCCACCCTGTCAAAAACACTCTATAGTGTTCAAAGAACTGTACTAAGGGCTAAAGAAACAAACAAGACTGGCTCCAAGACAGATTCCAATCTAGTTGCAGCATAAAAATAGAAATATATAAATAGCGGCAAACATGATATAAGTTGCCACAAAGCAAAATAAGATTAATTGCCAAATAAACGGGATATAGACAAGTGCTCTTCAAAGGGAAAGGAGAGATAGCACGGCTTGGGTAGCATGGAAAGTCTCTGGATAAGATGCATGAAGACGCAAAGTGAGGGTGATCCAGGAGTATCACATGCAGCTTTCTAGGTGGTTGTTGGGGAGCCCATGGCAAAAATAGCTGATAAAATAATGTTGTGTTGGCCTTTTACTCCACATGAATATATTTTAAGGTCACTGACCAACTGTCTTACAAATATATTGATATAACAGGAATCTCTATAATAAGAGGGTCATACTGTACTGCCTGGGAAATCTAATGGGAAAGCTATAAGTATGCAATCATTTTTATGATAATAATTGTTCAACATTCTCAGAAATTTTCCATAAAAATAAATCTAAGACAAATTTACCATGTCATGTAATCTTTAGACAACTTAAATAAAGACTGATGAAATGTAACAAATGCAATAATGTAAGTTAAGCACTGGATCATTCTTAACATTGAAATATTCTTAAGTTTGAGTCCTCCCTCAACCTATGACCTCTTCCAGATATGGCATTTCCTCTCTCTCCTGCCCTTCATGGCCACGCTTGTAGGAAGAGTAATCCAAGATTGTGGTTTCCAGTTCTTTGTCTCCCATCTGTCAGCAATAAATTACTCTGACCCTATACCCAACACTGAGGAAACGGCCCTTTCCACTTATCAGCAATCTCCCTACTGCCAATCTGATGCTTAAATTTGTCTTTACCTTATTTGACCTCACTATTGCATCTAAAATGATCTATAACCCCTCCTTCTTGAAGGTTTTTCTTCCCTTGGTTCTGCTCTCCTGTTGTCCACCCATCACAATAGCTCTTTCTCATTCTCCTCTGCCATTGCCTTCTCTTCTTAGATACCAGAATCGTCAAGCGTTAAGTATCCTCAGTGCTCTGTTCCTGGCTGCCAAAGTCCTTGGGAATCTTATCTGCACACTTGGTTCTTGGCTGATAACTCAAGAATGTGTGTCCACTGCTATAAGTCTCACTGGTGAGTTTAAGAATATGGGTATACAGCCATTTATAAAATCTCCTTATATAGACTACTGATGTCTCACATCAACCTGCAACTTTACTTATCTCGAACTGCTCTTATTTTACCCCACAAATTCTACTCTTCTTATTCCCTCTCTACTCTCATGTTATTCTATTCATACCTTTTCCATGACACCTTTTCTGGCCTCTCGTCCCAAGAGTTTTTCTTTCATACCACTAATCACACTCTAATCAGAGTAATTGTATGCTACTTTCCCTAATTAGAACACATATTTAAGAGAGATATTATGGTTTTATTCAACCTTATTAATGCATTAATTTATTTAAGAGCCCTCTATTAATAGATATTTAGCTTGTTCCAAGTAGACTTTTGATGAATAAATGACTGAATGAATGACTATTGTGTGACCGTGGATAAGTCACAGGGATGCTTTGGCCTCAACTTCATATGTAAAATATTGGTATAATTAGATTATTTTAAATTCATAATATTTTGGAAAGATAAAATGACAGTGCTTTTAAGAGTGTTTTGCAAACTTAAAGGGACAGTTCTACCATTGTAATATATCATTACTTCTACTGTTAACGTGTATATTTTCTTACCAGATTTAACATGTTTTTGTCCTCATTTACAAAGCCTTCAAGTACAATATTCTCATGAGCTGGATTTGTGTCTATGAGAAAAAGAAAACGCACTAATCAGTTGGGGTACAGTAACAAGTGAAAAAGAAAGAAACAGTGAGGGTGACAATATAAGCAGACTAGTAAGTGGCAAAGGCCTTAACATGTGAGATAAAGTATGCACTACAAAATTTTAAATGTGCCTACTGATTCAGAATCAGGACTAGAAAAGCTAAGATTCCCAAGGAAGCTAGTCATATAAGATTTCTTAATAAAAATGAACATCTGTATAAAGTTTTTAAAATCTTTTTTTAAGGCTGTTTTCTTTTTATTGATCACATTACTGGTATAATTATAGAAATGGGACAAAGGAAGGATGAGCAAATTTTAAAAAATTATATATGCAAGCTTGATAACAAAATATGACATTATTCCAAAACATGGTATCTTTCAAAATGTCATCAAATTAAGAAAAAATTTTGCACTTTTAAATTATGCCATTCCTTTTTGTAATTTCCCTTTTTGTGTACTTTATTTGTATTATTATGATTTGTTAATGATTTTCTTTTTCACATGATCCATTGTCCTGAATTTTGATAAGTGCAGGCTCAAAAGTCAGCAGCTATAGGTAGGTTTTATTTCTTTCTAAGAAAAAGTAAAAGGTGTATTATATTTCTAAAATTTATATGGAAATAAAAACAAAATAGTAATCACTTCCTTCAGTGACATAAATTTTTCCCTATGAAAATTTTATTTTCATTTGTCTTTAAGTTTTAGGATAAATAATATTTATATGGTCTATAAACTTAAAAATGTAAAATGTTTTACAGTGAAAATTTTCCCTCTCATCTACACCAGCCAGAAACCTATTTTTTCTCCCCATAGACAATGTTATTTTGTCTAACATTCATGCATACACAAAACTTTTTCCTATTTTTTTCCCATAATTTTTACATGTAACACATAATATTTTGTATTCATTGGTATTTTTTTTCAAGAAGCAATAATTCTTCAATATCCTTCCAAGAAAAAAGGTTCCTTAAATATGTTTTATGAATACATATAAGTATTTTATTACATGGGCATGCCAAAAGTCTTTTATTGACAATTAACTTCTTTTAAATGTTTTGTTATTACAGACAATGATGTAGTAAATAAATTTATTCATGTGTCATGTAGTACATATGTATTTAGATCTATAGGATAGATTCTCCTCAGAAATCAAATTGTTTTATCAAGATATATACATTTAGTGTTTTGGCAGATATTGGAAACTTCCTCTTCATATTAATTGCAATAATTTATTCCCTATAGTGATGTGTTGAGAATTCCTTGCTTCCCCCACCTCGACCTTACCAACAGAGTTTAATCAAATTTTTGCAATTGGTACAGTTTTAATTGAAATTAATATTAAAATTTTTCTTATTTGGTATGAGGTAGAGTATGAAGACATTCTTCAGTTAATTTAAGGAATGGATTCCATTTCTACAATTTTATGGCTTCTCTAATTCAGTGTCTGCATCTCAAATTTAGCTGTCAAGTTCAATCACATGAATTTTTCTTGATGATTGCTTTGGGGTTGGGAATGAGAGCCTAGGCCTCCCTTGAGTGTCAACTGCAGTGGTGTCTCACAGGGAATAGTTGAGAATAACTACCTTATTTTCAGAGGCAAGTGGCAAAAAGTATCTAACGTATCATCTAGTTAATTATTTTGCCTCCTGAATGGACTATCACAAATTGGTTTATTATTCTAATAGATTCTAATTAGGATTCTAAAATTTCCTAAATAGGTGATTCCACATCTGTGTCACAGGTGAGACCCAGTTGTGTTCAATCAATCTTTGTCATAAAAAATATTTAAATCACATTAAAATACATTGTAATTTTTGTTATAGCTGCAGAATTTTAAAAAAATGGGTCACCTCTTGGACTTCTTTTCTTTGGACTATGTCTCCAAAATTTTTTTACAAAGTAAAAAAAGTAACAAAGTAACACTACGGAAAATAGTTACTCTACCAGCTTATAGGTTTGTTAGTGTTATAGAATGGAAACTAGAACATTTTAAGAGTTTACCTTTGATTTTTATCACAGTAGAAGCTGATCTTGTATCTTCCTTTTTTTCACAGAGTGATTTGCAATCAAGGTTACCAGAAGCCATATTCAAAGTTTCTGATCCAGAATCTATCAACAGGAAGACACTAACAGCATAAATACTATGCAAAAGGAATATTTGCCTATGTTCTTTTCATTTGCACACATCAGCAGGTCACAGAACATCAAGCTTATAGTTATAAAACTAATGGTCTATGTTATATCTTTTCCAAGTCCACTCACCACTTGAAGTTACTGTACTCTCAGTGGATGAAATGTGTTCAGGAGAAGGCAGTGTGGAATGGTCCCTGCGAAAGAGTAAAAGAAATATTTTGGGGTGTCAGGTCCAAAAACTAACTGAATATGTGTACAAATTTACACATATACAACAGACAGGCAAACCTGGACTGTGGCAGTCTCTCAAAATCCAAATGTTCAGCACCATTCTCCTTAAGGTTAAAAATAAAAAAGAAGAAGAAGAAGAAAGAAGCTCAACAATTTGACATTTTCCATTTAAGAAAGGTGGTTTTAAGCAAACATTTTCAAACAAATTTAAATGAACCCATATTTACTTTGCTCTTTTGAAGAGGATATGGGCCTGGGATGGTATAAGGCAGATTGATATATATACTTCCTCAAAGCTGTACTTCTAAAAAAAATCCAATTTCAAGTATTCTTACAAGCCTAATATTTAAAGAAAAACCTGATAAATTCTTGGCAAAAACAAATTCTAAACTTAAAGGGCAGAAAGAGTTTATTTCATAAACTTAAGTCAAGTTTTCCTTAAACAGAACATTCTACATGGGCATAAAATATTCATATTTATGGAAATACTATTCAATCTAACCCTTTTGACCTGGTGATTTAAAAATGGTTCTCAATTTTCTAGCTAGACAAATCATACATTTGAAACTTAATCAAATTCTCAAAGATCTGAGGGATTATATATAAGTCAACACCTATTACTTGGTGCTCAAAAAGAGCTTAATCAAACTATGGCTACAGGCTGCTTGGGCAAGTGTTTGAAAGTCTTGCTTAAACTTCTTAGTCTCTATCAGAAGTTCCTAATTTGGGGTGAGTTGATTAGTTCACTTTATTTAAAAAAATACAGTGAGAACATGGGTTTCTTTTTAATAGTAAGCTTTTCTAATAAGCATATTTTCATTATTTGATCTATTTAGAAAAATAAATTAAAATTTAATAAATCAAAGCTGAAATCATTTGGACATAATCAAAAACCTGCACAATGCAAAAGTATTACATAATCAAACATAGACCTTCTTATTAATTGCAACTAACAACAGGGTTAGTGAAGGGCTGCTCTATATCATACACAATATTTAGAATCCATCCAAGATACTATTGATTATAGCCACAGAAAAGTAAAGCTTTAGCAAGAGTTTGCTGAATATGTCATTACGCAGTACAATAACAGCAGCTTATATCCATTCAGCATGTTAAAATTTACAGAAGCCTTCATCTCATTTAATTCTCCTAACAGCCTTATGCAGTGGGTTTTAGCAAGAAAATATTGACGTATTTTAGGTAAGGAAAGTAAAGCCAATAGATAAAGTAATATCCCAGGAATCTTCAGAATAGTGGTATCAGCTTCTAAAACCAGATAGGACTAAATACATTGTCCTCTCTGCTCTAAATAGAACTGTCTCTGAGATACCCTATCTCAGACTGTTTGAGAGGCAAAGACTTCCCAATTGTTATCTTAGACCGGTAAATGATTTAAATATTCACCTCGAATGTTTAGAAAAAACCCACAAATTTGCAAAGCAAGAATTCATACCTAATCCTCTTATATATCAGTGTTGGGCACTCTTCTCTCTTTTATTTCATTTCATCTCTGCTGTAAATGTCTTTGGATTAGACTATATGTGACAGAAGCCCCTCATGACATCAGCTAATTTAATTCAAGAACTGTCATCAAAGGCCTGCTTTGTGCCAGGAGCAATAACAAAAGCTCGAGACACAGAGGAGCTCATAGGCCAGCCAGGAAGACAAATATGTAAAACAAATACTTCATAAATTATAGGCTGCATTCCAGAGAGAAAAGTCATATTTTTAAAACATAACAGAGTGGGATAATATTTAAATTAAATTTTGAAGAGAAATTGTGCCTTATTCTATGCCTTATACCCTACAGGAAGTTAAATAATGATGGCCCTAACCTTAAAATATTTAAATAAATTATATTAGTAATTATTATATGCTTATTAACTATATTCTTATAAGAAATAAAGCTAGAAAAATAAAAAATTAAAAATTCTTCAGTTTTACTGAAAGTTAACAAGAATTCTTTAATTGAAAAAATCAGGCCCATTTAATACTCCATAACATATAAAATTTGTTATTATGTGTGGCTTGAAATAACACTTATTACCATGCTATAATCAATCATGTATACATATATAATAGTAAAAATTATATTGCACTTACTGAAAAGCTAATTTTGTCAGAAAAAGAATTCTTGTTATGTGAGGGTCATGGAAACTTGTATTTGAATTTTAAAAATATTTTTTAAATGCAGTTATCTCTATTGAATTAAACTGATTTCCAATATGGGGGGAAGTGACCCATTATTTCTGTGAACTTTTTTTTTTAAAAAAGACTCTTATTTAGTGTCAAAATAATGAATACAGCAAAAATACAGTTTGCCTTCATTATATTACAAATGTCTTATTTCTCATAATGCTCTGTTGTAAGCCATTCTTTTGTCCTATACTTCATATGTGAAACATTTTAGTGAGAAGCCTTTTGATAAACATGAATACATGTGTTGATTAAACAAATAACAATTCTGTGATTTCAGAGAAATGTCATTTATTTAGTAGTCATATATTACCGCATTGTTCTGGAATAGTTGCGAGGTAAGCAATTAGCTGTTATTCCCAATTCATTAATCTTATAAATCTCAGTGATCAGAAAATAACCCAATATATAACATAACACAATCATAGATTTTCATAAATTTGGTCTAATAACATTTTTTTCCTTCTTACAAAATAACCAGACAAAAAAATGATTTTTTTTTTTCAAACGTAGGATTATAGTTAAAGAAGGTTGGAGATATAGCCTCTTAGTGATTTGTCTGGAGTGCGGGTGGGAGATAACTCAGCAAAAACTTTCCATAATTGTGCTCTTTTCTTCCAGCTTTAAAAGTCACCCCAATTCAAACCAGTACCTTGGACCAGACCTGGCAGATCATGAAAAAACTATCCTACTGGATGTATTTAAAAATCAAGGAAAATAAAGAAATTGACTAAAAGCAAGCAAAAAAATAAAATTCAGATGAAAGACTTACTTACATGTAGAAGATTGGCTCAAGTCAATGAGTCGAACACATGTTGATAAAATAGAGCAGGAAGAAGGTTCTTCCCATCCCAGCTATTCAAATATCAGCCTGCATAACATTTACATGAAAATCCATGGTCCAGCCCATTTTTCTTTGACAGTAAGAGTTTAATGGAGGGTGGGGTAATGAAGGTACTCATGTAATAAATTGAGACAGATTCTTCTGTGGGTTGGGTCAACTAATGCTGGCACCACACACACACACACACACACACACACACACACTCACACACAGCAGTATTATTTCAATATTTAGAAAAATATGAATAAGAAATAACTTTTAAGATATTAGTAATGTCAATTAATAGCCCTAGATTATCTCCTGGGTTACTTTATTTTTGCTCTTCTAGATTTCATAATCAAAAACCTCTCTACTAATGAACATTCGTGTTACCAGTGCAATTTTTTACTATTAGATCTATTTTAGATGATGCTACTCAAATAAATACTATTTTCTGAGGAAAAAAACAAACAAACAAAAAGTGTCTTCATTCTAACTTAAAAAAAAAAAAACCTCTACTCCATGTTGGTTTCAATAGTCTAACAAAAGAAGAAAAACAGAATGACAAAAGCTTATAACTGCTATAACCCAAACAAAACTAAATTGCCTCACAGGTTTTTTCCCCCCAATTCTAACTGAAAGGACACCACACCCTCAGATCTACAGGACACACCCACAACTTTGAGGTTCATTTATAATACAGTTATCAATCAACTTTCACATGTCCCAATTTTGCACCTGGCAATGTTATTTATTCTCCAAGGTTATTAACACTGCACCCACGCACAGCTTGAAAGAACAGGACAGGGCAGACAATAGCCAGAAAATCTGAGATATTTTCAAACTAATCCTGCCCTTTGCCTCATAAATCACCTTCTCCTAATAATAGTGTATCTTAGACAAACACATGTAATAACATGAAGGAGACCTCGAAGGGATGGCAAGATACTTAATATTTGGTGTATGTGATATTTTTTAGTAGCCAAAAGTAAAACAAATTTATTTTCATTTACCCTGACTTGTAACAAGATATCATGTAAACTTCACACTGCTGATAATTCTGAATCTGGGTGATAGTTACAGCTGCTGTAACTATCTGAGTGTTTACTATGAATCTTGTACTTTACATACATTATAGTATCTTGGCGGGGTCAGATCTGAGATTAGAGTAGGTAGAGGGGAGAATTAGTTTTGTTTTCATAGAATTTTCATGAAACTCCAGTTCTTGAAGTATTTGGGGACACACACAGGCACCTACCTAATCACATGTCTAGTTTTGCAAAGGCCTAAAAAACCCTTTGGTTGCCTTTCAGACTCAGTGGTGAGAACAGAGAAGAACTGCCAAGGCTGAGGAAGAATTGAGGGACTGAGACCTACAAAATGGCTGGGTCCAGCTGTTGAAGGGAGCACCAAAACTTGGTTCAGTGGAAGATTGTGCCCTGCTGCATTATCTATACACCTTGAAAAGTAGAGAATAATTTTAACAACCATGACACAAGTTGTCCACCCAGCACCACAGTAGGACCCTGCTCTGATAGTGCTGAAACAGGAGTCATCTACTGACCAGGGAGAGATTACCAAAGGCTCAGACACAGAGTTCCAAGGAGATCAGAAGTGGAGCAGCAGGGTCTGTGGGCAGTGGGGCAACAAACAAAAGGACTGCATTGATGTGTCCTTCCCTGAGACCCACTAGTAGGTGAGGCCTAAAGGACAATGGATATATTGCACTCCTAAATATTTCTGAAAATGTTAAGACCCCCATGAAACAAAAGAGCCTTTTTATTCATCAGTAAGTAGAGAAAAAAAGCATTGAGATTTGTCTTTTCTCTAAATATGACCTACTTGGTTTGTTTCTATGGACTGGGTAAACCAGAACTTAGTCATTGCAGATATATAGATAGATACAGATCTAGATATATAGATATAGATATATAGGTATAGAGATATATGTCTATATACATATATATAATGTATATATATATATATAATTATTGTATATGTGTACTTGCCTATTTGAATCCTCAAAACATGCAAAGTAATATCTCTGTTTTACAGAAGACATAAGCAAGAAGTTAGGCCACTTGTCCAAGTTCACACAGCTAATAAAAAACAGAGTCAGTCTTAAATTCAAATCTACTTGATTCCAAAACCTTTGCTTGATGGCTAAAAAATTTAAATCCTTACTGGGAAAAATTTCAAACAAATACAAAATTGAGAGAATAGAATTACTGACCTTTGTATATGCTTCTACAGATTCAACAATTATCAATCTATGCAAAATTTTGTTTCATTGATGCTGCCTTCCTTCTAAACACACCCCCCGTATTGTTTTGAAGCAAATCCAAGATATCATAAACATTTCTTCCATAAATATTTCAGTCTGAATTTCTAAAATACAGTGACTGAAAATAATTTATTTCCTTCTTTTCTCTTTACGCTAAAATACCACAAATAAATTAATTTCTCTGGGTCAGTAAAGCAGCTTTGTTCTCCCCAAGAATGTCTCAAACTAGGCCCCAAATTATGTTACTAAGAGATGTTCTTTTTGAGATAGTAATCTCAGTTAAGTCCTCTGCTCTAAGATCCTCTTATGAATACCAATGTGCAGTTTGATCTCACACTTTCTGAAAAAAAAAAATGGTAGTAGATAGCTTCTTCTTTGAATATAAGAGAACTAAAAATAAATCTCAAGTTCTCAGGACCACCTATCCAAAGAAAAGAGTGAGAAAACAATAGGGCAAGGCTATAGATTCACTGAGTGTTCTCTCTCAGTGTCTTAAATAGATCCTGTAGGGAGTGCAAAAATAGCCATTCAACAAATATTAATGGGAAGCTACTGTACGCCAATTCCATGTAGGGTGCTAGATGTACATTGTTTAATAGCCAAGCAAAGGCATTCTCTGCCAAGTTTATAATCTACTACAGGAATAAATAGGAGAAAACAAATAAATACCATGCAACCGGAATACAGGTGACAGAGGGGAGGAGAGTTACTGGGGTCTAAAAGAATTTTTTTTTTCCTCAGTAGAAAATATGAGAAATGAGGAAACTGAGGCCTGAAAGACATGACTTTTTCCTAGTTACACATAAATCGAACCAGGTTTAGATCCTTCTCATTTGACTTCTAACCCATTATCATTTCCACCTCAAGAAGTACTCAAATGCTTAACAAGAAATATTTCTTGCTACCACAAGAAAGGTTTTATGAAACTGCTGGTTTTTGACATGGGCTTTAACAGTCAAATAGAATTCGAGGAGTAGAGACAGAGTTCCAGCCAGAGAGCACAGCATAAACAGGTTTGTGTGGTCTAGTCTGACAATATACAGTACCTGGTTTGGCTGATATGATATGTAGGGATAAACATAAGGCAGTGATGATGAAAAGATGGAAAGTTAGTTGTGACCAGATTAGGAAAGGGATTGAAAACCAAGTCAAGTTGTTTGTTATTATGGCTCTCAAGAGTGACAAAAATTCTGTAGTTTGAAGAAAAAGAGTTAAGAATACACATCATTTATGGGTCACTGGGATAAACACAGACTATGTTTTTTGTCATTTTTACCTCATATTTCATTCTAATTCCTGTACTTGTTATTAATGAGAATGCTTAGAAAATCATTTTCTAAAAAGAGTTTTCTGTTTAAGAGATTGGCATGGAGGGGCATGAAATGGTGGGAGGTAGGTATTTACTCAAGGGACAGGCATGAGGGAGTGAAGCGTGCAGTGAACGTGCTGTATAGATTCTGCAGTGGAGCAGAAATCTGGAAAAGGAATGGTGAAAATTGGCGGTAACAGCCACAAACTATAGCCAACAGGCTATTTTCTGGGGACTACAGGAGAAATGAAACAGAAAACAACATGAAAACCTTCAGGAAAATTATACATTTCTCCATTTAACAGAAGTTTCTATTATAATCTGTTAGCCCCTATTTTTTAATGGGTGTCAAAACCACAGACAAACAATTTAGATGCATATCCTAGAAAGAGTGGATTAAGGGGTCCTTTTAGATACATAAACCAGCATGCTTCTTAGCCAAAAATGACTTTCAAGGTACCTATAGGTAATTATTATGATTGAAATGTCTAAATTCAGTGTTCTAAGAGGGGTTGTGAAAAAGGTTTATCCTTTGAAACTAGACAAACCTGAATTTGATTTCAGGTTTGCTACTTACTGGATGAGTAATCTTGGGTAAGTTATTTAAATTCCCTGAATTTCAGTTGCCTCACCTGTAAAAGCAGAGAATATTTACCATCGAAGTTGTAAAGAGAATAACAAGGCATGTGAAAATGCTTTCCTACAAAGTACCTAGTACACAACTTATGTTTTGTTCTTTTTCCCTTCTTGGTGAAATCAGTTCCACATAAAAGGGAAATTGCTAATACCAAACATCCTGTAAGCTTCCAAGGTCAACTTCCTTTATTAAAACTTTACAAGAACTGCTAATAGCAAAACAGATTAATTTCCTTTTTCTTTCCTTTTCTTAGCTACTCAATAGGATCAGTACTAAGAAACAGAAAAACGTCAGAGGCATACATTTAAGGAAATGAGACTACCTCATGTGCTCAGTAGTAAAAAGAAAAATAATCCCATCTTTTAAATGAACAAAAGGCATATTTCTAAAGAAGATATACAGATAGCCAACAAATACATTAAAAAGATGCTCAATGTCATTGGTATTACAGAAATTCAAAAATTTACAGTATATCCAAAACCTGCAATGAGATACCACTTCACACCCACTAAGATGGCTATAATAAAAAAGATAGACAAGTTTTGACAAAGATGTTGAGAAATCAGAATCCTCATATATTGTGGGAATACTTGTGAGAATGTACAATGGTGTGGCCACTTTGGAAATGTTTTGCAGTTTCTCAAAATGTTAAATATAGAGATACCATATGATACAGCAATTCCACTCCTGGATATATATCTCAAAGAACTGAAATATATGTTTACACAAAAACTTATATACTAATGTTCATAGTATCATTAGTCATAATAGCCTGAAAGTAGAAACAACTCAAGTAACCATCAACTGTTTGATGGATAAACAAAAAATGGTATATACATATATTGAAATATTATTTAGTCATAAAAAGGAATGAAGTACCTATAACATGGATTAACCTTGAAACCATTATACTAAAAGAAGCCAAGCACAAGGAATCACATATTATATTATTCCATTTATATAAAATTTCCAGAATAGGCAAATCTATAGTGACAGAAAGAAGATTAGTGGTTGCCTAGAGATTGGGATTTGGGGTGGGGGGATGGGAATAAACAGCTATTGGGTATGAAGTTTCTTTTGGGGGTGATCAAATATTCTAAAATTGACTGTTGTGCTGGTTGAACAACTCTGGATATATTTAAAAGTACTTAATTGAACAACTTAAATTGATAAATTATTTGGTATGTAAGTTATATTAACAGAAAGGAAGAATGATAAATTGCCAGACTCTGAAACAGACTGTCTGTCTGTACCATATGATTGAGAACCTAGTGGAGCTCAGGCTATAGTCCAAGAAGGAGCTCCAGACACATATCCATGACCTAGGGAGTTTGCTTAAGTGACTTCACATTATTTAGTGTTATTCTCTTCTTGGGTGGAAGGGTACCATTAGCACCTCACTGTAGCAATAAATATTCTCTCTGCACATTGCCCTACTTTATGACATTTTTTTAAACAAAGTACCAGCACCTCAAAAATTATCTAGCCTTAAATTCAGTTCTTAGAGAGTCACTAGAACCTGAGACTTTTTATAACCATTAGTGAATTTAAGTCCCAAATTAGCCTGCCTCTCAAACAAAAACTTCAGCACACTTCATTAAAATCTCTAGTTGGTTATATATCCTTGAGTTTATACTACAGAAGGAGCAGAATGACCCCAAAAGACTAAATTTTAATTTCCTGCCATCAAAGGCTGACATAATTTCTTACACATTTGATTTTTGTAGTTTAAGACTCGTACTTGCTCAAGAGTGTCCATAACACAGTTAACCTTTGAACAATATGGCAATTAGGGGTACCAGCCGCTGCACAGATGAAAATATCCATATAACCTAAGTCAGTTCTTTGCATATGTGAATCCCTAACCACCAGTATTTAACAGAGGAAGGAAGGAAGGAAGGAAGGAAGGAAGGAAGGAAGGAAGGAAGGAAGGAAGGAAGGAAGGAAGGAAGGAAGGAATGAACGGAGGGAGGGAGGAAATACCCATAGAAGAGGACCAGTATACAGTAGTACTAAAACAGAGTTGAAATATAGTCCAATACTCACTTCCATACTTTGGTCATCATTCATCCTAATGCAACCTGAAGGAGCTGTTCCTGGGTGGGGACCAGCTGTAGGGCCTGGGAACCTGGCAATGAAAAGTAAAGTTCCTTATTGCAGGTAGAAACTGCAAATTTCAGCAGATACCAAACTATAACATAGTTTCCCTCTCCCACCCAAGTTTTACCAAATTTCTAATTCAGTTCCATGGATTAAGTAGGACATAATAAAAGAGAGCTCCAAACTCCATCAGAGAGAGGTTACAAACCACAGAGAATCTAGCTGAAAATGAAAATGAATAATTTGCAATTCAAAGTCTTGCTTCCTCACCTTCAATACAGTACAGAAATTTCTTTGGGTTGGAAAGTGCTCATAAATTCCCCTGACATTTCTAAACTTTTCCTAGGGAAGATCAGTCTGTGTGCTAAGAAAGGCAAATGAGTGCAGATGAGCTTCATGGGGTAGAGGTGGGGACAGGGATGAGATCTCAAAATCTTGATAACTTTGAGTCTGGAGGAATAGAAATATGATCAAAATCTACCTGAATAAGTTAACTAAGCAGCATATAGCATATTCCTAAAAACTAGGAAACATTTTATGTAGCCTAATTTGTCTCAAACATTTCAGAATGGATATAATAAAATTCAAAAGAGCAAGAAAACTATACTTCAAGAAAACTATATTGATATTTGTTTTAAAATGCTCAATGTTCAGAAAGTTTGAGAATTTACACAATAAAGGTCCCACAATAAAGATGTTAGAAATTCCAGATATGAAAATCTAGCTCATTAAAAGTTGAGGCAGTAGGAACAAGCTATCCATAAAGAGGATGGTAAGTTCATCTTGTTCTTTTAACTTACTTGTGTCTTTTAGTCACGTTCAAAGCACCATCCTCTATTTCTCCATATTTGAGCCTTTTACATGAAGCATTGATTTGGTTGGCCACACATGAGAAAGGTGTCAATGCCAGTCTTGGAACTGGTATGAGACTATCCAGATGCAAAGCATCTGCAGTAGAACAGAAAAGAATACAAATAGAAATTTATTTCCAATTTAAAGTGTGTATGTGTGTGTGTGTGTGTGTGTGTGTGTGTGTGTGTGTGTGTGTGTATATATATATATATATATATATATATATATATATATATATATTCTTTACATCTTGGGAGATTGAACCATTTCTGAAAAAGCAGAAGTCAATTTGATTCTATTAACATTTTAATATAACCCCCTCTCCTCTTGATGCCTAGTTATATGGGGTAAAAATGCCAAAATTTCCTTTTTTTCAAAGCAGGAGGCAAGGGGCTGGAATGGGGACAGAAAACCCTTGCCTACTAAACAATTAGAGGGGTCAGTGATCTGTAGCCAGAGGGCAAAATTCAACTACCTGCCTGTTTTTGTAAATAAAGTTTTATTGGAACATAGCCACATCCATTTGTTCAGTATTGTCTATGGCTGCTTGTATGCTACAACAGCAAAGTAGAGTAGTTGCTGCAGAAACCATATGGCTTACAAAACTTAAAATATTTACAAAAACAGTTTACCATCTCCTAGAGAGAAAACTGTTAAACTGTGATTGGAACTTGTGAGAGTGGTACAGGAAATCAGGTGACAAACCATTTGGGGAGTAGGGGGATCATCTTGTTATTATTATTTTTTTCTGAGTATAAGAAGCAGCAGATTTTGTTAGGGAAAAAAAAACCTAAACAAACAGGATTTGAAGTCAATCACAAATTTTTAGTTCAAATTCTAGCTCTGCCACAACAGTTGTGTGATCTGGGATAAATAACTAAATCACTCTGGGGCTTAGTTTACTTACATATAAAGTGATACATGACCTTAGGCAAATTACTAACTCATGTTCCTGTGTTTCCCTGTTTCCTTCTCTTTAAAATGGGAATTTAAAATGGTGAGAATTAAATGAGTTAATAGATATGTTAAGAGCAGAAAAATTGTCTCTATAAAGAACAGCCCAACAGAAAATGGCCACTACATTAGTTTTCTCTTCTCTAGTTGAAATAATCCACAAATCACTCTGCTTTATTTTTATTTCTTCTCAAATTTGTTTTGATAACCATTCTATTTCTGTTGTCATTTTGGAACTAGCCATTAACTTTTGCTTTCAACCAGGTTGCATCTCCTAAAATAGAGCTCATTTTCCTTAGCCTGGCATTGAGTCATGGCCCACAATTTGACTCACAACTTGCTTCAAACATATTCTACTGTATCCTCTTGTTTCTAAAATGACTTTGACTCTTCTTCAAACACTTAAGGCTTTTGTCTTCTTACTCCCTTCACCCATGTCATTCTCCCAGTTGGAATAGTCTTTCCATGTATTTTGCTTTTCCAAATGCAACTCATCTTTCAAGGCCTGATCCAACTCTCATTTCTTCTATGGAGCCTTCTGAGCCCAGGTCTTATTTCTGTGAGCTATTTTAGGACTTATTGTCTCTTATACGTAACATGGCACCTTATACAGAGTAGGTGCTCAAACATAAGTTGATTGACTGAATTCAGAGATAAAGATCCAAGTATTCAGCAACTCTTCCTGTTCAAATATAATTGTGATTAATTATTTTCCCTTTCAAAAAGGACCCTACTCTCAGCTATGTCTGAGAGGCTACAGAGGAGCTGCTGCCCATGCTTACCCAACAGAGGTGTGTACCAGCATCTATGATTGAAAGTTAGGGGAGTCTGATGTATTCTTGTTTCTTGACCATTATATCGTTTATGGTAACACTGCTTCTGAAAAGAAAATCAATATAAGCGATCCAAAGGGGGGGGGGAACATAACATATTTTATAATCTACTCTCTTCATTTCTGAAGGTAGAAAGAATATCATTGATTTCACTTAAATAATCCTGCAAGAGAGGTCAGAAAGAAAATAAATGATGCCAAGTATCATGCTTTTGATCAAGAAGTATATCCTATGAATAAAGTATAATTCTTATTAAAAGTCACAGTATAATAATTTAAAAGAATAATATACATTATTAACTCCTAATAATCAACACTTTACTGTAAAAGGCCTTGAGGAAAAAGAGGCATGAGTGAGGGGTAAACTTAGCTATTTAATTCTTCATGAAAGTGCAATTGAAATATTTTAAATATTACCATTTCTTAGGGTCTATCAGAATTGTGTGTATGTGATAAAAGGAAAAAAAAAACCATAGAAATAGATATCCATTGTTTCATCTGATAATCTCTCAAAGAAAAGCAGTACAGAGTTCTCAGCATTCTATTTTAGCACAGTAGTTGATTCACAATTGGCACTTAAATCGTTTTAAGAAGCTTAAACTTACCGGTTGTTCTTGAAGATGTTGAATTCTATCTGTGCATGACAAGGGATCATAGTGAAGTAATTCTTCATCTAAACGGCTCTATCATAAGAAAACGATAGAGCATATTCAAAGACAGAATGATTAAAAGGTCAAAGATACAAAACATATTAGATTTAAGAAATAATACTGCCTAAGGAGAGTAAAATTGACCAGTTCTTTATCTCTTGTTCTACTTTAAGGGAACAAGTTATAATTATTAACCTCTCATCATGTTCTCCCCATTACCTGTTCAAGGAATAAAACCCAAAAACCAGGGACAGGAAACTGAATGGTTTTGTCACTAAAATCTTTAGGCAGAGGCCAAAGAAGCTGATTGGAGATATAACCCAGAATAGTTAAAAATGGTGCCTGTGAAAATTTTATAGCAATAAAATTGTGGCTTTAGTCCAAGTGGCAGCAACATATCTATCATAGTTACATTATAACATAACATTATACCGGTGTTCTTGAAATAATTAAAGCATATTTAGATATGGAGGTTTTTCTAGTTCAACTTATTGTTAGGGCCTTTTTAGGAACTCTGCCTAACTTAATCTCCCACATGAATAATTTTTTTTTTCCCTGCTTAAACAGATGTGCCTACATTTTGCCCTGGGAAAAGATATGCAAATATCACCCTTCCTTCTTCCCTCCTCCAGCAGCAACCTTGTCGTTCCTTATGTTCTTCATTTATGAATAAAAAGAAGAAATTCACCAAGTACAATAAGGAAAAAGATACATTAAACTCTACCATGGATACCCTGAGATATTCCAACAGTAAGAGATGAAAGTTTAATTCAAATAGAAGAAAAAAGAGGCAGTAACCATCTAAGCCCAAGAGTACACATTCAAGAGTATTGGAAGGGAGGTGCCTAAGACTAAAAACTGGCCCTTTTCTGATATATATAGTAAATTCTGAAATGCTTCTTCCTTGACAGGGGTTGTTAGGAGCCACTCACTAATGTGAGTTTTCTCTTCTCTTGTTTTGTTAGATGCTTTTAGTGCCTAAGAGAACAAAGCCTACCAGAGCACTTCCTTCTAAGTTGGTTATATAATTGCATGATTAAAATTCTATCTTATAAATTAGCTTTAAAACCTTGCACAATTTTGACATCATTCCACACCAGACACATATCACAGATATATATATATATATACCATATATATATATATATATATATATATATATATAATTTTACCTGAAACAGCAAGCCATGGAGTCGTCCTTTCATTAACTTCTTTCTTAGTGACTTGATTGTTGCTATAAAGAGAATTTATAACCACCTTAATATGAGAATTGATAACCTCCTCTTCCCTTAATTCATTTCATAAACTTTTAAGAGCTTTAAATTTGGGGCTTGCAGAAAGGAGAGAGAAGACAGTGACTTCTGAGAATGGCATTATAGCTCATAACTTGTGAAATCAAAAATGCAAGAGAACAAAGCAGGCCAGAGCAGCTAAACCATCATCATCCCTGGGTATTTAAAATTAACCTTGATAAATGCAAGTGAATTGCCTTCTAGAAGTGAGTCATAGAATTATTCAATCTTAAAATGGGAATATACCTTAGAGGTCGTTCAGTCAAACCGCCTACCAATGTGAAAATTCTCTCTCCAAAACGCCTCTGCTTGAGCTACAAGTGACAAGAGCCCCAGAAGTGGCGGGCTAGAATCCCAGAATCCTACAGGTAGGTCTGAGATCATGAGAGCACTGATGTCCAGAGGATTTAAAATGATAACTGGTTATCATGGAGCTGAGATCAGTCACAGGATAGTGCTCCATTTACTTAATTGAAATTCACTTCCTAGTAACTTCTAAATTCTCATCTCTGGAATAATGGAAATGGGAAAAAATACCTATTTAATTTTTTGAGTTACATAGTACATTTTACTATTTGACAACTGATATTCTTTGAAATATAGCCAAGAACCAGAAAACAGGATTGGATCTTTTGAACAACCAAAATAGATGTTAATATCCATGCCCTTTATTCACATGAGAAATCCTTACACTTTTGCTCAGAAAATGGGCTCTGCATTTATACATAATCCTCACAAGCTTGACTGTTTTCTCAGCCCACACAGATGATTAAAAACAAAACTTAAATGAGGGTAGAAAACTCTGCTAGATGGAGGCGTATTAATAGTTGCCACTTTTTTTTTTAATCACTAACAGCCAGGAAAATTAACAGCAGATCCTCTCGTGTCCAAAACACATAGAAATCTGGTGCTTCTTAATTTAAATATCAAGTTTGATATCTCAATAGCCCAAAGAAATTCTGGGCCATGAAAATGCAAATGTGTGTTAAAAGAAGTACAAAATCTAATTTGAAAATTTTTTCAGGAAAAAAAAATGCTTGAAAAGCTTCAATTATATAGAAAATTACCCATGTAAAATTCTATTTTGTAAGAATATTTTTTTGTAAAAATAACTTATTTGTCAACTCAGCTTGAGACAGTGTTACTAGGCCCATTAAGAGGAAACTATATATTTAAAAGAATATTTCTAACATATATAAGTAATTTAATTTTTTTAAATTCTTAATACTTACAGCTCTAGTAAAGATTCCATTTAAAAAAATTCTCCATGTTAACTGTATTTAAAAATAAAGCTTTGTCCTTCTCCTGATCTACATCTAAGCAACAGCAACCAAAGCTTGTAAACTGGCCAACATTATGTTTCTGAAGGTTGTATATCTCCAAAACACTGCCTCTGAATTTCCAAATTAAGCTTCTGTTTCAGAAGAAATAAAAAATTTGTAGAAGACTGTCTAAATTGCCCATCTGCCTTCCCACCAGGCAACCTTAGAATTTAGAAATAATGCATCTCAAAACAATATTTCAACAGAGGTTTTGTGCAATGTGTAGCAACTATTTCTATGTGTTTTATAAAGCAAAACAAGCTGGCTTATGCCCCTAATTTGCGTTCACTTTTGCATTCTTCTTTACATGTTTGGAGCTGGACCTGCCATGTCTCTAGGACATTTAGGTTTCCACATAAAAGCAAATAAAACAATGGCCACTGTTTTCCTGCAATTGCCATTTGTGATGTAGGATGGGACCATGTGTCTTGGATACATTGCCTTTGAAGGAAGCTGAGATAAAACAAGTTTCTGAATTGTGTATTAAGGTTTTCAGGCAAAGGCCCACAATTAAATTGGCTGTTGAAAATCAAAACCATAATATTAGAACTATAAAAATGTTAATTCTCAATAATGGTTGACTTTTATGAAGTATGGACTTTTATAATATAATGTATGTGTTACCTATAAAATTATGCATTGAAAATGTCAGTTTTCATTGAAAACCACAAACTGAAAAAAATAATTAACAGTGCATATATCTGTCAAAGGACTTGCATCCAAAATATGTTAAGAAATTCTGCAACTCAATAATGAAAAGATGAATGTCTTAACTTGAAAATGGGCAAGAGACTTAGATATTTCACAAAGAAGATATAACCAATCAGCACAACAGATGAAAATCACAATGAGAAACTCAAAAGAGTAGTGAAATGTCAATCTTTTGATTGACACCACCAAATGTTGGAGCTGTGGAGCACCTGGAACTCTTGCACATTGCTGATGGGAGTGTGAAATACTACAAACACTATGGAAAACTGCTTGGTAGTTTCTTAAAAGTTAGAGTTACAACTACACTATGACCTAATGACTCTGCTCCTAGCTATTTATCCTGTGTTAAATAAAAGCATATGTCCACACAAAAACCCATACATGGATATTCATAGCTACTTTCTCCTGAACAACCCCAAGCTGTATATGATTTAGATGTCCAATAGGAGAAAGGATAACTGAATTGCGGAATGTTCATACAAAGAAATACAACTCCACCATGGAACAGTCATGCCACTGATAAATGAGACATAAATATTATGCTGAGGGCAAGAAGACAGACACACATATAAAGCACATACTGTATAATTCAGTTTTAGAATAGGCTCAACAAACCCATCGATGATAAGATCAGATCAGTGGTTGCTCTTTGTGGTGGTAGAGGGAGTAGAGAGAGTGACTGGGAAGGAGCACAAAGGAACTTTCTGGGATTATAGAAGTTCTGTGTTTCAATATTCATTTGTCAAACTGGTTGAACAGCACACTTAAGATCTGAACATATTATGATATGTTAATTATTCAGCAATAAAAATGTATATACAACATCATAATCAGAGCACTGACACAAACACAATTATTAAATTATTAGCACCTAGGAAGATAACTTGGATCATGGAGACATGCATGTTGAAATGGCTAAAGGCTTCCTCTTGGGGTACTAGAAATGCATAAAACCAATAGAGTGAAAATGCTGCTGACACTTCAAATGGCACAGTGCTGGTAGGGTGCTAAGAAAATGCAGATGAAGTGGAACTCTGAGGCAGTGGGGCTGCCAAAGTGAACACAGGAGAAAGCACAATCTGCTATAGCCAGAGTCCTCTAAGGCTGCGGTGGCACGTCTCTGGGGAGCAAGGACCAGGTATAGACACTTGTTTGTGATTTTCTTAAAATACAACTTAAAGGGTTCCTGCTGCCTCTTGGCAGCCAAGCTGAGAGCTTTTTCTTTTCCCGTGGAAGATTATAGTTCTACTCCTTCCAACAAAATCTAATCCCAGGAAACCCATGAATGAAACAATATAACTTCCATATTATACTAATATGTAATTATTCATTAGTCAACCATGAATGAGGTAATTCATGTGATAAAACCTGCTCTAGCAGAACAGACTGTACCAGGTATGACCAAGCACTAACTACTGTTTTGCATTTGTTACGTTATTTATAAATTAACAACAACCGCATTTTCTGGAAGAGGATATGGAGGCTCAGAGAGGTAAAGTGACTTTGCCTAACTGCATCCAGTTTCTCTCTTGTAGACTTAGAATCAGAAAATAGGTTTGTTTAACTTCAAAGCCCATGCTCTTAATCACTATGCTATACTGCCTCCTAGATTATTTCACTCTTACCTACATCTTTCATTTGGCCAAATTAGGCCTCCATCCCATTAGAGCTGTCAAGCAACTTATATTTGACTTTGGTTTTCTCCTTAGTCCTTACCCCAATATTTATCTTAAAAGTACCTTAATCACCTGAATCCCCCTTTGTTGTCAAATTTTGCTCTTGTGTATTGACTGCTAAGGACATGTGGCCCTCAACTTACAGCCACCTTCAGAACTGCAAGGCTGTTATGTTTCATACCTCATGCCCTCCATGCTAAGAGGAGTTTCCAATGGGATCATTTAGTTGAAACCCTTCCTTGAACTATAAAGTTCATATACAGACACTGTTCAAGTAAAGAATTATGATACACAGAAGCTTTTCAGGCTCTCTCCCCAAAGAAACATTTATGATTTCTAAAGGTAATTCCATAATTGTCTATTAGATGAGCGATTCAGTGATAATTTCATGTTAGACAAGGGCAAAAAAAAAAAAAAAAGGTGAGTAGTAAAGGGGTTATAGTTTGGATTAGATCAACTGGTCTATGTTTCATGTACATAAGATTCACCCTGTTATGTTAATATGTTGAAGTATACCCAAGCTTTAAGAAGCTTTATTTTCTTTTTAAAGCAAATATCTATTTCTATGTCTAGTATTGCCTTAGTTAACATGAAATTTACATACATATGAAGGTAAGAAGCACAAGGAAGAGAATATGTAACTATGCAAGAAATTTAGCAATTTTAATAGCACATTTCACAGAGGCAAACATGTATGCTAATTACCTCACAAATCAGTCCAGTCCTGGGAGCAACTGAAAACTTGAACAATACGATTTATTCCACGTTAAGTTCCGAATCTCTAATCAAGCATCATGAACAACTTCCTAGTTCGTTTGTGAACGCTGTCATTGACCTGAACGTTTGAACAAACAACTGTACTCCTACACAGTTTGCTAGTAAAGCTTCTTAGATGTAGTAGAAAGAAATCGCCTTAAATATTTTGTGAATTTAAGCTAACCAGACAGTTTTAAAAGAACTAAATGAATTTAAATATTTTTATTTTCTGACTCAGAATTCAAATGTCTGACTCAGAATTCAAACAGCATGTGGTGGCAGTGGTCATGGAGACATGTGCAAGGATGTTTGTGTGATAACTGTCCTATCTCAGTGACATTTGTTCACAGTCTAACTGAAAAATCTGCTGTATAGAGAACATTTTGAAATTATCTGCTACTAAATTTCCCTCTTCTTGCAAAAGCTGACTTTTAAGGCAATTATTAGAGATATTTTCATAAGCAAATGGTCTTAAGAGCAAAATCTTGATATGCATGCCTCCTTTGGGCAGCAAAAAATAAGTACAGGAGTTCATAAAGCCAGGTAGTTTGTGAGCCAAGCAGCTGAGTTGAATATTTTAATAATTTTAATAACATTTGGATAAATTATCCTGAGGATAAACTGGGATGATAATAGCAAGTTTATAATATCAAGAATGTACATTTTGGGATAAGTTACAAATCTTGACTCAAGAAAGTACTACAATGAAATCATGGGGGATAGGGAAAAGAGATAAATTCTTAGTTTTATAAAACTATGGGGAGGAGTATAATATTGATTTAATAAAAAAAATAATATAACTGACCAGAAGATCAATCCTCTAAGGACAATGTTTAAAGCAAACACATCATAAAACAAATTTGGTATTATTTATTTCTCAATGTGAACACTTATAATCATAAGAGAACCTTCTCTACAGCCCTCTGAAAAATAAAAAAAAATAAAATAACACAGATTATGTAATTTAAAGCATGTCTTACATTGTGTAATATACTGAAGGAAAGTAAACTGCTACTTAGAGTTATTAAAAGTTAGTAAGTTTTCTAAGGTTTAAAAATAATAAAATGTTGAATAACCACTATTTTAGAACTAGCCTGTTCCTTTAGATTCTTAAATAGCTTTCTCAGATAAATTGTAGAAAGGGTACAATAAATCCAAAACAAACACATGTCTGAAAAGTTCCACCTCTAGCTTACTTGAAGCTTATATTTAGTGTTTATTACCCAAACCAGTAGCTTTCCATAAAAAAAAAGATCATTTATATTGCTAGAACAAGAAGCTAGCTAAACAAAAACAGTTGTCTGATAAGTGGTCATATAAATAATCTTCTTCTTCTTCTTCTTCTTCTTTTTTTTACCAAATTATGTTTCTAGAATAAAATAAGCTTATGAAAAATTGACACCTGTAATTTGACGACTGTCTTCTCATCTAAATCCTTAGTTAACACTTATCCACTTTTAAGTAATACAGAAAAATAAAAAATATTTAAAGCAAAATATATAGGTAAAGATCACTTTAAATATTTAGGAAGAATTTTCACACGTTTAATATTTTGATATACATTAAATTCATAAGTATTTTGCCCAACCCTAAAATTCCTACTTAAAAGAAAACAGAGAAGCAGAGCCTTTTCTACCATATGATGGGTACAAACTAGCTAATAAAATCAGGGTAGAATAGGTAAACAAATTGCAGGTTCAAATATCCCACAGGAACAAGACTTTTTTATTTGTTTATTTTTATAGATAATGAGACATTTTATTTAATTTTTAAAGAAATATCACTGACAAATCCAGCTTGTAATAAATAATCAAAAGGACAGTAAATGGTTAAATATCTCTACCTACCCACTAGGCAAACCTCTCTGAAAGCCCACAGTGCTGCCCTCTGAAAGCAGCTGTAATCTATAAAAATGGCTAGAGTCCTTCTGCTCCACCTCAAAGTGAACTAAATTGGGAAATAACAAATATTTGCTACTCACTTTTCAGTTTTCTTGTCTTCTGTTCCAGTGTCTGGCAAGAGTTCACCAACTCGGTATTTATAGTCTGGAGACTCAGTTGTTCTGAAATTGCTTCCTCTAATTTATGCAGCAAAGACTTAGCTTTTTCACTGGCAGAGTGGGCTGTGCCATCTCGATCCTCAACCTAAAGACGTACAGTTAATACTGGATTTTAGCAGTATGGCCGAGGAAGAAAGCAATTGAGCGTTTACTTTTATGCACAGGAAACTGAAAATGTGCTTTTCTTCTCAGGGAAGTGATAAGCCTCTACTGAACTTCTGCAATTCTGTGTTTGCATGGGCTTTGTATGCCTGAGCTATTTCTACAGCCGTTAAAGTCCTGATATGTCAAGTTGCCTCTTTCTGCAAAGTTGTCTCTCATAAGTAATAGGCTGTCGACACCGCCTCTTTTACACCCCCCCCCCTTTACTTCCTCCACTTGCTAGTCTTGAGGGACTGAACTTTGCAGTTCCTCTTTGGGTTTTTTTCATTCCTTCTCCATTTTTATTTCATGGTTTTAAGAACAGCTGAGGAGACTTCTTCTGAATACAATGCAGTCAAAGACTGCTTTACCTGCTCCTCTGCATCCTCCAGCCTGGCTTCTTGGATCTTCTTCCTGAGGATGACTTCCTGGCTGACAGCATCTTCTTGCAGTTTAATGGCTTCTAGTTGTTTCTGTCTGGAGTTTAAGAAAAAAAAAGCCCAAACCACAATCTGTCAGTGACATTTCAACTAAGAGTCACCCCTGGGAAGTTGTGACAAATTCAAATTTCATATACTTCCTCAGAGATCAGAGGAAAAAGTGAAAGTGTTTACATACACATAAATACTTCACAATCATGGGATTTCAAATAATTATATTGATCACTTAGCCTGAGACCTCCACTTTACAGATAACATTTAATTTCCTATTTTACTGTGAAATATTCAGTTCCCCACAAGCTACATTCACAATACTTTGCATCAGTTGGCAGTTGCTTAGAGGATGGTGCTATAATGAGGTCACTGTGCCAGGTGTGATGTTTACACATGCCATCTAGCTTTTTCAGAAAAAGAAAGAAAAGGTGAAAGAGAAAAAAAGATATGAGTTTCATTTCATAACCTTAGCCTTTCTTCTTAAGAGTTGTCAATTATAGGATAAATGTGTGCCATGAGCACAGGAAGGGCTGCTCCCAAACACAGGTTAAATCTGGCTGTTAGTATTTCCATTGCGGTTGGCTCTTTTCTGAAGACAGTCCCCTCCCTTTCTTCATCACCCCAAATCACTTAGTGTTGTTATGTTACCTCCCTTTTGAATCTGACCTTAATCCCAAAATTTATAAAAATGCACCTACTATCTGTTAGCTAATGAGATTATTTCAACTATGCTATGTAACATATGACTATCTGGAAACAATTTGACCTGAAAAAGGACCTTAGCTCAAAGGGAAGAACAACTTTGGAAGTTTCAAAACAGTGAGGAAGACATCATCAAGTTGAGGCTTCCTGTGTGCCTCTATGTATCAAATGTTAATACATAAAATCTCACTGAACATTGTCATGAATCTGCCGATTACAAAAAGGACCACATGAGAGACAAGGATGATCTCATAGAATGTTTTATCACCGTGGTAAACGAGCACACAAAATGAAAACTAAACGAAAATAAAAACTACCTAAATACATTCTGCTGAGCAATATTCAATAGCTTCAATTTTTTTTATCTGTGATAAGAACACTTAACACAAGATCTACCCACATACACATTTCTAAGTGTACAATACTGTTAATTATAGGCACAGTGTACAGTTCTCTAGAGCTTATTCTAAAACTATATGCATTTAACTGCAACTCCCCATGTCTTCTTCCTTCAGCCCCTGGAAACCACCATTCTACTCTCTGCTTCTATGAGTTTGATAACTTTAAACTGCTCATTTAAATGGAACCATCTGTATTTATCCTTCTATAACTGGTTTATTTCACTTAGCATAATACATATCCTCAAGATTCGTCTTTATTGTGGCATACAACAAGATTGCTCCCTCTTTTCAGGCTGAATAGTATTTCACTGTATGCATACACCACATTTTCTTTATTCATTCAACCACTGAGGAACACTGAGGATTTCCCACATCTTGGTTATTCTGAATAATGCTGCAATAAACATGGGTGTACAAGTACCTCTTTTTTTTGAGAATTTACCTTGAATTCTTTTGGATTTCTACCCAGAAGTGGGATTGCCGGATCATATGGTAGTACTATGACCTACCTCCAACAGTTGCACCATTTTACATTCCACCAACAGAACACAGGGTTTCAATTTCTCTACATCCTTGCCAACACTTGGTATCTTTTGGTTTTTTTTTTTTTTTTTAAATAATACCCTTCCAGGTGTGATTCATTCATCATTGTGAGTGACTCATTGTGGTTCTCATTTGCATTTCCCTGATGATTAGTGATGTTGAGCACCTTTTCATGTGTTTGCTGGCCACACGTATGTCCCTCTTTAGAGAAGTGTCTATTTGGTTTCTCTACCAATTTTTAAACTGTGGTGTTCTTTTTGTTTTTGAGGTATAGAAGTTCCTCATATATTTTCAATATAAACCCCTTATCAGATACATGGTTTGCAAATATTTTCTCATATTCCATAGGTTACCTTTTCACTCTGTTAATTCCTTTGCTGTACAGAAGATTTTAGTCTGATTTAGACCCACTTGTCTATTTTTTATTTTGTTGCCTGTGCTTCTAAAGTCATATTCAAGAAATCATTGCCAAGACCAATGTCAAGATTTCTCCCAAAGTTTTCTTCTAGGAGTTTCAGTTTTAGGCTTTATGTTTAAGTCTTTATTCCATTTTGAGTTGATTTATGTATGTGTTATAAGGGTTCAACTTTATTCTTTTGTATGTGGATTCCACTTTTCTCAGCACCATGTACCATTTGTAGAAGAGGTCATTGTTTCCCATTGTGTATCCTTGGCACCCTAGTTATAGATCAGTTGACCCATATATGTGTGGGTTTACTTTTGAGTGTTCTATTCTGTTCTCTTGGTCTATAAGTATGTCTTTAGGCCAGTACCATATTGTTTTGAGTACTATAGCCTAGGATGTATTTTAAAATCAGGAAGTTTAATACACTTAGCTTTGATTTTTCTCAAGATTGTTTTGGTTATTTGTGGTCCTTTATGGTTCCATATGAACATTAGGATGTTTTTTTCTATTACCGTAAAAAATGCCATTAGGATTTTGATAGGAAATGCATTGAATCTGTAGGTTGCTTTGAATAGTATAGACATTTTAACATTATTAAGTCTTCCAATCCATTAAGATATCTTCCCATTTGTCTTTAATTTCTTTCAGTAATATTTTGTTTTCTGTATACAAGTCTTCACCTCCTTAGTTTATTCCTAAGTATTTTGTTCTTTTAGATACTATTTTGAGTAGGACTGTTTTCTGTTTCATTTTTAGATAGTTCATTGTTAATAAATAGAGATGCAACTGAATTTGTATGTTGATTTATATGCTGCAATTTTGCTGAATTTTAGTTTTGATAATTTTTTGTGGAGTCGTATTTTCTACATATAAAATCATATCATCTGCAAAAAGATATAACCTTACTTCTTCCTTTCCATTATTTTTCTTGCCTGTCTGCTCCAGCTAGGACTTTCAGTACCATGTTGCACAGAAGTGGTGAGAGTGAGCTTACTTGCCTTATTTCTAATCTTAGAGGAAAAGTTTTCAGTCTTTTACCATTCAGTATGGTCTTAGCTGTAGGCTTTTCATACATGGCCTATATTAGGTTGAGATAGTTTCCTTCTATTTCTAGTTTTTTGAATATTTTTATTATGAAAAGATGTTGAATCTTGTTAAATGCCTTTCTGTATCAATTTAAATGCTCTTATGATATTTATCCTTCATTCTGTTAATGTGGGGTATCACACTGATTTATGTTGAACCATTCTTGCATTCAAGGGATAAATCTCACTTGGTCATGCTGTATAATCTTTTTAATGTGCAGTTGAAATAGGTTTGCTAGTATTTTGTTGAGGATTTCTGCATCTACATTCATTAGGGATATTGACCTCTAGGTTTTTGTTTTGTTTTGTTGTGCTGGCCTCATAAAATCAATCAGGAAGTCATCCCTCTTCTTCAATTTTTTAAAAGAGCTTCAAAAGGATTTGCATTAATTGTCTTTAAATGTTTCATAGATTTCACCAGTAAAGCCATCTGGTCCTGGGTCTTCTTTGTTGGGAGGTTTCTGATTACTGCTTCAATCTCCTCACTGGTTATTGGTCTGTTCAGATTTTGATTCTTCCTCATTCAGTCTTGGTAGGTGATATGTTTCTAGGAATTTATTCATTTTGTCAAGATTATCCAATTTATAAGTGTATGACTGTTCATAGCAGTCTTTTATGACGCTTCCCTTAACCCCTGCCACCATGGCATCAGTTGTAATGTCTCTTCTTCCATTTCAATTTTATTTGACTCTTCTCTTTCTCTTGGTCTAACTAAAGGTTCATCAATTTTATCTTTCAAAGAAAACAGGTCTCAGTTTTTTAAAATTTTTTAAAATAGCTTTTTATTCTCTGTGCTCTAATCTTTATTTTCCTTTTTGTGCTAACTTTGAATTTAGTCTGTCTTCCTTTTCTAGTTCCCTGAGGAATAGCCTAAACTCTCAAGAGTATTCATATCTTCTGAAGCAGGGGTTCCCAACAGGGCTGAACAGCAGGAGGTGAGCAGCGGGCAAGTCAGAGAAGCTTCATCTGTATCTGCAGCCACTCCCCAGCACTAACCTCACAGTGGTCTCAACTCCACCTAAAATCATCAGGCATTAGATTCTAATAGAAGCGCTAGTGCCTGGTGCCAAAACAGTTAGGAACCACTGTTCCAAAATAAAGCAAAAGGACAATAAGGACCAATAGAAATCTATACTTAACAATATTGAACTTTTAATCACTTACATATGTTTGCATGTATAAGAAAATAAGTTTTATGTACTTTGTGAATCATAAATCTTAGAAATAGCTATTTAAAAATTAGATAGACCCATCAATTAAAGATATTTAGCAGACATAGAACCACTGAAGATTTTTCTATCATAGAGATTTTTTGTCATCATGTAAGTATTAGCTCTGGGTGTGTGTTTTTAAATTTAATAACTCTCCTAAAATGTCCTATTGTTAAATCTTAATTTCTACTGCTTCCAAGTCTGATTGTCCAAACTTTGCCATCTAAATAGCACTCCATTTATCTAGTTTTCAGACTAAAAACCTCTAAGTCAAGGACCGTCCTTCTCTTTTTTGCATTCCCATCTTTACAACTATAGCCCTAGTTCATGTTGTACCCCTCACCTGAACTATTGCAATAACCCTTAATTCAGTGGTTTTTATCATGACCCAGTAAATGTTTTATTTTTCAACCTCGTACATACACACACACACTGCTGAAACAAAAATTTTATGAAATGTTACTAACTTTTACTATATGCAGTACACTCTAACATTTTATATTTATTTTTTTAAATGGGTCATAATCCAGTAAATTGATTTTAGGATCTCTCATTGGTGATTTATTATTGAAGAAACTCTTCTCATTACTCTCACTGCTTTAAATTTTGCTCTCTACAGACAATTTTCTACCCAGCATTCAGAATGTTTCAAATGCAAATTATATTACTTCTCTGCTTATAACCCTATGATATTTTGTCATGCACTCAGAATAAAAATCTCATTTCCTAAATATGAACTTCAAGGGTGTAGACCTGACCCCTACCTATCTCTCTGGCCTTGTCTCCTACCACTGCTTAGCACTCGCCCCACCCCAGCCACTTGCTAACGCTCAAACAATACCAATCTCATTATAATTGCAGAGCCTGTGCACTAGCTATTTTCTCTGCCTAGAACACTCACCAGATCGTCGCATAGCTCCCTCTCTCACTTTATTCAATCACTCCTTCAATTTATTACTCATTCAATTTACCACTCTTTAAATAGGACTTCCTGGCCGTTCTTTCTAAAATTAGGTCCTCCTATCCCCTGTCATTCTCAGTCTTCTTAATCCTGCTTTAATTTTCTTCATATCACCTACTTGGCATTATAGCATATAATTGTATGTTTATTTGTTCATTATCTGTGTCCTTCAATAGATGCTACATTCATGAGGCAGGTATTTTTGTATTATTTCTTGTAATTCTCTAGCACCTGCAGGAGAAATAGCCTGGCAAAGAGCTGGCACCTGGATGTTGTACAAATGATGAAGTGCTTTTCGCAAGAGCCCTCTGAGAGCAGATTTTCTTTCACTGCCTCTCCTTGACTTAGTCCTTTCCATTCTTCAGCACTGGAGTCTATTTATCTTGTACCAGAACGGAAGTCTTCTTCTCCTAAGCAAACCACCTCTTAAAGTTGCCTTTAATAAATCTTTCCTACCTTATTTAAACACAATTCTTTCACTCTTTCACAAAATTCTTTTACTCTTTTACAAAATATTTTATGTGTAGCCTTCATATGGCTTTGTCTGTTTCATGTCTAGAAGGCAGGGGCTAAATCATCCTTACATTAATTAGTAGCATTTTGCCCATTGCTAAGTTTCCGGAATATTTTTAATAAATATTATGTCAGATTTTAATAAGTAGAGAGTGGGGGATGAATAGTTGCAAGAACTTAAGCTTTGATGTTAGGTCTGATGCCAGGTGTCACTTAAATCCAGCTAGGAGAGCTTGGGAAGTTATTGAACCTCTTTGGAATTAAATGTATGCCAAATTCTTAGCATTACATCCAATAAGTTCTCAACAAATTGTACCTACTGTTATTAAACTGAGCTTCTTGTGTGTCTAGTAGGAAAATACAGAAGATTCATTTATTTAGAGATGACTCTAGTGCAGGTCTCTCTCCAAATAGTTCTTTGTTGCTATACAGAAGAATTTTAATACTCCCTTTTGTGGAGTATTATCTGTGTAAGGAAGCTGCATATCCACTGAACCCACGCCTTTACCACTAAGGGGAAGCTGGGCTCTCTGCTTCTTAGGGAAAGCAGAAGACCATTTTCTTGAGAGTTCCTTCTGGTATTAACCTCTCTCTGGTATCTAGTTTTCTTATTTTGGGGGAATAAAATGGCTTTTTTTTTTCCTGGCTATTTTCTTTAAGCAAGCTTGGTCTCTAATTACATTTTTTTTTACTTTATTAAAATTAAATATACAGCCATGTTCATTCATTCATTCAAAAGGCATTTCTAAGGGAATGCTTAGTACAGTACTAGCAGCTATATAAATCGAAGTCAACAAAAGATATAATCACTGTCCTTGTATAGTATATGGTTTACAAAGTGTACAAACTTCAAGAATTTCTCTATAATCATAGTAAAGATGAGAGGAAGGGTAAGACAGTAAATTATTTTACATTTAGAGTCCTCTATATCCTATGAGTCTTTTTTTTTTTTTAACTTGAAATTTAATGAACTAGTACCCAATGCGATGCATTGTATACAGAGACAGAACATGAAGTCAATAAGACAGGAGTCAACAGACCTTGTATCAAGCTCTTCCATTAACAGATTTATTTGTGGATTTTCCATTAACAACTCTCAGGTCTTGGTCAATTCATTTTACATCCTTATGTTTCTGTCCTGTATAAAATTATGAGGTTTTACTAAATGATCTCTAAGTCCCCTCTGGTTAAAAGAATTCTATATTCTGTAATTCCAAATTCCTTCACTAGAAAAAAATAATGCATTATAGTGGTTTCCGCAGATTTTAAAATTCACCATTTGCAATTTTAAATTTATCAATTTCACACTACTTCACAGTTCATAATTGTCAGACAAAATGTCTTCCCTGAAAAAGTGTTATCTGAAATTAATGTATACAACTTGAAAAAAATAAACTGAAGGTTATAGCACAATCACAAATGTGTCTTATTTATAAAGCATGTGTTTCTTATACATAAATGATCATTACCTGGAAAGGTATTCTTTTCTGAAGTAAAAATATTCCCACCTGAATCTCTTCAAAATCTCTATTGACTTATCAAGAGATTCTTTGTGGTTTCCCAAGCTGCTCAGTATTAGTGTGCAAAGATTTAGCTTCTCTTCCATGATATATTTGAAATCCTCCAAGAAAAGTCACAAAACAAACTTCAGTATTCCGGTATTAAATATAAACATATGACAGGGGTGATATAAAATGTTGTGATCATTCTCTCGCAGTAGTATTCACTGTTATTGGATCCTAAAATTCTAATTAAATAGATACAAATTTGCAATTGCCCAGAGACTGGTTCTCCTTTGGGTTGATTATCTCAATTTAACAATTACATGTTGGATACTTACCATATACCTAAAACTGAGTTTTGTTTTCTTTTTCTTAAATAGTGGACCCCTGACCATTTCATCAGTCATCACAATTACTTTAGAGGAGGATGGCATAAATGAAATAAAATCAGTTGTTGATTAACATATTCAAATACAACTTTTAAAAAGGTTAGTTTGGCAATTGGGTTGAAATTAATATTTCAGAGTTTTCAGAATATAGTGCTTTAGCAGCTTAACTTAGGAAAATGAGAAACTTTAAGAAATCATCTGACAGTCAAAGAGAAGAGATAATAAGTGATGGATAAATTAAACAGATTTCTTTTTATATACTTCCTTTGTAACATAACTGGGAATAGTCACCTAAGAAGGTCCTACTTTCCCTACGATCTGCTAATTTCTGGGATAATGAAACTGTCAGTATCAGGAATAAGATTCTTTTGCACAATAATTATTCTACCAATGTCAGAGAATTTTCATAAACCAAGAAAAAATCCAAGTTTAGACTAGTCAGATCTCACAAGGATTTAAATAAAATCTTTTCCATTAAATCTTATGAATTCTTTGTCTAACACATATAACATATCCTCACACAGACTTACCACTTTCTCCCACATATGCACACTCATAGATATCTCTAGACTGAGACAGAAGACTAGAATAATGCCTTAGAAATGGTACTGTACATAATAAATATTATCTGGGTCTAAAAAGGAGATTGAAAATTAGGAAAATCATAAGATACAGAACACTTACAGTAAACTTGTTCTCCCACTTTTCTTTCACAGTAATTTCTGAATTAGTTACCCACTGTAGAGAGCTATTAATGAGAGTTTCAATTTCAGAAACTTCTTCATGCTGGAAAAAAGTTCCACATCTTTTAGGAATTCAGGTGAAAGACATATGCTATTATGTAAGTAATTTAGAGCAAAATTCTACTATATAGATAATTCAAAAGACATCAGAGAGAGTTCCTTCTCATGAATGTTACCCAGTGACTTTCCTTTACTCCAGGACATTGCCATGTGTAGATGCTAACCCTTGTCAGGTGCTCTATACATTCTGAATATATACAGTTAGAATCATTTTCCATAACAAAACCTACACATTTTCATTATTCTCTCAAATAGAAAGAAACAAGCATTTTTGTGGATTTTTTTCATTCATCAAACTAAATAGTACCTACTCCAGATGCTAGGCACTGAGAAAGAGACTAGAAATACCAATACAAAGATGTTTTTTTTCTTTCTCTGACCATCTAGAGTTTCTAGTCAAAAATAAAAATGAAGAAACAGGTACTAGCCATAAGTTAGAAGGAAAATTTTCTAAAGATACCATGTTTTTAGCCATTTTGAAACTAAAGGTTAACCTGTAGGAAAACAAAGCTCAAGCAATCCATATCTCATGGTCAACCTGTTAGTCCTAACTGACACAGAACTAGATCAACTTCAGGGAAGTTTGAGAAAAATCTCTGTTCAAAGATTAATTTGGGTCTTAACACACAATTACTCTTGAGCTCAACAAACTGGTGGTATCTGAGGACGTTTCTAGCCAGGGAAACACAATAAGTATATGTTATACGATACCAGCTTCTGAAGCATAGCTATGAATTCCACTCCCTTTTTTTCAAGTTCTCTCAGTAACAGCAGCATTTCTTGGTCCGTCATTGTGTCCAGAGATGACAAGCTGATTAAACTGCGCTGCCACTCATTTTCACTGTTCTGAAACAATTACCAAAATGTCCATCATTTTCATTCTAATAAAGAACATTTATTATTTTTATCCTATGAAAATGATGTTCACAGGCCAATGTACTTGTTCCCATCAAATAGTTCTAAAATAGTCTTATGGAATCCTTCTACATCCCAAAAAATCTGTTTACATTTTCTCTCTGGGATGGCTTTATTCCATAGAGAACATTTACATGTGGGTGATATGAACTGCTATGACTCTAATTTTGTGAAAATAAGGGAAGGTTAAGAAATTAGCAGAAAAAAAAATGTTGGGTGGGGTGCTCAATAAATCCCATTAAAAATAGACTGGTTTCATCTCTCATTCATAAAAGATACTCTCACGATGTTTCACAAAGCATAGTTCTTATACTTCTCTCAAATTCTCTATCTCCTGTCATATTTTAGAATTATAACAAGAATACATTTAACTTTCTTCTTGCTGTCTGTTGGGAAAAGGTCAGAAGAAACTTATTTCTGGATTCCAATTAGAAGGCAAACTTCTTCATCCATCAGTGGGTAAACCTTAGGGCTAGAACTTTGTCAGTCATTTAACCCCTGTCTAGAACTATAGAATTTTGAAGACTGGCATCTTGACATCATCATTATCTCTGAGGACTAAGGATAAAACACACTGCCATGGCAGATTTGCCACCATTTCATTCAGTCTGGCAATTTGGCTTGGTTTCAAAAACACAGTAAAATGATGAGTATTTGAAAAAGAATGTCAGGAAAGCACAGCCCTCAGCAGAATGTCTAAGGCTTCCTGAGATGGTGTCAGATGAAGGCAGCATATGTTGCCCCTGCATCCTTGGCAGAAGAAATTCAAATAGCATTTGCCCCAAAGACATTTTTCTCTTCTTTCAAGGTCATATCACAGCTGTCAACAGGAGGACATTCTGACATATCCATTATTCACAGACATGGAGAGACCACTGAAGTGGTGAAAAGAAAGCATTTTCTAATAAAGCATTTTCTAACATAAACAAGCACAAAAGTGGAAAGTATAAAGGAGCAGAAGAATAGTATTGGGGGGTTCCAACATTTCATCTCCAAGAAGGGTTTTGATTGATTCCTCCAATGTTAAAAAGAATTGGGTAAACATAACAAATTGAGACTTTTTAAAGTAACAATTTATTTGCCATTTTTAAATTAATCAAAAACATTAAAAATGCTAGTTTCTGTTCAGAATGTAATAACCATTGTCATTAAATTGGATTGGTACAATTACATCCTAAAGCAGAGAAATTTCATGTTGTTTCTGAGCATTTTTAATTTTGGTAGATACATTTACTATGGGAAAATTGGAGAAATACTGAAAAAAAAATACTTCATGGATCTCTGCTGCTACCCTTAACACCCCAGGCTGGGGAACATGCAAATAGTTTGTCCTGAAAAAGATCAAGAATATAAAAATTCCTAAAGTCTAGCTTCACTGAACGCACATTTCCACAGCCCATGCTTGATCCTCATTATAGTTTTCAGGCATAACCTGAAAAAGGTCTGTTTTTCCAGGCTAAGAGACTTTAGACTTCAATTCTAAAAACTGTCAAAAGTTTCTCTCAAATTGTCACAAGTGCTTTTCAGCAAGTTATGGACTTTGACTTAATAGTAAGTTATTGCACATGGTGATTATTTTTTAAAGCTTTCCATTTGATCACAATTACCTACCTCTGCAGACTGAGCAAGAATGAGTTCACAATGTAAAGATTTTTCTTCTTCAGAGACAATACTCTTACGCTCTCCATGAACATTCAAGTGGATCCCATTCCTAAAAAAAACAATAATAGACTTTTCTGGTTAGATGTGCCTCCAATATTATGTTTTAAGACACCAGAACAGGGTTTATCACTGTTCAATAAGCATTCACATGCACCAAGGATTGTATAAGGTACCTAGGAACACAGAGAAATAAGAGAAAGTGTCTGCCCTCTAGGAGCTGCACAGACTAGTGACCCTGGGTGGCTGCAAACATGTAAGCCACACTTTTTTTTTTTAAAGAAATTGGAGCCAATAGTTACAGAATTAGAAACTTTCATTAAAAATCTATATTTCTGGCTTTTCTTTAAAATATCAGAAGATATGGCCATACTGGGTCCATATATTCTTGATATAATAATTATCTGGAGGTAAGCAGAGTAGGCCTTTTTGTCTTTATCGGAGTAATGCACTTTTCTCATTTATAATTCTCGTAAAGTAAGTGTGTGCACTAACCCATTGGCTTCACTCATTTTTGTTATCCAACTGGTTCCTGTGGACCTTTGGACTAGCATATTACACATATTCAGAAACAAATGGTTGTAAGGCAATGTGTATCAGGAAAGAGGTAAGAATAGCATGGCATGCATGCATGCAAAAGGATTACTTTAATCTCAAAGTAAGAGAAAAGCAAGGGAAGGTCATGAAAAACTTGCAAAGGAGTTCTCTTAAAGAAAAGCAGAGAAAATACCTCTTTCAAAGGCACAGAAGAAAAATGTGTGGCACATTTGGAGAACTGCATATAGGTCAGTAGGACAATAATGCAGGGTGGAGGTACATGAGAGAAGACTGGTAAAGGGTTACTCTGTACTTACACGATAAACTCCTGTTGCAAGTGCTGTAAATCATGAACCAGTTTAATTTTATCCCCTCGTAAATTCTGGAATCACACACATTAGGTTGTACATGTTACTTTAATGGAGAATTTACAACCCCACCTTACAAGCTGTGAGATTATTATGGTATACCTCTATAATGCTTCCATATTCTATGATGGTTGATTTAAGTTCTTCTATACTTAAATCCTTCTAAAAGGTAATAGAAAAAATTAATAGCTAATAGATGTATAAATTCATTAAATTATATTTGTTAGACTATCAGTCTGAGCCACAGAAGAACTGTAAATGTCAAATGGAAGAGATAAAGTTGGTACAATATTTAGTATCTGGATCAATGTCTACAAGCTATGAACGATTCCTCTGAAATGTCATAACAGGAAGAAAAAGGAAAGTAAAAGAAATATCGTTCTTTCTTCACTTCCCTATCTTGAAATGTGGAAGTTTATTAACTTAGGCTGTGTCCTTCCTGTGTCTCTTAAAGCCACCATAACCAGTATCTCTAACCAGCATCCTTTGTTATCAGATAGGCTATGATCACAGGATTCAAGAATGAATAAAATGATATCTATTTATTTATCTACTTAATCAACCAAACTAGGGAGAAAATAATTTGGGGATATGTTCTTCTTCTTCCCTAAAATGAATCACTGCACATTCATTTGTATTGTTATGCATTAAAACTTCATCACCAGTATCTAACCAATAACTGATAAATTGGCACACTAATATTTGTTGCATAGGTTAATGAACATCACCAACATTTAGAGAGGATATGTTAAAACTTATCCCAGAGGGAGAAGTCATTATTCTTCATTCAGAAGAACAATTTTGTGAAATATTATAAAGGAAAGCCTAGTATTCTTGACAGAATATTAACATCATATATTTTAATAGGGCTGAAGTTACACAAATGAACACCTCATTTATGATTTGGAACTAGACAATCCCACAGGACTTCATGGAAAGGGACAGAACCAACCTTCTGCAAACTCGCGTCTTTATTAAGCAAAGTATTCTCATATACGTGTAACTGCATCTGAAAAGAAACAAATTTAGGGAAAACCACTGGGACATTGCTTTTGTAAAGGACAGTGCCACGTAATCATTCCAATAGGGATGCATATTTCTGAAGCACCTTTAATGTTCACGTAATTTTTACTTTTTAACAACTTTCACATCAGCCTCACAACAATCTTAGAGGCTGGGGATAACTGCCCTTGTTTTACCAGTGAGGAAATCCAAGCCCAGTGTCACACAGTCAGTGACAGAATTGAGCCTAGACTATGAGGCTCCAGCCAAGTGCCCTTTCTTCCATTTCACACTTGGTATAAAAAGAAGACATATAGTCTTTTTTCCCTGGTAAAGATGAAAATATAGATATGAATGCAGACTCCATGTGAACATACAGAAGACTCCTCCTATTTTAAAATCTTAATTTTAAAAATGTGCAAAAAATTTTTAGCAAGGTGAATAGTAAAGATATATCAGTTTATTCAAAACAAAAGCAAGCTTGTTGGCACAGAATTCTAAAAAACTGATAAACATGTATGCTAATTGCATTAAAAACCTAGAAAAATAATCAGCATAGTTGGAAGTAGAATCATCATCATAATCACATATATTTGATATTCCTTTATGGCTCTAAAGGTATTTTCATATAATCATCTCATTTAAATTTCAACAAGCTTGAGGATTATGTAAAAAATATCATATCCATTTAGATGATGACATTGAGACTTAAAGAGGTGAACTACTTGCTTGAGGTTATAAAGCTTTTAAGTAGAGAAGACAGGATTTGAACCCATGTCTTCTAGCTCTTTCCACTAGCTATGACTGTTATGTTTTCCAAAGACAGTCCTTTCTATAACAATTTGAATATCTGCTAGGAAATTTGAAAATTCCATATATAGATATAAAACTTAAGGACATCACCATTTCAAACATATACTACAACAAAATATATTGCTCAAATAAACCATTAGAGATGACAATAAACATGATACAAATTCCTGAGTTTATTAATAGCTGTCTTCTGTTTCCTAATAAGAATGTATGGCAAAAAGACCAAAATTATATACTAAATATAGACTTTTTAGATGCTATATTGATAAAAACCATTTCTGTAAGGTATCTCTTAATTTAATCAAGGAAATTTTTCCCCCCATCTTGCTTCATTTTCCATGTTAAGAAGGTACAGTAGCTGAAATCTTTCCTGACTTAGGAAGTTACAAAATCAGACATTATTAAATTAAAATTGCCACTATAATAAAAAGTATAAATAATTACAAGTGTTGACAAGGACATAGAGAATTCTAACCCTCATTCACAGCTGATAGAAATGTAAAATGGTACAGCCACTTTGGAAAACAGTCTGGCAGTACCTGGAAAGATTAAACATTCAGTTATCATGTGACCCAGTAATTCCACTTCTAGGTATACACTCAAGAAAAATCAGAACATTTGTACACATAAAAACTTGTACATGAATGTTCACAGCAGTATTACTCACTGATGTTCACAGCAGTATTATTCCAGCAAAAAGTGGAAATTTATTCATCAATTTATTCAATTGATGAATAAATAAAATGCGATACATCCATACAATGGAATATGACTCAGCAATAAAAGGAAATGAAGTATAGTATATATACTATAACATAAACAAACTTTGAAAACATTATGCTCAGTAAAAGAAGCCAGTGACAAAAAAAAAAAATGTAATGTATATGATTCCACTTACATGAAATATCCAAAATAGGTATATCTATAGAGACAGAAAGTACATTAGTGGTTGTCTAGGGTTGGAGGGAAATGGGGAATGATTACTAAAAAGATTTCTTTTGAGATGACAAAAATGTTTTAAAATTGATTTTGGTGATGACTGCACAACTCTGTGAACACATTGAAAAACACTGACTTGTGTGCTCGCTTTGGCTGCACATATATTAAAATTGGAACAATTTACATAAATTAGCATGGCCCCTGCACAAGGATGACATGCAAATATGTGAATTGTTACATATTTTTAGGACAATGTGGTGATGGCCTGAGGGGAGGAGAGTTAGAGGGCTGGGAGAAAGGAGTGAAGGGTGAAAGAAGTACAAATCAGTAGTTGATAAGTGGTCACAAGGAATGAGGAGCACGGCATAGGGACTGCAGTCAGCATTAATGTAATGGCTAGATGTAAAGCCAGAGGAGAGAAAGAGCAATTAGGAGGACCTAAACTATATAAATGTCTAAACAATGTATTGTGTACTTGAAACTAATAATCAAATTTTAAAAAACTGACTTATATGTTAAGTAGGTGAATTTAATTGCATGTGTATTACATATCTTATACAATATATATAATATAATATATATATATACACACCAGTAAGTGTGTGTGTGTGTGTGTGTGTGTGTGTGTGTATATATATATATATATATATATATCAGTAAGCTGTTACACTATAAAAACAGAAATTGCCTTTCCTATAATTCAGACATCTTGAAGAGTATGAATTTAAAAATTTATAGCCAAAGGTTATTGTATCAATGAGTCATATATACCTTTATAGAGTAATATTGGGTTGATGGAAGAAAATATTTTACCAGTATTTGGGAAGTGCTTACTTGGTACTCTGTCTCAGTTTTAGACAATTCCTCAATCTTCTTTTCCAATTCATATATATCCATTATGTTCTTAGTATTCTAAAGTAAAAGAAGATAGTATTCATAGATTTAGACCAAAAAAAGGATATCATAAAGTCTTTTTAAAGAAATAGCATTTTCATCATTAATATCATAATCCATTTTAAACTAAGGGATGAAACTTTAGACTTTGTCTAAAAAATCATGATTCTTTTAACATGACCATGCAAGAACACTCTCAGTAGTCCCTTTTTATCTTCTACTCCACCTCAGTCGTTCACTCCCTAGACACACCTTCACACATGCCTTTATGAGCAACTGTGATCCCTCCATTATCTTAATTGCATTTCATTCTTAAACCACCACTTCTTGTCCAGATTACTTCTCTGAGCAACAACAAACCTTCAGTCCCCACTGAAGCCTGCAATCCATCAATCCAAACACTTTCTCATTACCCTCATATCTGGCAGTGAATTCAGTGAATTCTTCTTTACTCAGCTTAAATTTTAGTTATAGTCACTTCCTTCCACTGCTCTCAATTTCCTTGCCTCTCCCCTACTTCTTATATTTGCTTAATTTAACCTTGCCACCCACTCTATGCCAGCACCCTTTCAGAGAAATGTTGTTAAAGAAAAATACAAACTGAACCAACAGCTCACATGTTAAATTCATAACCTTTAACCTCAGTGTTTACCTGTGATATTATATAATCCTAGTCCCTTCATATGGCCATTTGCCTAAATCAGGGATTTGCAAACTACACCAACCTCCCCACCTCACCCGCACAGGCAAACTCTAGTTGACCACCTGGTTTTATAAATAAAGTTATTAGGACACAGCCATGCCCATTTGTTTTCATATTGTCTTTGGCTGCTTTTACACGATAACAACAGAAGTGAGTGGTTGCAACAAAGGCTGTTTAGCCAAGCAAGACTAAAAATATTTACTATCAGTTTCTTTTCAAAAAGTTTGCCAACTCGTGGCTTATTTCATCTCTCCTCTCTCCTTGAAATTCCAATACCTCCTAGAACATTCCCACTCTCAGCGAATAACTTTGCTTTGTATTTCATTGAGACATCAGAAAACAATCAGAAAAGAACTTCCATATTACCTGAATATATAACAAATACCTTGGGATATATTTTAAAGCATTTTCTTATCTGCACACTTCTCTCCACCTGTTACTGCTTCAGTCTAAGCCTCCATCAGCTTTTGTCTGAATTATTACAAGGGTCTCCTAATTGGTCCACCTGCTCTCTTGCCCCACTACAGTTGACTCTAAACCCAGCAGCCAGTCTATGGCCATGCCGCCCTGAATGCACCTGCTCTCGTCTCATCTTGGAAGCTAAGCAGGTTTCAGGTCGGGTTAGTACTTGGATGGGAGACCACCCTGGAATACCAGATGTTGTAGGCATAAAAAAAAATAAAAAATAAAAATAAATAAACCCAGAAGCCATTTTTAAAAACAGAAATTAGAACATGTTGCTCCCCTGATCAAAATCATCCAGGAGCTCTCATCTCACTCGTGAAAATAGCCAGAGTCCATACATTGCTAATTACATAAGACCCGGTAGGTCTGGCTCCCTTCAGCTCTCTGCCAAACCTCTTGCTACTAGTCCTTCCCTCTGTTCCAACCACACTGGCCTAATGTCACTCAAAAATAGCAGGTAGGCTACAGCCTGAGGCCCTTGAGTTTGTCATTTCCTCTGCCTGGAATGCTCTTCCACAGATAAACCTCCTTTCCAATTTTTAACCAAATGATGAATTTCATAGTGTTACTTTTTTGCTAGCCACCCTAGTTTAAATTGCTCTCCTCCACAATTGTTTTCTGCTTTTTTCTCCATAGCACTAATTGCCATTTAACTTGCTATTTCTACATGGGCTATTCGGCTTAAGCCTACCTCCTCAGCATAGAGAATAGTGCCTAGCACAGAGGTCTCCTAATGAATGTGTTAAATAAGTGAAAGAATAAAAGTGAATAACTCTCCAAATCATTGTGCTGTTATCTGTCACAATGCATCAGATTTTTATCTCCTAAAAGAATCTTAGCTAGTAGTGACATTGATATGCCTTCTCTAATGTAAATCAATAATTGCAATACTATCTCATGGTAAAATTAATTTGGTACAAACTAATTTTGAGGCTAGTCAATAATCTTAAATATGAGGGAAAAAATATCTTACATTGGGAGTTTAATTGGTAAGCACTAGTTTCATGAAAACTGGCCTTGTAACTGTAACATGTCCAAATCTAATGTATGGTTTCTTTCCAATATTTAATTGTTTCTTTCCAACTCACCACAAAATATTTTTAATGTCTACCTTGTCCATATTGTGGATAACTCTTCAGATTACTCATCACAGCGTAATAAATACCTCTGATTAACTTATATAAAGCCCAAAGAAAAAAATTTGCATAATATTTGACATTCAAAATTTCCCTGCAAAATATTATCTTACTAGTAGCTTTGTTATCTATTCTTTCAATGCTTTAATTCTATTGCTTAAAAAAATATATTGCATAGAATTATTCATTTTTTAGATATTTTACTAATATTTCCTAACATATATGTAGTACATTATAGCTAACCAAATGGCTTCACATGCATTATTTTAATCTCTAACATAACTGAGAGAATAGGTATTATATACCCAAAAAAGATAAATGACTTTTCCAAGGTTAGACCATCACCAAATTTCAGGTCTTGTCTTAGACGCAAGACTTTTGCCACCTAGTTCAGTGGAAAATTATTAGAATTGGAAATAATGGAAAATTATTAGATAATGTCTGCACTATCCTTGATTTGTATAGTTTTTAGATGGGTTAATTACATTTCATCTTAAATTTAAATTTTTTAAAATTCCATTTCTTTCACTGATAAGTACAAAGGCAGTAATGTACCTCTGTCCAGATGTGAAAATCCTATCCACTCTTCTTCATTTGTCATTTGACAAAGAGACTTGGTCTTAGACCCACAGGAGCCTGAACATTCATATGATTATTATTTAACCTAGGGTCAGGACCCATGATTTCCATATATTTAATCTGTACCCATGTTTTAATGAGTTCAACATACCTCTTCTTGAAGATTCCGAATCTTAAGAATCAGAGTCCGATTTTCTGCCTCCTAATCCATTAAAAAAAAAAGTAATTAAAAAGTATTTGAGAAGTTCATGAAACCACATATTTATCTGCAAGTCTAATGACATTCTTTTCCTTTATCAAATTTTAATATGGCATTGACATATCACAAATGAGCCTAGTCTGAAAATATTCTCATATGGGGTTAAGCGTTTGGCTTCCAGTTTTCTGGGGATCTGTGAGAAGTCACATTTCTCCTTGATTCAATCTATGACAGGTAGAGAAAAAAGAAAAAACAAAGAGCCTGGTTTCTTCTCCTGCTACTTACCACCATCTACTTATGACAGGTAGTGTTAACTCATCTATTTAAACAGCACTTTGAAATCACAAAGAGCTCTAGCTTTCTACTTGAAGCTGTCGATATTCTCAGATTCAACATCACCAGAACATATAAATATCAAAACTATTGTATAATTAAGAGCCCCAAGTTCAGATCACCAAAAGAAAAAATATGCTAGGATAAATTATATGCAAAAATATTAACAGTAAATCTTGTGGATAGGGTAAGAATTTGTGGGATTTCATCTTTTTGTTGTTAATATGCACTTCCTTGTTTTTATAAGATGAATGAGTACCACCTCTTTTTATATAAAAATAAAAGGGAAAATATGTCAAGCTAGGGTGTCATTGGTATAGGGATGAAGGAACATACCCCACCACATAATTGGAATCAGAAGACTTGAGATTAATTCTAGCTCTATCATTTATTAGCCAATTGACTTGGAATAATCAAAACAACTTTGGACTTTACCTATAACTGTTAATTTTTTAATAAAGAATACCTACTAATGTTTCTACCTCACAGAATTTTTATGATGACCAATGAGATGAAACATTAAAAATTCTTTTGAGACTGTAAAACACTATAAAATGCAAAGAATTAGGGTTATATATCTAGGACTATGCACTTTTAATAACAGCTAACATTATCCAGCCCTAGGAGGAAAGTAAATACATACTGCTTAACATGAACTCAACTCATTTAACCCTCATAGCCCTAGGGTATGAGGACAGAGAGTCTTAAAAAAGTTATGTGGTTTGCCTAAAGTTACACAGCCCTAGGAGTCAGACTTGAATGCCAGCGGTCTGACTTCCAAATGTGGGCTCTTGATCATTTCCCTACATTGCCTCCACATAAGAGTGCCTCAGTGGTCCAAACTTGAGTCTTTCCTGTAATACATTGATAAAAGACTTGCAGAGTCCTAGTCTTCACATTTTACTATTGAGGCAAGAGCCAAGCTAAGCTATGTTGGTTGGGGAAGATCACAAGTGAGTGTGACACAGGCCTGGAGTCCATCTCCTGAAGAATTATGGGCTTAAAAAAAATTAGTCTGAATGACTTTCAGTTGACTACCACCATCGTTAGCAATGCCAGAATACTGCTGGATTAGGATTTTGAAAATTATTACTGATGCTCTAGAAAACAGTTTAACATTCGCAGAAAAAACATGATTACGTACTTCTCTCTCAGCTGAGTTAAAGCTTGGTCTAAATAACAATTTGCTCTAAAAATTACAAGCCAATGCTTATTTAGTGTAAGGGCTGATTTCGGGAGCTTTTAAGCAATCTGGTTTTAAAAACAGATTTTTTTAAACCTGAGAAAAAGTTGAAAGTTCGACAGAGAAATTTTTAAAGAAAATTCACAAGTGGATTTTAGTATCCAATATTCACGAGTTCACCTATAAACTTCAGGAGGCATTCCAGAGGTCTAGGACTTCACGAACCATAGTGAATATAACAGTAATTTGTAAAAAATTTTAATCTTGATTAAAAAGTAAAACACAGTTTTTATCCTACCTGCCTTTACTTTTCTAAGGTGTTACCAATTCATTTATCAGCTTATTGACTTCTGATTTTTGCCTTCAAATAAACTCTCTTAGAGTTCAGTTATGGAAACTATATACCAATTTCGAAGTGCTTGGATGACTTACTAATTGTTTGTTCTGTGCTACAATTGTGGTCTTCTGCTCCTCTGAAGCATTCAAACTAGTTTTTAGTTCCTCCAGTTCTTCTTTTAACAGATTTGTTTTCATAATAGCCTGGTGGGCACTGTGGGGGTGGGGGAGAAGGCAATGAGCAAAACCTCAATATAACTGTCAAAGATACTAAGAAAAGCCAAGGACTATTTTTAGACCCAAGTTAAAAACCACTGAAAACTTAAACCAGATGGAAACAATAGTGAAAATATATCTACTATCTTTCATAGTTCTTGGAAAAAGAAGGGATTTGGAGGTAGTGCGGTGGGGGAAGTGGGTAGAAGGAAACAAACAGTCCTGAAGATAAAGATTTGGAGACTCCCTTTGCAATCCATCATTGTCTGAATCCCACACTTCTTTCCCGCTATTAGTGCAATTTCACAAATATTAATTTGTGAAATATTAATTTGTGGGCTGTACCCTACAAGGGGGCCTGTGATGTCAGACAAAAGAGAATATGGCCCTTGCCCTTATAGAGCTTACATATTAGTGAAGGAGATGACAACTAAATCAATAGTTTCTATATATTTTTATTTAAAAAGTTTATTTAGCGTTGTTTACAATAACATAGCATTAGAAACAACCTATGTCCAATGAAAGGAAACCTGTTAAATATATTATGGTGATCTACATCATGGAATTTCCTATGTGTATTCTCACTAGATTATAAACTATTTTCTGAGCACGGTCTCAAAGAGAGTACAATTTTTCCCCTACTAAGGAATTACACTGAGCATTCAAAAAATACTTGTGGAGATAAAAGTGAATCCAGTCATGAGAACTCTACTCTCCTGGAGTTTATCTTCTAGGAGGGTAATAGACCATCATAATTATAATACAGTGTGATGAGAACCAAGGTTAGAGTGAACTCAAGTTCTATAGATACTGTATAAAAGACAGGTAGTTCAGATAATGAAAAAGAGAGGGACGGAGAGAGGGAGGGACAGATAGACACAGAGACACATTAGAAGCTCACTGAGGGGCTGCCAGCAGTTAGATATTGTTGTAGCCTGGAGTGGAAAATGGGAATTAGAGATAGGGCAACAAAGGCCCTATCATGAAGGGCTTTGCAAACCAGACAAAGGAATTTGGATTTTACCCTGAATAAGATAGGAATCTTTTCAAGTGTTTAAGACAGGGATGTGATGTAGTCAGACTGGCATTTTGGAAGAGCATTCCTGCAGGTGTGGCGCAAGTTTTGGAAAAGGCAAGAAACTTAATCAGGAGATTGCTATAGTGTTCCAGATGGAAGGTACTGATGACTTGAATTACGGGGCAGATATAGAAATGGAAAGAAGTAATTCTGTTTGAGAGATAAAAGTAGGTAAATTTAAAACAACTTGCTACTGATTTAGCAGTAAAGGCTGAAGAAGAAAGGTGACAAGATTTTTGGCCTGCAGGCAACTGGAAGTATGGGAGTGCTAGCCTACAGAAGACATCCTACTAAGCACTAGGGTAACCAGCATGGATAAGGAACAGTTTTTCCCTTTAACATGAGCACAGTTAATATAGAAGATAAATTATACTATGAAAGGACAACTGTACAATATTAAAAACAGACTATGAGCACAAAAGAAACAGAAGCTTTTTCTGAAAAGGTAGCGGAAGGAGAGAAAAGGACACAAAGGCTTAATTTTGTGTTCATCCAAATTCTCTAGTCTTTCAGTTCTTCTGTGAGTTACCCAATTCCCTTCAAATACATTTCTTTATTGCTTAACTTAATAAGAGTCAGCTTCTAGTGCTTGCAATCAAAAGCCCTGACTGGCACATTCATCCAAGACAGTTTTTTTAAATAGAAAATTTGAATTATTATATTTCAAATAAATAATAAGCCAACTGTGGAATGAAGAGAGCTTAAGGTAGGTTTTGTTTTGTTTTGTTTTGTGTTTTTTTTGTAGATTAGTTTGGAGGCTGGACTGGCTGGTCAAAAATTATGAGGGTAAAAGTCCATGGTAAGAATGTTTTACTGTTTTTTCAAATTAACTTAAAACTTTTCTGTTCAGAATATTTGCATCTACAACAGCTTAAACACAGACTTTGTAAGAATCTTGTTGCTTTTTTCCCGATGCTTAAGCATCTCCCTGCAACCCATTCTACCCATATTTGACACTTTATTTAGTATGTTTTTTAGGTCTTTTATCTTTTTCTACCTTAAGCTAAAGTTGGTGAACTCTATCATTCTTCTAGGCTATAGGTACCCTGAGGGCACATTTTAAAACTGGCTCATCCATGAATCTCTCATAATAGCATGGGACTTTGCGTAGAGTACAAGTTCAACCAAACCACAGAACACTTTAGAGAGGTTCACACTTAGCCCCTAGGCATACTGGTCTTTCACAAGAACACTATCTTGAACGGCAAAGAGAACATCATTGCTAGAAAAGAACTGACAGACATTGCTAGCGGGAATATAAAATAGTGCAGTTGCTTTGGAAACCAGTTAGGCAGCTATTTAGATTCTAAGTTACTACCTAGCAATTCCACTCTTGGTATAAATCCAACATGTTCACACAAAAATTTGTACACAAATGCTCATAGAAGTAGTATTCCTAAGAGCCAAAAGTGGTGATCATCCAAATGTCCATTCTCTAATGAATTAAAAAAAAATGGGATATAGCCAAACAATGATTATTCAGCCATAAGAATAATGGAATATTAATAGGTGCTACAATATAAATGAGCTTTGAAAATATTAATGCTGAGTAAAAGAAGCCAGTCACAAAATATACATTGTATGAGTCCATTTATAGGAAATGTCCAGAATAGGTAAATCTATAGATTAGTGGCTGCTAGGGACAGAGGGGAGGAAGAAGTAGGGGACTGTTTATCTGTACAGGATTTCTTTTAGGAGTGATAAAAATGTATCGGAATTAGATTATGGTGGTGGTTACACAACTTGGTGAATATACCAAAAAACACTAAATTGTACACTTCAATGGAGTAAATTTTATGCTATGTGAATTATAAAAATCATATTTTTTTAAAGGAAAAAAGTACTGAAAGCTCCCATATAAAATACCCCACCATGGCTTACCTTTTTAACTGAAAGCGCAGTTCAGTACAATCCTCTGATAACTGGCTATTAGCTTCTTCCAAGGTTTCCAATGCCAGCTTAAATTTATTATTTTCCCCCTCCAATTTCTGCTTGTTGAAATGCAAGTCTGCTACATAGGTAATCAAATCAGATACCTCTCTGCAGGTGAAAGAATAAATGAGAATAAATAATCTTCAACATCTCTCATCCCCTCTAATCAAAATAAGGCATATGATTAAGCTCAAACAGGCTTAAATGTTCCTATGAGATTTTCTACTTTATCCTCTTCCTTCCTCATAAATGCAGTTTGTTTATATAATAAATATTTATTCAGCATTTATTAGAATAGCATGAAAGATTTGCCCAAAATTGCTAGATATTCAGCACTTGCCAGTTGCAAAGTCAACTTGCATAGCTTGTGTTTATTCCTTTCCACATCACTCCCAACATTTGTTTTCACCTACAATAAAGAGTTCTTATTTCTGCCTGGGTAATGGGAGATTCTGAAATAAACTGACACATTACTCTTTCAGTCAAGGAATCTGGGCAAATTTCAATAGGCCTTTAACTAGGAAACAATTTTTAACCTTGTGTTTGCAGCCTGTAGCTCATAATTTACTACTCATCTTTCCTAGTAGTTCATACAATTTGTTAACACTTGTCCCTCTTGCCCTAGACATTAGATTAGAAACTCCTTGAGAGTTTCTATAGACTGAGGTTTCATGGAGTCCCAGGTCGCTTCCTCTTTAATATCTTAATCCTAGCACTTAGTACAGGTTGAGTACATTGTTCTTACACCACTTTTTTGCATGGCTAAACCTGAAGTGACAAAGATAAACTAAAGAAGAAACAGAATCACCTCTCTTTAAAATCTAAAACTCACACACTTAGCAGAAAACAGTTTTTCTCATTCATTTCTAAAGTATTATTTAAAAAGTGTTTTAAAAATAATCCCCCAAAGAGCCTGAGGTCAATGTCACAACTCTACTTTAAATGAAACTTTTTTTTCCATGGAAAACACATGAAGTCAATGAAGAAGAAGGGTTTCATGAGTGAGAAAATGTTAATCTATGTAATATTAGTTTTACATAATTTGTGATCCTAGTAAATCTAGTTCTAATGCAATTGGAATAGAATAGTTATGAGTTAAAAATAAATTTTGTTAGCTCTACCACAAAAAAGGTCCACGTGACTTAATGCTAAGTAAAATATACAGATCTATGAAATAAATAAAACTTGAGACACTTGAGAAAGTGTTATAAGAATGCTTACAAGACTCCTTTAGACACATCTCCGCCGAAAGCCTCGAAGCTCTGTGACAGAGACGCTGCTATGTCAGTGGTCATCTTAACTAAAATATATATGAGAGAGTTTTATAAAAAATCCATTTCTCCAAACCACAAGAAAGTGGTAGAATAATTCTGAAGAAACACATACATACTTGCTCCACCAGACCTTATGCTGTCCCGTTCAAAAACAGAATCACTGATGGTGCCACCTGATCCACTATTTGCTCCTTCCCTGTAGCCGAAAACCAAAACCAGTGAGCTAAGATTCTTTGCCAGACAAAAGCTTAGCTAAGTTTTCAAATGTGCTCTGTACTTTTGTATTCAGGTGTTTCTCTCTGGATTTTAAAAACCATCTACTCATCCAGAAACTATTTGGAGCCCAATACTGTGCTTAGCTATGGTCATAACAAAGAAACATAAGGCATTACTTCCACTTCCATAAACTGTTAATCTAACATGAAAAACAAACGTGCATGCTGAAATAGGCAGGTGGTGATGCACAGCAGCTATGATAAAGGGATGGAGGTCTCAGTGGATTAGGAAGTCGACATAGTTTGGAGCAATAAGTGGACATTCATGGAGGTAGCTTGTCTTAAAGAATTAGGAAGGAAAGTCATAAACAACTAATAGTTTGAAATGCATCGATGGTGTTATCATTTTCCCTTTCCCATGAAAACCAAGCAGAACCCAGCCTAACTGTACTTTGACCATTTTACTCCTGAGATTTGGGGAACTCTCTCTGTAGGCCTCTGTCCAGTATACAACTCTAGCTCTAACCCCTAAAATAAACAAATTAAAATTTCAATCATTTCTAAGGGTCTCCAAATTATGATTTTAGTTCTGTTAATCTTTCACTTTTTGCAACAGCCACAAAATTCTCTAAATGTGTACTTACATCTCATTGCATTTCAATGTCAGATGTCTGCCAAAAAGTGGCTGAACAGAATAATTTATTCATCATTATTACTATTCGTTACTACATATCCATCACCATATCTAAGTTTCTGTTCTTATATTTTGTATTTATATTTCCAGTGTTTTTTTCTTTTCCTTTATTTTTGTTTTAAAAATTAGTTTTTCATATGCCCTCGCTCCATTTTATAATTGGATTACTGATATTTTTATTATACAATCAAACTTAAATATTTTAAGAAAAAATAAGAGAATTCTTAAGAAAAAGTCAGAATCATCATGCAAATATAATCATTGTGCAATATATTCCTCCCTATTTTATCCTATGTATATATTTTTTACAAATATGAGATTATACTACATATATGGATTTATGGCCTATTATTTGAAATAAATACATATGAATATTTAACTTGTCAAATATTTAATTACAATTTTGAGTGATTATTTAGAATTCTAGTATATAGAAGTATTATATTTGTTCATATATATTTGGTTTGGTTTGGTTTGCTTCTATTCATTGTCATTATAAATAGCTTTCTATTTATACACATATCATATACACATATTAGAGTAGATGATAGGTTATTTTCCTTAAAGTTACTTTACTAGCTTGAATAGAGTGCATATTTTCAGGGTTTAATATATATGTTCCTAAATTGCTCTTTTAAAAAAAGGAACTGTACCCTTGTACTACTGGCTACAATGTGTGAGAAGGAGCTTATTTTTCCACCTGCTCTGGGATAATGACAACATGGGATAGAGTCATTCTTTTAAAACTTTGCTAAATTGATGGGCTAAAATTGTATGTTGTCTTTATTTGTATTTTTTTGGTCACTAATATTTGTATATTTTTCTTGTCTTCATAATTAACTTATGTATGTCAAACATTTTGATAATTTTTTCTTGTCATCTATGCATTATATCCCTATGAAATCTAGCAAGTTGTGTCATTCTTTGAGCTTGAATTTTTCTTTAAACAAATCCCTAGTATCTATTAGTTGATAGCTGGAGATTGCTGGCTGAGTAAAAGCCACAGGAATTTGGGTTCCTGTGAAAGAAGGTGACTCTTCTCCAGCATCTACCAGGGGTACCTGAGATCATGGGTGTCATTCCCCATCTTCACTTTTCTTCTACCCCACTATTTTTTCCTTTTCCTTTTAACTTCCCTATATTCGAGATTTCTAAATTACACTCACAGCCTAATCATTCCTACTGAACTCAAAAGGCCATTGACTCCGAGTTTAAATGCATTTGGAGATTTGCTGGACGGTATCAATAATTTGCCTGACTCCTATGCCGGCTCAATTCTCTGTGTGAACATAATATGTGCTGCCCCCAAACACAATAGGGTCTTATCAGAATTAACATATATAAATTCATATGTGTAGTATAATGTAGTTCTGAGTGTGCCCATTTTCTCCTCCCATAATCAGCATCAATATCACCTGGAATCTTGTTCTTCATCAGGTGTTACTCCAGACACACTCAATTATGGAGTGGGGAGGGGTGTGAGTGACCAAAAAGCAAATAATAACATTCAGGTGATTCCAATGTATGCTAAAGAATGAGAGGCACCAAATTATAATATTTCTATCAACACAGAAAACAATTATTAGCATTTACTGCAATCAATTGTTAAAACAGAACCTGAAAATGCTTCCTGCTGGGGCTATGATTACCATTTGTTTCTAAGGCAAGCCATCCATCTTTTCATGATAACATGGAAAGTTTCCAGATCCACATGCAGATCTCTCTTTTCAGGATCAAGCATATTCCACAGCTCCTCAAGGCCACCTTCTTCAGAATCTGGACTAGTTGTTTGTCTCAGGTAATCTATTATTTTACCAATTCTTAGTGAGCCTTAGGAAGAAGAAAGGCAAATTAATTTTGAAAGATGGGTTATTTTTTTTATAAATGAGGTGCTTAATTCTCTTAGGTTCCTTGGGTCCTGGAAACATACTGTATAACCCTCACAGTCCTGTTGAGTTGACATAGTAGAGTGGTCAGAACACTGGCCTTCGATTGGAGTCTAATGGACTTGGCCCTGGAATATGCCAGTTGTCTAGATTTGGAAAAATTAATCTTTTTGAGCTTCAGTTTCTTTGTGAACTAGGGATGATGATACCTATTATAGGAGTTGTTCTGAATATGGATGATACGTAATCCATAATCACTGTGAGAAGTAAACAAAATGCCACTATTTTGTCACACATTCTTTCCTTAAAAGCATTCAGTGAAGAAAGTTTTCTCTGCCCTATATGAAATGTCAGTCTCAAGTAAGTACTGACTTGTTGTGGAGGGAATCAGAGTAGAGACACCATTCTTAGTCAGTCCTATGATCACATTCAGAAATTATCCAGACAGAGCAGAAAAAAAAAATGGTGTAGATGATAGAGGCTTTGTTCATCCCTCTGGCAACTAAATCAAAGTTGTGACAGAAATGAGCAGCAGCAAAGAAAAATCTTCTGGGATCTAGAAGAACAAGCTATACAACTAGGGAGAAATCCAAGAAAGTATCCTGCAACAACAGAAGGACAGGGCAAGGATGTGGGGCTGCCCAGTCCCGAGCTGCTGAGTGAGATAGAGGCTCCGGCAGGGGTAGACGCCTCTTAAAGGGGCCGTGTCCGGAAACAGATTTTCGCAGTGATGGACCTGCTTGCTCTGAGCACCAGTGCCCATTTGCTGTGCATAGAGGGCACCAGGGACTTACATTGCTGGAGTGAGGGCTGAGGGGAGACTCACTCTGTACATAAGTGTTGGTGATATCCATTGCTCCCTGTTGAGCCCTCCCCTTCCCAGTGCACAGACACAGCGCCACCATAGCCGTGATGTCATCAAACTGGATAACAGAAGTCGCTCAGCCCAGGATTCCCTGAAACCACTCCTTCCCCAACTCATGGCCTCACCCAAGCCACATGCAGGAATATCCTAAGTGAGTGAGGTGCTCCTTGCTGAGCAGCACCTAAACTCACACTGGAAGCAGATGTCCTCGGTTTCTGGTGTGGCCTTTTGAGGCAACTATAAGCACAGCATCTGTGGATTGCTTACTGAATCTTAACAGGTGGCCCTGGAGAGGCAGAAGCTTGGGATAAATTTGGCCTGCAGCTGAACCTCTCTCAGGACTGCCACTGGACACCTACTAACAAAACCACATTAATAAGACCAGGAGACTTAGGAGCTTTGCTTAGTATACAGAAACAGACATGGAAGGGCAGCCAAAATGGGAAGACAAAGAAACCAACCATAAGAGAGAAGAGAACAGAAATCCAGATATAATGGAGTCAAGTAATCTAACAGATGCAGAGTTCAAAACACTGGTTGTAAAGATGCTCAATGAACTTTTGGGAAGAGTAGATGAACCCAGTGAGAACTTTAACAAAGAGATAAAAAACATAAAAATGAAAATTATAAAAGGGAACCAGTCTGAAATGAAGAATACATTATCTAAGGTGAGAAGCATATTAAATGAAATAAACAAAAGAATAAACAAAATGAATTTAAAAAAGGATCAAATGCCCTATCTGGAGGTCAGGAAAGCTAAGGACGTGCAATCAGAATAGCAAGCTATAAAATGCCAAGACTATAAAAATAATTTAAGGAGAATATGGGACACTATTAAGGGTCCAAATATCCATCTGATTGGCATACCTGAAGAAAATCAAGATGTTGAATAGCTCTTTGAAGAAATAATGATGGGAAACTTTCTTAACCTGGCAAAGGAAATGGATGTAAAACCCCAGGAAGCTCAGAGAATCCCAAAAACCAGGGATCCAAAGAGGCCCACACCAAGACATATCATAATTAAAATGCCAAAGTTTAAATAAAAAGAAAGAATATTAAAAGCAGCAAGAGAAAAACAAATAATTACTTACAATGGAACATTCATAAGACTGGCATCTGATTTCTCAAAGGAAACTATGCAGGACAGAAGGGCTTGGCAAAAAATATTTGACATGATGAAAGCACAGGATCTTCAACCAAGAATACTTTATCCAGCAAAGCTACTATTTAGAGTTGAAGGACAGATAAAGAGCTTCCCAGACAAAAATAAGCTAAAGGAATTTATCACCATCAAACCAGTATACAGGAAATGTTGGAGGGACTTTGTTAAGAAGAAAAATTGTGTATCAAAAACAGGAATAAAGAATGGTAATAACTATATTCCTATCACTACTACCTCAAACGGAAAAGAATTAAGTGCTCCAACTAAAAGATAGAGTGGATTAATGAAAAGGAAAACAAGACCCACTAAATGTTGTCTATAAGAGACTCACTCCAGATTAAAAGACACACACAGACTAAAAGGAAGGGGATGAAAAAAGATATTGCTTTGATGGACCTAGAAGGTATTTAAGTCAGATAGAGAAAGGTAAACACTACATGATTTCACTTAAATGTGGAATCTAAGAAATAAAAAGAACAAACTAATCAAAAACAGACTCACAAATATAGTGGACAATTTGGTGATGGACAGAGGGGAGGGGAGTTGGGGGGCTGGGAGAATGGAGTGAAGAATTAAAGAAGTACAAATTAGTAGTTGATAGTTGGTCACGGGGATGGGGAACACAGCAGAGGAAACATAGTTCGCATTGATATAATGGCCAGGTGGAGGGTCACGGGGGAGAGAGAGCAACTGAGGAGATTGTTTTAGGAACTATATAGATGTCTAACCAATGTACTGTATACTTGAAACTAATTAAAATAAACTTAAAAAAATTATCCAGACTAAGTTACTAATTGATACACCAACCTTCTTTAAGCATAAGTATCTCTTTTACTTCTAAGACCTGCCCTGGGCTGTCCACTTTGCAGGAACAGCAGGTGGTGGAGGGTGGATAAGTAGAAGGTTGACAAGATGAATGCAGGAGTGAAGATTCTTCCCTCAATAAGCTAAGAATAGAACATAAAAAAAAGAAAAGTCTAGTAATTAGAAGGAGGGGTCAGTTGAAATGGAAACTGAGTAACTTTAAAGAGAATATTAATTTAATGGCAAATGTCATTTGGCAGTGATAGGAAATAATGGAAAGGAAAAAATTATTAATACATTTAAAGAGATGATTGTCATTACTTATTTGCAGATTTGAAAAAAGGAGCTGGACAGCCAACAAGAATACCTTTAACTCACTTTTGTTTACTAAAATTCTAAATCTTCTATCACATACCTCAATCTGGAAATGCTTCAGGCCTGTGATGGTTTATGTGTCACCTGACTAGGCCACGGGGTGCCTGGATATTTGGCCAAGTATTCTTCTGGATGTTTCTGTGAGAGTTTTGGATGAGGTTAACATTTAAATTGATAGGCTAAATAATAGACTGTTGTCCTTCACGGGAGTGTTCCTGTCTGACCACTTTTGTTCAAAATGGAACACCAGCATTTTTCACACGTGGGTTTTTTCCTCCACACATCCAAGCAATTCTTAGACACCAGCTGTGTATCCTATAATTCAACTCAATTTTGACACTGCCTACATGGTGATAGGGTCAGATCCTACAGGTTATTGGCTCAGTCCTACAAGACTACCCCCACTTCAGACTGTCAATCAAAGTCTAGGTTGTCACCTGTTCTTACCAACCAGCTATAGATTGGAGGTTATAATAACCTCCTCCTTAGGTTTAATTAATTTTCTGGAGTTTTCAGAGAACCATTTTACTATGGGATATAATTCAGGAACAGCCAGGTAAAAGAGATGCAAAGGGTAAGGTATGGGAAAAGGGCACAGAGGTTCCATGCTCTCTCTGGCTTGACCCTCTCTCCAAACCTCCATGTTTTCACCAGTCTAGAAACTCTCTAAACCTTCCCCTTTGGGGTTTTATGGAAGCTTCATTAAATCATTTCCCATGGTGACTGAACTCAATCTCCATCTTTCTCCCCTTCCTCAGAAGTCAGAGGACTTGGACTGAAAGTTCTAATACTCTAATCATGGGTTGGCTCCTGTGGCAAACAGCCCCCATCCTTATGTTGGGTCTAAAAGTCACCACATTAAAATAAGACCTTTATTGCTTTCATTACTCATTCAATTCCAATGGTTTTAGGTACTCTGTTCCAGAATTGAAACAAAGAACAAATATATAATTCTTACTATAAATCACAATATCACTAATGCTAAAATTAATGAAAATTTGTTGAGGAATAGGATATTTTCCCATAAATGTTCCCATAAATTGCTTATTAATTACAAAGGAAAAATAGTAACTACCTAATTAGAAAATGGCATACACCACACTAATCAAGGAATTAAAGTTAAAAATCAGGATATATTGTATTGAGAGGAACATCACTTCAATAATGTCTGTGAAAATGTATAACCTGAATAAAGGGGAAATATAAGACATTTTACAAAGTAATTGGCCTACAAGTTTCAAAAATATCAAGGTCATAAAGGACAAAGAATCTGAGGAACTGTTCCAGACATAAGGAGACTAAAGAGATGTGACAACTTAATACAAGAATTGATTCTGAATTGGATCCTGGGCCAGGAAACAAAAAAGTTACAAAGTTCATTATTGGGACAACTGACAAGATTTGAATATAGAATTTTGAATTACAGTATTGTATCAATGTTAAGTATCCTGATTTTGATCATTGTTCTATGGTCATGCAAGAAAATGTCCTCGTTTATAGGAAATATACACTAGTCCCCTTAGGAGTAAAAAAAAAACAAAAACACACAACTTACTCTCAAGTGATCAGAAACACAGTCAAGCTTTAATCCTGCCTCTCTTTCAGGAAACAACAACACTCAAGACAGCCAAATAGTTGATGAAACAGGGTAGAGTTTCTCATATAGACTATTCTAGCTGATACATTATGAAGAAATGATAGAATATCACCATTCAACACCCAATGAAAGAACAGATTTAGGCCATCATCAATAGTTTTGCCTTCTGATAAAAATACATGACACCACTGATGAAAATTCTTACCAAAAATGAAAAAGTAAAACTTTTATCTGATCAAATCTGATCAGAGAAAACAGGTTAAGTGTTCTCAGGCACGCAATTACCAAAATTCAGATTGGGGGAAACTATGAGATAAAAGAACTATGAGATAACTTAAAATAGAAACAAAAAGAGATGGAAAGGGAAAATAGAGAAAAGTCATACAACTAATTACTATGAACAAACCTCTCTTGAATATTTATTTGAACAGTTAAACTATTTAAGAATAAATTCCTCACATAAATGAGAACTTCTGAATACTGACAAGATCTTTAAAAAATTATTTTACATTTTTAGTCATGATAACATTGCAGGTCTATCTTTTAGAAATATGCACTGAAATATTTACAGATGAAATATTGTGATGTCTTGGATTTATCTCAAAATACTCCAAAGTGGGGGAGAGAAAAATGAGTGGCATTAAAAATGAGACATAGTTGGTTATGACACTTATATAAGGGTTCATTATATTATTCTCTATACTTCTGCATATGTTTAAAACATTCTAAAATGAAAAAATTAATCCAAATAAAACCATATTGACAGAAGAAATTGTGGAAGGATATAAAACAATGGTTTTTTTGGCAAATAGAATTACTGATAAATTTTTCCTTTCCTTTTGCTTATTTATATATTATTAATTTATTACAATGAAAATGAATCATTTATGTACTAAAAATTACCTGTGGAAATTTTAAAAAAGAACACATCTCTAAAAAAAGCAGAAGTGAAAATCTAAAATTAAAAATTTTGAGCTGAACATGTATAGTGGTTTTATATATTTGAAGTATATATTTCTTGTGACATGTCAGGAGTTCCAATCAATAATTCAGGCTGGTAAATCAGCTGATAACCTCAATAAAATCATTCAAAATACTGGTAAAATATGCAAAATATGTACAAAGAATTAAGAAATAACCACTACCTCAACAGCCATCCTTACTCCCATGTTAAGTTGCACAAACCACATGTGTAGACACAGACCCACAGAGTACACATAAAACCATTTGCCTTTCACAATAGAAAATACGAATGACCCAATGAACACTACAATCATTTGAGGTAATTTTCAACTTACCTCTGCATTTTGTGTCACATGCATGAAAAATACTTGTGAATAACTCTTCTTCACAGGTCCTGTTAGTGCCATAGGTTACACTTTTCTCGTCGTCATTGGTTACTAGTTTCCATCCTATTAGAAGAAAAGGTTTGCAAATCCAGCAATGCCTTTCTGTGCTGCAGTGATTTTTTTGTTTTGTTTTGTTTTAATTTTAACAGAGAAAACATTTAAGTGAACAGCAGTTCACAATACTGGCTATTTAACTTTTAAAAAATTTAAAAAGTGGTCTTGAAAGATCTATTCATTTTTAATTTTTAAGTTTTGTAAAAGTACATAAAAAGGAGAGATGAAGGAGAGGAAAACAAGTTTTTGCACTGTGATATTAAAATCACTCTGTTAGAAAGCAATTAGTATAACACAAATAGAAATATTTTAAAGAAAAACCAGTGAGAAAACATAAACTAGCTATACAGAATTTGTTATTTTACACTGTTTTGTTTTTCAGTTTCTATCATATATGGGACTAAATAGAGTTCCCAAAATTTCAATTTGAATTGGCCTGCAGAATTTACATTCTCCTCTGGCCCAAATTACTGGCTCTGCAATGAAACCCACACTTTCCTACATGTTTTAACTCTCACACAGAAAAATTGCTAAAATGGTGTTTTCAGCAAGGCACCTGGAAACTATATGAATTTTAACTCTTCTATATCTATGTATTCCCATTCTAACATTCTAATTTTCCCTGAAGAAAGTTTGTTTTCAGGTCAGAAGAGAAATACCAATGATTATGATTGTAAATACAATCCAGAATTTCTATCTGGTTTTTAATTGAAATGACAGAAAATACTTATTTTTACATATAAAAAAAATTTTAAGAGAGAAAAAAAAGAAACAAACATGCTTAAAAAGGAAAACATGAATGTTTCCATCCAAGCTTTAAAAATGTAGATTGCATTTTTTGTTTTTAGTTCAGGTATCTTGAAAGTGATATGCTATTGCTTTATAGAAAGAACAAATATTAAAAGATATTTACCATTTTCATTCAGAGATAATTTTTTCACCACTGAATCCTGAGGAGTAAAAATTTCAGAGCTCTGATCAGAGGTGGAATCAAAGTCAAGTGTTAAGGTACTAAAATTGTTTTCACTATGACAATTATTTAAATCTTTATTACAGAAGGGTATCCCCTTCCTAATCTGTGATACTAATGATATAGAATTCTGGGAGCATCTCGGCCTTAAGATGTTTTCAGAACTTGTGAGGATAACAGGGTATATTGCATTCTCAGGAGAGCAGAGATGAGAGAATGATGGGGTTCTTGGAGACACTATTTCAGGAGATGAAATGAAGTCACCATCCTTCTCAGAACCTGAGAAGTGGCTGCTGGGTGTAGCAACGTGAGGAGCAGACACTTTCTTCAGTACCTCTTCAAAATCTTTCCTGGTATTAGCCTGTGGATTATCAAAGCTGCTGGACTGGTATTTGATAATTTGTTGAGTTGAATTTGAAATCTCTTCTTTCTTTTGGATGGCTCTAATTTTTCTGCAAATGCTTTCCACTGGGTTATGCCGCTTCTCAGTTACCTTCCTTGCAGAGGCCATTGTTGATTTTCCTTCAATTACACAGATGAAATGGCTAAAGTACAGGTAAAAGCAAACATTGTTTTTAAAGTTAGCATTGTCCTAACATCAATTTAGCAATAGGCTATTTATTCCTAAGTCAACTTTGGAGGGATCAAGATGTCTTTAACTGTCTTTAAACAATTGCTTTAAACAACTTTCCAAGTGTTTAATTTTAGCATTCAAATTTCTAGAAAATAATAACAGCTAACATTTATAAAGTACTTACTAAGTGCCAGACATGGTACTAAGTTCTTTATATATATCAACTCATTTTCTCCTCAAAACTCTATAGCATAAATGTTACTATTATCTCCATTTTCAGGGAAAGAGAAAAGAAGAGACACACCCAAAGTCACCCCAGAAATATGCCAGAACCCAGCTTTGAAACCAGACAGTCCTGCTCCAGAGGCTGTACTCCTAACCACATTGCTTTACATTTATAATAATTTGTCAAATATGATGATAATGGTGAAGAAAATAACGGCTTCCATTTGAGTACCTGTTCTGGTTCTCATCTATTGAGAACTTACTAAATATGCCCTATGTTAGGTATTTTATATGTATTATGTCTAAACTTCATACAAACCCTGTCAGATCTGTGGAAATATCCCCTTTTTATAAATAATAAAACAGGCTCAAAGAAATCAAGTAACTTGCTAATGGTCACATCTTTAAGATTTGAACCAAAGAGTATCTAACTCCAGCATTATTTTTTTTTAATGGATATATGACCTTTAACAACAACAGCAAAAAGTCTTTTCAAAACCCAGACTCATAGACACAGAGAACAGATGAGTGGTTGCCTGAGGGGAGGAAGCAAAATGGGTGAAGGGCATTCAGAAATACAAACTTCTAGTTATAAAATAAATAAGTCATGGGAATGTAATGGAAAGCATGGGGAATATAATCAATAATATTGTATTTACTTTGTAAGGTGACAGATGATAACTAGACATTGTGGTGACCATTTCACAATGCATACATATGACAAATTACTATGTTGTACAACTGAAACTAATGTATGTCAATTATACCTTAATTTTTAAAAAAAGACTTTTTACAAGAGAGTAATTAAGAAGTTTGGAAATAAGTCCAAAACTTTGCCTAACTGAAGAGCCAGATTTTCCCTTGGAGAGCCAGAGAACTGAGACCCAGGGTGAGCAGAGGGAACTGGGACCTCAGACTACAAGATCCTGCCTGCCCAGTTCAGTGAATATTGATGTGGGATTCTGTTCAAGCCACAAAGAAAGGCCTCACTTGCAGGCCTTTGTGACTGAGCCAGATTCATGTACCTACCAAATAAAATCCACATTTCTATTTGCTTTTCCAAGGCATTTTTCTCCTTCTACCATCTGTTTTCTAAACTTTCATGACTCACCTAAGTGAGCTCTGCTCCACAATTTATAAACTAAATCTTATCAAGAGTACACTTAAGACACTAACTCTTCATGAGCTAACAAAACATTACAAGATTAACTTGCTTTGCTTTTTCTAATGTAGAGCAGAACACATGTGGGGGTTCAATAAATAAGATGTGATGATAAAAGATTTCAAAATTTATGCTATTCACTCCATATATGGCCTGGAAACATCTCCTGTCTGTCCTGCCCAAATCTCTTTTTTAGTTTTAGATCCTAGTAGAAAAGTTTAGCTTCAATCTGCCATAACACTTGAAAATACAAGTCTAACTTGATTTATGCAATAACTGTCTTTGGAAAAGTACTAACTGAAAATTAAAAATTGAAAGTTAATTCTACCAGTAAAATCAGTTGCTTGGAGTCTCTCTTTAAAAGGAATTTTATCCTTATTTATTCATTTTAGGTGACTGAATATTTACTACATATAGATAGTACACCCAAAGACATCCCAATGGAAAGGATTTCTTTTTAAGTTTTCTGAATCTTAGTGGCACTCCATATCATTCATTCCTTTAGGCATTCAACCAATATTGATCAAGTATCTAAAAATGCTAAACCTTGTACAGATGAGGTACAAAGATGAGGAAAACAGAGTATTTGTTCTCCTAAAACTTGTAGTCTGTGAAAGATACAAATATGAACGAGTTAGCCACTAGAATCTCCAGATTAGATCCAGGATGCCCAATAAAGTTTGAATTTTAGATAAACAATGGCTATTTTTTTAATAAGAATGTGTCACAAAAGTTGCACAGAAAAAAACATATTAAAAATTATTTGTTGTTTATCTGATATTCAAATTTCATTGGGCATCTATTATTTTTATTAGCTAAATCCAGCATCCCTAAAGTCTACAAATAAACAATTACCACTATGAAAAAAGGTGCCAGGGGCTATGAGAGCATATAATAGGGGATTATATAATAGGGAGCATATAAGTGAGAACAGAGAAAAATTGGGGGGCATCTATTATGCATCATGCACTGTACATAATACTACACATATTTTTTCAATCCATGGTTATAAACAGAAAATTTAAAAGTGAAACCGTAATTCTGCTATAGGAATTTCCATTTGTGTTCACATTAGCTAACTGTAACATAAAATAATATTAGAGATTATCCAAACCAATTATTTCACTAATCTTATTTCTTCATTTCTCCTATTGATTGAACTATGCTTCATTGTTTTGTTTCTAGAATATGAGTTCCATTATTAATATAATTTGAATTGCCTTGTTATATGTAGTAAAAGTTATATAGTAAAAGTTCTTGTATCAATACTTTCCAACCACCTCCTTGATTCGAAACTATAAAACAATAATTTAATGCCTCTTATAGGTGCATGGCAGGCAACACCTATAAAACAAGTGTGATTTGTTTCTCACCTAAAGTTAGGTTATTTCTTAATCAGTTTGCACCAGTGATATAACTGCAGAGTTCAACACTAACCTCTAAGACTTTTGCATTCTTTGACGAGACTTACAGAAGTCTTCTACAATTGTTCTGACTTCCTAAAGCTGTTATCAATAGGTTAGAATAAATTCACCATGTATAATATAAACAATATTTCATATTTTTAGGAATTTACAGACAAACAATATAAGGGTATAATTTTTGTTTTTCGATATTCATATTCTTCAGTTACTGAGAAACAAATGAATTTCTTTGTAAAGAAAGATATAAGATCTTCAGAGATACAAAGTAGCATCTTTGAAAAAATTAACAGATTTCTAGGTGATTCAAAAAGCTCTTTAGAAAGCCTTCTGAAGCCAACTCTGACTCCAAAAGGATTATGTTAATAATGGAATTATCTTTCTCTTAACAACCATTTACATTTTCTCTTCTTTTACTGATAGTTATTTCTTAAACACTGAACTTACAAACTTTAGATCAAGTAGCTTATTTTAACAATCATTCAATATTTAATTATGTAAGCCAGGCAAAATCTTCATCTGGGTCCCACTTGGTTTAATTAAACCTTTAATGTATGAAAATGTTTAATATAGGTAAGTGTACAGGCATATCTTGGAGATATTGCGGGTCTGGGAATGTTCTAGACCACAGCAATAAAGCGAGCCGTGATCTCTCTGTGGGTGGTGGGCTTTGCCTTCATTTCGTAGAAAACACAACATCAGTGAAGTGCAACGAAGCAAAGCGCAATAAAACCAGGTATGCCTGTACATGTACATAGGTAAACGAGGGGTTCCTTTTGCCAAAAACTCCCTTCAGTAACAATTAGATGCCAGTAAACTCTTCACTGAAACAAAAAGAAACATCTGTTCACTGAGATGTTCCCAGAAAACTCATCTCTAGCCAGCCCAGTGGGAGGGCAGAGCATGGTTTTCTACTTAACCAAATTACAGTATTTTTAGTCTCTTTGTGACTTATACTTAATATGTGATAAAATAATAACCCTTATTTTCCCCTTCCCTCTCTAGGATAGATAATAGCAGCTGTTAAAATGACTTGCAACCCACAAGTCCTGGACTAGGTAATGCTCAGCGAGGCTGCCATCTGCAAACCCTTTTGATTACTAATAAATGCAAGCTGGTATAGAATGGAACTCTCTCCTCCCACCATTCCCTTAACCTTGTTATAATAAGCTGTGGCTGGGTCATAACTAACTTATTATAAACATCTCACATTGAAACAATTTCTGAAAAAAGCAGTCACACATATGCCTCTGAAAACTGACTATGTCCTTCTGTTTCAGTTCTTATTATATAAAGTCAGGTTTTCTTCTCAGAAATCAGGAGAAAACCTATGATAAATCTCCCAACTCCAAGAACTCAGGCACTCTCACATTCTTATTGCCTACAAAACCACATAACCAGTTTCCACTAATGCACATTCCAAATGACCAAGGCTGGAAACCACAATTCAAGACTTCGGTATCCAAAAACCCCTTTGAAAACAACTCTGGGATTTGCTTGTGGTGAAGGCACATTTCTGGGGAAACTCGCTGTATCACTTTCAACTACCCATCTTTTTTCCCATTTTTTTTCAGTGTTTTGGTTTTATTCCTAGATTTAAAGTTTCAGTGAACTCTCTTGAGCACCCAATACAGCCTGAGATTGGAGATTTGTCTCATTTGCTACAAGGACTTTGAATTTGGGGTTGCCCTAAAGAGACAACACAGCAAGTACATCTGGAATTATTCTTCCCTGTTCAGGGCAGGACTTTTTTGACCTTAAATGACTAAAGGCCATAGCATCAACCAAAATTTATTTACGTGGGGAAAAACTCACCACCTTATTTTCACTTCACCGCACCAGTGCTTCAAGAACCGTCTTCTGAAAACTGGGAAACGCTGGGGTGAGGGTGGGGGCAGCAGGATCAGGTGACCGGGAGGAGTTAACTTCTATAGGGTGGTGTGGAGTGAGGTCAGACAGGCCAGAGAAGCTGGAAGCCTCTGATCAGCTACACCTGCCGCTTCGGTTCTAGCCAAGATCATGAGAGTCCGAGTGCGACGGGAAAGACGGATGGGAGGAATGAGGAAGACCCACCGCTTTGCGTGCACCCACGCCATTTGGGTGTACTCTCCGCCATGGTGATAACAACAAAATAAAGGTCGCTCAGAATATACTCTCTTTAATCAGGATGAAGAAAAAGTCACTTTTTAAGTTAAACTTCATACATTTCTATTGTGCCAAGCGCTGTATGCTTTCTAAAACATTAATGCTGTTCATCATTATGTATTTTATGGGGCCATATATGGTTTGGGAGACTCCGCATATCAATTATGGAAAAAGCAATAATTAAGCCTTTAAAGAAGTACGTGAGTGGAACATTGAGCTCCAGGGGAGGTCAGGATAGGGTAAGCTCAGTGCGCTTTGAGAAGCCTTTATAAAATAGATGGGATGTAAGCTGGGCTTTAATAAGATGTTTTAGAAAGTTAGAGGCTTGGAGAAATATCGGAAGGAGGTGGAGAGAGACAAAGTATAAGCACAGTGGTGAGACTAAGCTGGTGTGGGCAGCACTGGGTCAACAGTCTGATGGAAGCAAGATAGTGGGCGGTGGTGGACTAGTGAAAAAAATATGTAAGTTTTGATACGTGGGATACAAGCAGATTCAGAAATGAATGAGATCTTTCATAATGACGTTTGCCATCCAAGGAAATTACAGTCAGCTGGGATAAACATCTTAGAAACAGAACAAAACCTACCACCAAACAAAAAAGCAAACCAGGATCAGGGTTCTAAACACACAGCCCAAAGCATCATAACTGGAACTGGAATTTTGTTCTCAAACTGGCAGTTGTGCCTACTGTCCAAGGGGCTTCTCTGGCCAGACCACTCCAGTCCCCTAATTACAAGCTTCATAAGTCTTAGCATCAGTGATTTCCTACTTCTCCCTATTTTCTCTCTCCCCAGCTCCTCCAAGGATTTTTGGGCCATCTAGATTTTTATATATGTTCCTATTCCTGTGGATTATCATTTCTGCCACCAGGTGAGTAGGAGGAACTGTAGTAGTTAAGAGCTGGGGCACTAGATTGAAATAACCTGAGTTCAAATCCAAGCTCTGCCCATACTAGTGCTGTGACCTTAGACAATTTATTTAACTCTCTGTGCCTCAGTTTCTTCACCTGCAAAATTGCATCAATACCATGAATAACCTCCTGGGTTTGCTGCAAGAATAAAATGAAATAATGTACTTTGATGTACTTTAAATGTACTTTGATGTACTAAAGTATGATGTACTTTCTGAAACTCTTTTAACTTATTCATATATTAAATGTCCTCTTAAAGCACAAAATAGTGCCCAGAGAGAAATGACCAGTTAACCCATTCCTCTCATTAGTCTTGCTCTGTTTAATTTCCCATCAAATGAACTATTATAACATTCATGCTTGTGATCTCCTTATCAATTTACAGATACCGAAACTAGCAACACCCAGAGAGATTTCCCTCTAGTCATAAAGGAAGCTGGCTGCAGAGCCAGAAATAATATTCAAGTTCCGAATCTACTAGACCATATCGCCTGTCTGACAAATTCTACTCTTACTTCCTGGTCCAATTAAGTGTATCACACCTAAAGTTTCTCAGAGCAGTGAAAGAAGTAACCTGAATAAGTTCCAACGGCTCTACAATGAATTGAATTAACATGTTATCTCATCACTCATTTACTGATTGCCTTGTGCTGACTCTAACAGAACACCTTTGCCCTGGGCTCAGCCTCTGGATGGCACTTGTCCTGAAGGCAACCAGAAAGGCACAGTCTCCACTGGTGAAGCTTCTGCACCCTCAGACACAGGCTTCCTGAACAGAGGAGCATGCAAAGGGACAAAATGCAGATTTTAAAAAGAGAAACCCAAGATGGGGCTTTGGGTGTTGGATATAGTGTAGGTAGAAGTGATGATGTGTTGTTTACTTGGCAAATCATTCCCCTTAAAGCGAATTAACTAGACAGGGCCCCTGATATTGCCAGACCTGAAAGCAGTTGTCTGTCTTATCATCAGCAGAGAACCTCTAAGGGACCCATTTCCCAGTCTTCAGAATAACATGTCAAGGAAATGAAATCTCAACATGTAAAATCTATTTAAACACATAACCGTTCTCTCTAACGTGTTGTTAGATGTGAGCCAGTAGCTGGATCACTGGGATTAATCTTTAGTCGATCCAGGGACTCATTTTGTTTGACTAAAAGTAAGTTGGAGAGGGAGAGGGGCCCTATTAGAAAAAAAAAAAAACAGACAGTGGAATCTCCCTTTAGTATAGGCATGGCCAAACATAACATACATTTTTTTTCTCAAAACCCACTCTATGTAAAATGCACTGTTTCTTATAATATATTCCATAGTGCTCTTACAATCTAGGAATCACTGTCTTTAAATAGCTTTCCAAACTTAAACTTTAAGAAGAAAATGCAGAGTCTTCAGGAAGCCAATTTTCATAAAGATACTGTTCCAGAAAAAAAGAGATTGAGAATTTTAGTGACCTATGGGTTTCATTCCAAAAAAAGAACAGAGAAGTAAATTCTTTAGAAGAAAAATTGGCAAGATACTTTTGGAGGACGGTTAAAATGAAGGAAGGCCCTGAAGATATGGGCAAGGTATGTATTCGTGCAGTGAAAATCATCTGTTGCCTTTTCAGATCTACCCTCTGGAAATAAAGCAAGATAAGCCAGTCCTTGCTCAGTGTTCCAGGAGACTAACCTCTTTATGGACATCGATCTGGCTCCCCTGCTCTCTGATTCCCATTGAACCTAGCCAGTAGGAGGTGCCAACAGAGAATAGATGGGCAGGATGAGGAGAAAGAGCCGGATTATTGACTCTGCTTCTCCTGCCCTGCTGGGCCTGGCAGTGGTTCATGCTTTGCCTTGGCTCCTGTCATGCCGCCCTCTCCTACAGCAATAGTCCTCACTTGGATCTACACACCTCCCCTCCCTGGGCCCTTGCTACGATGGCAATGACCCCCTAAAGCCCTGGTGCCAGCACCACAGGGTGCTCCTGACTCCTTGATTCCCTTAACCCTGTCCACACTTTCAGGTATAAAATTATTTTTAGCCTCCTCTTTTAAAAAATGTGCCATCAGTTTCCTAAGGAAGCCTGACTGATAAATACTCACAGGTGTGCTTAGCTGTTGTGTTAATTTCCATGGCCCAGTACGGTTGCCATCCACATTACACCAAGGGCATAATTCCTCCCTTGAAATGTTTAGTTTTTGTTTTTAGACTGGGTGTAGCCTTTCCTTCTAGTTAAGTAAATGCAGCTAATTCAAAGAGAGATTTGACTAAAAGGAAAAAAAAAAAACTTCACAAGCTTTCTTCTGAAAATTTGGATAGCTATTGCCAAATTGATTTCCATAGAAGTTGTATCAATTTATCATCTCACCAGCGATCTGTGAGCCTGTTTGGTTCCCCACACCCTCACCAACACAATGTGTTGATCTCTGCCAATCTGATAGGTGAGATATATCTCGTCATTTTAATTTAAATTTCTCTCCTTAGGAATGTAATTTCATATGTTTAAATCTATTTGTATTTCCATTTCTATGCTCTATTTGTTTGTATTATTTAGTCATTTTCCAATAGGAGCTTGCTTTTATCAATTTACTAAAGCTATATGTTAAGAAATTTACTTCTATGTATTTTATGTTAGAAATGGATTTGCACAATTTTTCATTTCCATTTTTGTTAATATTTTTGTCATGCATATTTTAGTTAAATTTCAGTCTTCTCTGTGTCTCCTCTGAGTTTGTGTTAACATTAGAAAGGTCTTCCTGACTCTAAAATCATAATAACATTCTCCCATGTTTTTTTTTTTTCTAGTACTTTTATGACTCAATACATTGAGAATTAATTTTGGTCTATAGGGAAACAGAACTCCAACCTTCATTATTTTCCAGATGGCCATCTGTTTTTTTTTTTTTTCTAGGAAATTACCCTATAGATATACTTGCAAATATTCAGAAAGATAAATAAAAATATATGAACGTATGCTTGGAATGGCAAAATATTGAAAACAAACTTTACATCCTTCAATAGGAGACTGGAATATGTGTGTGTGTGTGTGTGTGTGTGATAGTTCATTCATCACTGGAATAAAATGTGGCTCTTTAAAAGAAAGCAATTTTTTTAAAGGCTGATATGGAATCCTGAAATTATTTGGCCAAGTTACAAATCAACCCTAAGGTGAAGAACAGTGCTTACACCATTTTTTACTTTAAAACATACAGTACAAACCAAATCAAAACAAATGTACATGTAGATACAGAGGAAACTGGAGATAATGATAATCTTGGGTAGGAAAGCTGGGGGACTAAGAAACAGCAATAGAAGATATTTGATTTTTTCTCTGTGTTTTTCATACCTTATTCATTTACAATATCAATTTAAATAAATAAAGAGAAAAAATAATAGATTTTTAAAACTCATCATTATGTTTTGTTGTCCGATTTATTATCATACAATGTAGATTTGTAAGATATCATTCACACTATTGAAATCTGCCCCTTATTTCAGCCACTCTTTTTTATATATAGGTGTGAAAATGTGGATCAGTAGCACCCTCTGCTGGTATAACTAGTTGAAATTCAATGAGCCAGAAACTTAATAAACCTATGATTTATCTTATGCTTTACTTTGTGATTATTGTGTCCTCAAATAGTATATCATGAGTGATATTTTGTATCATAATGTTTTTAAAAAACTGATGGGAATTCTCTAAGTTTAAAAAGTTTTACATTTTTGTAGCAATCCACAATTCCAGTGTTTCACCAATTGTCTGAGTATAAAACTGCTTTTGATGATGTGGGAATATTGAGAATAAAATCATAACTGTTTTTAATAATAATTATCAGCAATTTGTACAAAAGAAAGCAATACTATATGTTTATCTTGTCAATGTATGTTTTCATCATGTTCATTATTATTATAATTCATTCACTCAATAAATAGTGAACACTTGGTGTACAGTAAGTATGTCCTCATGCTGGAGAAACACTGAAGCAAATAGACAAACTGCCAGCTCTCACAGAATTTACTTTCTACCAAAGGAGACATAAAATTAACATAATTGACAAAAAGATATAGTATGTTATAGCCTTAAATGTGCTGAAGCAGAAAAGTAAAGGGAATGCGAAGAATGAGTTTGGAGGGAAGTTTGCTACTGTAGATGCGTTAGCCAAGGAAAAGCTCACCAGAGGTGAATTTGAACAAAGACCCGAAGAAATGAAAGAGCTAGCCAGAGGATATCGTGAAAATACATCCAGGCAGAAGAGCAAGTGCGAAAGTCCTGAGATACAAGTTCGCCTGATATATTTGAGAAACAGTAAGGAGGTCAGTGTGGCTGGAGTGAAAAGAATGTAGAAGAGTAGTAGGAAATGAGGTAAGAGCATTAGTTGGGGAGAACTAGTTATCTAGGATCTCAGAGTTATAGAAGGGCATTGGTTGTTACTCTGAATGAGATGGGAAGCCATTGTAGGATTTTAAGGAGAGCAGATATGTGTTCTACATAAATGAATAAACTAAAAGGATTCCAGGGTAGATATAGGAGATTAGTTAAATATTTATATCACTGATCCTGGAGCAGAAATAATGACAAGAAGTTATAGACAGATGGGTAGATAATTAGATGATAGATAAAAAGATAGATAGATAGATAATAGATATGGGGAGAGACAGAATATGCTCACAGACCAAATGCTCGCAGAACATGAGAGTGACAGATAATCAAGAATGACTTCAAGATTTTGGCCTGAACAACTAAATGCAGAAATGTAGTTGCCATTGTTGAGATGTTTTAGAGGAAGGGATGACTATTAGGAGCTCAGTTTTAGAATGTCGGGTTTGAGATGCTATTAAATATTCAAGTGGATGTTTTCACATAGGCAGTTGGATATAGTCTGGATTCAGCAGAGTGGTTTGGGTTACACTAGGAGTCCTCGGTATAAAGGTGGCATATAAGGCTGTGGGACTCATTGAGACCACCCAGGGAGTAAAGGTAGATAGGAAAGAGAAGTCCAAGGCCTAAGCCCTGTGGCTTATCAACATTTATCAGCCTGGGGGATGAGATGAGGAGGAATTAGCAAAAAAAAAAAAAGACTGAAAAGGAGCAAGATAGAAGGTGGAAGGTGGAAAATTCGATGAGTGCAGTGTCCTGGAAGCCAAGTGGGGAAAGCATTTAAAGGAAGACAAAGTGATCAACTGCTGATCAAGTAAAATGAGGAAATGGTTCTGGATTATCAGTAAGTGAGCAGGTAATTTGGTCATCCTGACAAGAGCAATTTCATTATAATGTATTCAAATGTGAATGTGAGGAGAGAAACTGGAGACTGATAACAGACACTGCTTTTTAAGAGTTTGTTGTGTTGCTGAAAAATATTGTGCCTGTAGTTAACAAAATGGTGGTGTGCTCTTATAAGTTTGTTAAGAGGGTCGATCTCATATTAAGTATTCTGACCACACACACAGCAAAAGGACCTAAGGAAACTTTTGGAGGTTATGGATATATTTATTACCTTGATTATGGGGATGGTCACAGGTGTATACATATTTAAAAACTTATCAAGTTATATATATTAAATAGGTACAGTTTTTGTAAGTTACCTTGATAAATCTGTAAAATAAAGTTTGCTGTGAAAGGAAAGAAATGGATAATAGTAGAGAGAAAAATGGAGTCAAAGGAGTTTAGTGTTTTGGTTTTGGAGTTTCTTTGAATTTTAAGAAATAACAGCAGGTTTGCATGTCTATGGGAATGAACTGATACAGAAGGAAAAATTGAGGTTGCAGGAAAGGGCAACAGGAATGTGGAAGCTGTAGCAGAGCATGTGTCAGAGGAGCCTGAGTGTCAGGTGAGGGTTCAGACTCGCTAGCCACAGAGACAGGCCATCCAGAGGACTGGGGAAGGTACCGAGTATGGGCACAGATGCAGATTGATAGGCACGAGGCGTGTGTGGGGGGAGTGGGGCGCTGGTGAATGTTTCCATCTGATTACTTCAATGGTCTCAGCAAAGCCAAAAGTGAAATAGTGTGGAAAGTTTGAGGAGAAAGGTAAAGTATAAAATAATCTAAGGGAGAGACGAGAGAGACTGGATTAGGAAAGCACAGCATGATTGTTGGATAGCATTAGAGATGACAGCATGAAGATTCGGTCCCAGATTTCATGTGAGACCAGCTGGCATGGTTGCATGAGTTTTTTTTTTAGCTACATGAGTGCAGAGAATGAGTAGGCGAAGAATTGGAGATACCTAAAGTTGTGATTTATCCAAGCAAGTTCAATGTGAGATGTGAAAAACAGTTAGTAGAGTTGAGAGTGTATGTGAAGCGGTGACTTAGGATTTAAGCCATGTAGGGAGAAAGCATAAGACATATTTGTGGGGATGAGAAGGCAATAATGATGAGATCAATGGACAGAAGATCCTGCTAGAGTCAAAGAATAGGGGTAGAAGATGACAAAGAGTAGAATCCAGAATTTGAGATATGACAAAGCTGCAGCCATTGGTACTGACAATGTCAACGGTATGGCAATGGCAGTAACTGGCTGTCGTAGTGTTCCAGTCACTAAGAAAGCACAAAGTTTATGTTCTTTCTCCAAGAGGAGGCCTCATATGGCATCTAGTGACTGAGCTATTTGACTTTGGTGCTCTGATTATATATTTGCCTTGGATGTACTTGGAAAAACAAACAAAGAAACAAACAAACAAACAAAAAACTGTAAATGGTTCATATTTCCACATTAACCATTAGAATAACAAATAGAACACATACCAGTATTTTTTAAATGAAAAAAGTATTTCATACCTCCCAAATGTGCAATCATAAGAACCAGAGCCCTATTTAGTTTACAAGACAAACATGTTTTTATTTTTCCTGCCTGCCAGATAAGAATTAATGTTAAGGTTGTATTACATATATATTGCATTCACTTTCTTGTTTTTATGATATATGAAATGGAATCACTTAATTCACCAGGGCTTTTCCCCTACAAACCTATTCACAAAGTAACTAGCACACTAAGTTGAATAATAAATCAAAAACTCTATGTAAAACCTAGGTATTCTCTATACACCTAAATCAACAGACTGGGCTTTTTCAAGTTGTGGGAGAGAGGACATTTCCCAGATAAGACCTATTCCTGAAAATCAGCAGCCAGTTGTAAAACTGTTACAAGGTTATAACCTTGTAGGTTATAAGAGAGAGACATCAGTACGTGTATCTTCATGAAAAGTCTTTCCAACAATTTGCTTATCTATTGTTTACAATATTTTTCTGAGAAAACTAAACTGGGCTTACTTTCCTGACCCTTAAAGCGTTTTTATCAGCAACAACCAAAGGGTGCTTGGGATTTTTTTTTTTTTCACCAGTCAGGTCAAAGTTTGCAGTATAGACACTGGGGATTTCTTGGTGTCCTCTGCAGGAATAGCACCAGTGTAAATTGCATCTGAGGCTCTGCTAACACTCCTGGGTGCCTGCTCCCTTTATACTATTCTAAATGTCAGATATAGGTGCACAGAGGTCTCTGTGAAAAAGAAGAAAAAGAAACCAAAAAAGCCATTGATTTTCACTATTTGTGAAAAATCAATAAATTTTGTGTTATCTTGGGTCAATCTGTTGATGAATTTATTTCTTCTGAGTGAATTAGTTGAGATGGAAATGTTAATTACAGAGCAAGCAGACAGCATCACAAAAGACTAGTGATGGCCATTATCTATCATCTCTATCACTTGGGCTTTCTGCCTGGCTTGAAAAATACACTTCCTGACAAAAATAGGTAGGTTTTCTCTTAGTCTGCTAGTTGTTCTTAGTGGAAAAGGGGTGGGTAATTTCTTTCTTGTGGATTATACTTCATAGAGTAAAACTTGGCCGTTAGTGAGCATTTCCAACTTCTGATCTTTGCTCATTCATCCCTCCACCCCTACTTTCTAACAAATCTGACTCACCCTTCTGCTATAATTAACTACAAGAGGAGCAGTAGTGTAGCACAGCTGTAAGGAGCATGAACTCAAGATCTAGATTGCCCAGGCTTTTCCCTAAACTCTGCTTCTTGGATAAGAAACATAACCTCTCTATGGCAATTTTCTTCTCTGTAAAATAGCAATGATAACAGTATCAAAGTAAAGATTAAATGAATTGCTAGATGTAACATACACAGAACACTGCCTACCACGTCGGAATGTTAGCTATGTTATTGCCAAAAACATATCAGATAGTGAGTAGTTTCTCTCGGCTTCTCTGTGTCTTACTCATCTTTGTTAAATCTATTGCTGGGAAGCAAATCGCCCAATTTAGAGGCCCAGATCTATAAACATTTATGATCTCAGAGTTCCTGTGGGTTATGAATCTTGGTCTATTTAGTTAGGTGGTTCTGCTTCCAAGATCACTCACATGATTATTGGCAGGCTTTCAACCGTGTCCAGAGGGGCCTCTGAGCAGGGTTGCCTCACAGGGTAAGCAGCCCAAGAAAGAAGAATCTCTCTTTTTCTCTGTCTCTCTGCCTGTCTCTGTCTCTGTCACACACACACACACACACACACACACACACACACACACACACGTACCCCAAGAATAGCAACAATCTTTTCAAACCTAATTCTGGAAGTGATATCCCATCACTTCTGCTGAATTCTATTCATTATAATCAATTTACTAAATTTAGCTCTCACTTAGGGTAAGAGACAAAGGCAGGGATCACTGGGGATACCCTGCCATACCATTGACTGTGATTTCGAGAATGTCCCTAAATTATTTTGCCAATACATGTATTTAGAGGGAATATTATTTTTACCAATGAGAACCAGTTTTTTACCCTCTTAACAAAATACAGACACTAGTTTTGCCAATAAAAACCCATATGTAACACTCAGTATGCTAATTTGCCAAGGCCTGATTGATGGAGGACATAGGCTGGCAGAGAGCCTAGCTTTTCCGTACAGTGCTAGATGACCACCCTGGAACAGATGCTGGAAAGCAAGTATCCCTAGAGATACCGCTTAAATAAATTGACATGTAATGCTATTATGCCAACTGCACTGAAGTTTTTAAAAGTACACTAGACTTTATAAAACCTTCCTCCAAGATTTTTTATTAGTCTTATCCAAGTCCTATGAGAATCTTTATTTAAAAAAAATTGCTATAAATAAAAGAAATAATAAAAAGAAAATGATAGAACTTACATGAGCCTCAAAATGGAAAATCCAGACAAGTGGAATGTCTGTGTTGAATCCCAACGCACAGTAGCTCAAAGCTGAGAAAGTAATTTGTTGACTTAATAAAGCTCTCTTTGGCAGTTCAAAAAGCTGTTGTGGCATTTCTGCTTCACAGAGTTCTGAGGAGTTTATCTCCATTCACTCTCAAATACAACTAAAAGTGGGGGGTGAGTAGGGAAGAGGAGCATCCAAAACCGGTAAAATAGGAATAGTAAAAAATAATCTTTAAATTAAAAAATGAAGGTTTAACTAACTAAAAGCAAATTACATATATATATATATATATATATATATATATATATATATATATAAAATCTCAAATAGAGAGAGAGTGGTGGTGCATGTGTGTTCACATACACATACAAGTGTGCTTTAAATATATGTGAGCTTTACCATGCTAGACTTTCAATGTCATTGGTTAAAATCCATTGAGCTAAGAAGTGAGAATTTATCTTTCCTTGAATAATCCAAGAAATTTCCTTCACAGTATTTTATATGCAGTCTGCTCTATTCTAGAACAAACACTGCAGCCATCTAATCACCTTTAGACTCCACAGTCCACAATCCCTAAGAATCTATCTTTCCTTGGTAGGAGATTAAACTCTTCTGTGGACCCATAAAGCCTGACATGTTGCCTATATTAAAAAATGTTTCCCTAACTGGTAAAAGTTAATTAATTAAGAGTTTAAATATGATCACAAGTACATCATTCCAGTTTTGTATTTCCTAAATCTGAGGATATTGCTATGGCAAGCCACTTCCAGTCTGAAAGCAGACCCTCTCTGCTAAACATTGGCATGCAGAGCTGATCAGTCTATTATTTGGAAGCACACTAGAGGTTTTAGAAGTAAAATAAAAACAAAAAACAAAAAACAAAAAACATTCAGTTCTTCAGTCACACTAGCCACATTTCAAGTGCCCCATGGCACATGTGGCTAGCCGGGATGTATTGCTGAAGATGAGACTCTCAGGTTGCAAAGCACTCAAAGGGTTCCTGAGGAAAAGTAGAGAACAAGTACCTAAACACATTGTTGCTAATGAGGCAACTAGACCAAAGCTGAAAGGCTGATGGGCACAAAGCAAAAGGAAAATAGGGCGCTGCTCAACACATGTGTTGGAACGTGGAATGTAAGAACTATGAACCCAAATAAACTAGAAATTGTAAAGCAAGAAGTGGAAAAGTCTAAACATCACAGAGCTCAGTGTTCGTGAACTAAAATGGACTCGCAAGTAGTGTTCTACTCTGGAAACGACAAAGTCCCAGGAGTGGGCCCGGGATCTGAATTTTCCTGCTGGGAGAGACTCTGCCCTCAGGGGGCGATCTGGGGGAAATCCAGCCTTTGGGATTCTTCCTGCTGATGCAATCTGCCAGAGAGCCAGCATCTCCCTGCAGTGGGTCAGTGTGCAGTCCCGCCTGCCACGTGTAGCAGCCACCACCCCAGCCACTTCCCCAGACATTCCCGCAGCCGCCAAACCAAACACACCGAGAGCGTGGGACCCATCAGGATTGCCCTCTGCTCAGCTCCAGCAATCTCCACAGCCGAGGGAACAATGAAGGTAACTGTTTATGATTTTGACTGTATTTTACAAAAATGTGTGCATGAATTAAGCCTGCGATTCATCAAACACAAAGCTGGCAGGAAGGGGATGGAGGAAGGACCACTGGTCTGTGTCCACACAAACGTTGAAATATCTTCTTGGTCAGTCAGTCATCCATCGCTGGATGGGACCTTCCATTCTTCTGTTTAACCTCTACTCACAGGATGCGCCTCATTAGGCTTTTTCACTGCTGCATTTGTGAACAAAGATAAAAGGCTGCCAGCAGCTCCTTCCCCTCCCTGTTAATGAAGTTTGGAAAGGAAGAGGAAGCTTTTCTCAATTTCTAATATGCACAGGAGGTGGGGGACTTTGGGGAAGAGGTCTGAGGGTGTCCCTGGCTGTAAATAGGGGTTTTCTGCTGGGAGTAAGCAATGAAAGAAGAAGGTACAGAAGAAGGTGAGGAGGGTGGCAGGGGGAGGTAAAAACGTCTCATTTTATTAAAAGCAGAAGTTTCTTACTTTGTTTCTTCTGGAAATTAAGGCTTCCTTGGAGTTACAAATCACATAAGCCTAGGGGCATTCTTTTTTTAAACTGAGGGAGCGCCCTAAAGGCTCTCATTCTTATGCTGATGAAGGATAATTAGCCTGTCTGTCTTATCTGAAGGTTTTGGTGTAGGAATGAACTCTCAAGTGTTCTATTTCCCTGGTCTTACACTTTGAAAAACTGCAATAAGCAGCAGTTGAAACTGCAGCTTTTTCCAAGTGAAGAATGGGCAAGTCGTCTTGCCATCTAACATCGTAGAAGTATTAGATTCCTCCTGTATGCATTCTGAAATTTAGGAGAAGTAAATCCATGTTTCAGTTTCAAAGGAAGGAGATGGAAGTATGTTTCTCAACTGTGCTTATCCACAATTTCACTTACAAGAAATAATAAATAAATGGTGTCTTTTTTTATCAGAAAAAAGTGTCCACTAAGATTAAGCAAGAACAGTGTAGAAACGCTGTTTTGTATTAGATTATACAAATGTACCACAGTGAAAAGTTTAGCAATGTTTTTCTTTTATAGTTAGAGATTCTATTTCTGGCTTGCTGATGTCTGTTTTAACTTCAGCTGAAAAATACACTTTGCATGAGAATAATGTTAATGAGTAAAAGGGGAAAAATATAAGAATAAAGTCTTGCTTTTCCAGTTTTTTCCTGTTTTATGTGGAGCTGCAGTTGATTATGCATTTTCGTAAGTTCATTGGTGCTTGAACATGAGTTCAGGGCCCCTGTCCCTTTCACAAGGTACTTTTATACACAGAAAACTAGAGGTTTTCTTCAAGTTGTCTCATTTCTGTTTTCTGATATTTTACTAAGATTTGGAAAGAAAAATCTAAGCAGTACGTGAGGTTTTTTTAAGTTTGTTTTTATTATTTCAAAAACCTTTCCACTTACCTTTTACCTAAGTATTGCTATCATGATCATTATTATGTTTTCTTTAAATGTTATTTGCTCATGGAGCCATGATAAGCTCTTTCCTAAGCAAATTCTAAAGGCATGGTGTTGCCTGAGAGTTTATATTTTAAGATGGACATATACAGAATAAATACGTGAATAAGAAAATAGTACATACATTTAATAGTATGTACTATTGTGTAAAAACATTAAGTAAATATTGTGTCTTACTAGATTAAGGTGAAAATTTTAAATAGACACATATCCTAAAGGGACAGAGGCCAGAGAAGTCATTGTTAGGGAGAAGCGAAGGAAGGGAGAGTACTTAGACTAACTGGAAAGGTTGAAGGCTGTTTGTATGTTTGCAGGATGCTAGAGGTGAGGCCTGGCAGGAAGAGGAAGTTTACATTCCAGACGCAGAATGTGGTCCCTCAGTCTATGCTCAGAGATGCTTAGCCAGTTAATTAGACCTAACTACAGAGCATTAGTGGAACATGTAGTGGTGAGAAAAAAAGAAAACGGGAGAAAAAAAAGACAAATTTAATTTTGGCCAATATTTCATTCAGTAAGTTTCTGTAATGAATAACTTCATTTGATTTTAGAACTACAGAAAGAACAGAGAATTAAGGGAATTTTCCATTTGTATGCAAGAATTTCTCTTGCCTGTCAGCTCATTGAAACTGAGGTCTAATTATTTGAAATGGTTTTAAAACATTATGAAAGAAAGCTGAAAACAGTCATTTGATTATTACAGAAGTTTGTTTTAAGAATTAAGACTAAATTATGGTTTCCTTCAGTAGCTGTGTATTTCACAACTGTTTTCTTTATTTTGGATTTTGTCTCTTAGTCCAGGTCAGGATTTTGGGTTCCATAAAGGAGGAAAAAGAATTTTCCCTCTCCCCTCTAGGTTCTTAGCTGAGAGTTCCCTGTTATAAAACAGATTAACACAAGAAAAACAAGCAGAAGCTTAATAACATGTAGAGCTCCTGCATACACAAGAGATACTCAGGAAAACTGAGAAACTCCCTGAAATGGCCGAAGCTGCCACCTTAATATCATCTTCAGCTAAGGACAAAAAAAAAAAAAAAAAAGTTGGGACAGTTGTGGGAGGTTATCAAGCAAAGTAAATGAGGATAAAGTTATTCAGATTTAAGTAGGAGCGGCCTCTACTGGTTAGTTTCTAGAGTTTTCCTTATCCTCTTCTAGGCACTGAGAGGAAGACATCCTTACAAATGGAGATTTCCCTTATAAATGTAAATTTCCTTAAGAAAAACGCAACTTCAACTCTGTTTTCAGAGATTCTCCTGTGTCTGCAGCCATCAAAAGGAATTAGCCCAAGATAATCCTATGTCAGAGACATATAATTTGGGTGGCATATGCTGCTCTCCTTTAGTTTCCTTTATTTCTCATATCAACATTTAGACCAGGGAAATGAACAGATGAGTGGTAGTTTTATAACCCAAGAGGAATGGGTTTCTGAGTAAACTATTTCCATGCATAAATGAATGCTTCTTTCTGAACTGTGCCCATCTTGAATGTTTGGATTGGTTGTCTGCTTCTTTGAATGGCCCCTTCTTAATGAGTGTAGAAAGGTGGAAGAGGAAAAAGCTTTCTCTACATCTCTTTAGGCTTCGAAACCACAATACCTCTAAATAAAAGATACCGTCCTGGGGAAACCCAGTGGAATTGTCAGCCTTACACCCAGGGGGATATGGTTACTATTTGAGAATCTGGGACCTTCCATCATAGTCATTATTATCCCAGGTATCCTCGACTTTCTGTGTAATACTATCATTCTTTTTGAGCACAAGAGGAAACTGTAACTGGTCCACTTATGTTACAGTTTAAATGTGGGCAGTCTTTGGGTTGTAACTCTATCCCCTTAACAGCTGACTAAATGTGCTAAATATTCGACATAACACGTGGTAAACATTCCTACGGATGGGCTTTCCAAGCCTTTGTAGCCCATTTGGCAATACATGTCAGTGCCCCTCAAAGAGGGTCACTGAAATTAGATTCTGTATAAATCAACTGAGATATAAATGTGAAGTGCACCTCAGTTTTTTAAAATGTTTCAAAATGAAGGACTTGGGATGCTCAGATTTATACATACCACTTTGCAAATATTTGCAAACATTTTTATCATAAGATCTAGTCTGCAATTTACAAGGTTGATGGTGAATTGATCTTTTCTATATAGCAGATCCAAGTGCTGAATGCACCAATGATTCTAATTAGCCCTCTCAAATCCACAAGCTGATAAAATTAACTCTAGAAATTGAATATTTATATTGTTAAAATAACTTAGGAGTTAGGTCACCTTATTAATATAGTACAGCACATCACATAAACATTTCTCCATTGTCATATAGGCCATGCCTTTTTTGCGGGAAAAGCTATTTTGCAAAACATTTTTCTTATGTTCAGTGATCAAAGAGAGAAAGAAAATCTTAAAGAGAGAAGCATGCTCTAAAAATATAGAAAAAAGTCAAGAAGAAAGAAAAAAGGTAAGATGAGTTAAAAAAGAGAAAATTACATTACAATAATAATCCAAAAAAGTTAGACTGAAAAGCACATGCTTCTTTGTGACTGAAAAATTTTTAAATACTTGTAAAATCAGCTAATCCCACTAACAGTAGTTCTATATTTCATCTAAAAAGAACAAATTCTTTATTCTGATATGTAGATCTGAATATTTGATCAATTGCATTTAAAGTCTATCCATAAGTTTGAGTAATGTTTTTACTATTTTGACCCTAGATGGTTATTTGCCTTAGGAAGACCTAAGAAGCCTAGGACATGAGAATTCAAATTATGTCTGATGCTTTATAAATCTAAACAGAAGGAGCACCTGTTGGGATATTCTAGGCCAAATATTCCACAGATATCTCTTACATGACCAACAAAGATCTCAATGCAGTTTAGAGATGGAGCCAAGGATGGATTTGCACAGGATGACAACTTAGCTGTTGTTATTAGCATTTCACCACTACTTAAAAGGGTGATTTTGCCATGTACATTTCATTTCCGTTTTGTAGATTCAGATTTTAAATTATATGGTCTAAATTTTAGTGCTAGATGTTAGTTCACGAATCTGAAATCACAATGTTTCTTTGAACTGTGAAGATAATAGCATTATAATATCTACACGGGGAAGCATAATGAATTACTCAGGGATTCCATGGTTTTCAGTGTCAGTGAATGTTCTGTTTATTTGCAAGAAAGACATCAGGATTGAAGAAAGACTTCTTTGCTTAACTAAGGTAATGATGCTTTATATTTTAAAATACCATATACATTACATAACATTGAATTGTAACCTCAAAACATTCATATGAAAAAAGCATTGCAGCGATTATTAACCCCATTTTGTAGATGAGGAAAATTAAGATAAAAAAACTCACTAGAATTGCTTAAAATCACAAATAATAGAGTGTAATGAGAAATAGATATTGGTGCTTTACAATACGAGTTGAGCTAAAGCAACTACCTATTTCCAGACTTCCTAGATACAGACTAACTGACTCTGCTTTATACTTGTTTTTGAATGGCAGATACATTTTTCCACATCTGAATTTGTTTGGAGTCAAAGATTTAATTGGGTTACAAAAACACAGAGAACAGTAAATATTGAGATGTTTTAATCTTATTGCCAAACTCATATAGCTGCTCTTTTCTCATCTTTTTTTCTTTTATATAGAATGTCCGTGGTAAAACTGTATATAGACTGTATATAGGCTGTAAGCATACGTTGTAAACATTTCTGGAAAAGTTAATGCAAAAAGTTGCTACATAGCAATGTGAACTGAACACCATGAAAATCATAACAAACAAAACCACCAATGCCAGTCTGCGAAATCACTGCTATTTCCACATTTAGGCAACATGCCAAGGGAAACGTCTCCTGTCACATCCCAAGGAACTGACAGAATATAGAACAAAGTCGTGTGTCTGGGAATACTAAACAATTCCAATATTGTTTCACATGGTTTTCCTTTGTTGCAAACAATGCCTTTTTTAAAAGCAAATTAATTAATGCGTACACTGACAAACAAATCTAACAAAAGAGGCACTTAGAGGCAGTGTTCACTGAATACTAGAATTTTGAAAGAAAAAAATCTATTAGGTCATTTTAGGCATTTACTTCTGCCAAAGAAGGATTGTTCTTTTGAGTTTATTTTCTAGCTTTCGTATCTATTACACTTAAATATTTTAAGGACCAAGACTACTCAAATCTTCTGTGGACAGTTCTACTACCTACCATGTTTACTGTTTGAAGGTTTCTCGATAATTAACTTATTCCCTTTTCTTTTGGTTATTATACACATCAGTAATTTATGCTTGACTATGCTGATAGTTTGCTACGAGTCTTTAAGCTTAATTTTTAAATATATAACATTCAGTTAAGTATGTTTTCTTTACTTTGTTATGAAGTACAGTGTTAATAACTGAAATGGAATTTTCTTTTTTTCCGTAACGTTAGAGGAAATATTCTATTAGCAATATCAGTAATTCAGTGAATATGTAGATACAGGATGTTAATAAAGTTTATGGTCCTTTAATAATTTTGCATATGCCTCTTGCATTAATGTGTGTTTGCTGGTCAACCAGGCACATTCTCTCCTCTTGCCCAGTGTTCTTAGAACATTATTTACAGTAGTCCATCAGTCTACTGTTTGATGTTAAAGGGCAGCGCTTTGAAGATGGGAGTGAGGCATCATTTGCAATCATAAGAACTTAACTACATAGTTTGAGATAGACTTAATGGCTCAACATCATTGTTCATGCTTAGTTTAATTAGAAGTGCCTTATATTTAAATGATGGACAAATGGGTTGCAGCATTGTTTGCAATTACAAAAGATTGGAAGTCACTCAGGTATTCATCAGATATAAAAAAAAATAAGGTTAAAAAAAAAAACCTGGTGGAAGGAAGAAGAAAATGCTTCTTGTTTCTAAATAAAAGGCTCCATGAAACTTTTTATTGTATACATTTATGTATTGTTTGATTTTTGACACACCAAGTTTATTATATTCAAAATTGAAATTGAAAAAAATGGAAATAACTTATAGTGAAATTAACTTGACTCCAGAACCATTATCAAGAAAATCTAAAATACTGAGTAATTTAGCACAATTTAGTTAAGATCAAAGACAAACATCTTGATAAAATTTCTAGACTATTATATTAAATTATAACTAACTGAAAATAATCTATTGAGAAAGCAGGTTAAACATAATGTATTCACCAAAGTTTATAGTACCTGTTAAGAGTATACAATTCTTCTCCAAATCTAACATTTATATATTACAATACGGACCAACAAAAAACGATTGGTTCACGTTTCATTTAATTGTATAGCTGTTACTAAGACTACCAGGCTTTGTACTAGGTAAAAGGCAAATGGAAATAATTCAAGCATTATTTTTACTCTTGAGAAATAACTCTATTTGAGGAGAGAAATATATAAAAATTGAACAATAATCAGTATAACAGGTGCTATAATAGAATTCCGCACAAGGTACAGTGATACATGGAAAAGATTAGTCAGAGAAATCAGGGAAGGCTTTACAGTGGAGGTGATGTTTCAAGCAGAACCATGAAAGAAAACCAGATAAACAAGAAAATGAAAACATTTAGGCATATACATGGTCCAGTTTTGCCCAAACCCAGACTTCTGGACCTAGATTTCATCTCTCATTATCTTATCATAGCAGTCTCTGAGAAAAAGTATGCCTTGCCTCCCTTTGAGACCACTGGTAAATCCAGGGAGGCCTGAGTACCCAACATCCTCCAGGGAGTGAACTACTAGAACTCAACACATTGGCAACCCACAACCAGTTTAATTCACCGTATCACACTTTTTTCATAATGACTCCATCACTTTTACTCTCTCTTGTTACTGTTTCCTCTCTCGACTCACCCTCATTAGAACCTCTCACCTAAATAAATGTGTTCACAATACCCTTTGCAACTCAGGATTAGCATATCCCCCTTCTCCTTGCCTAAATGCTTCCTGCTCCTTCTGACCTTAGGTTAGGTCATTTCCCTGCCATCCTCTCCATTGGAGGTTGCTCATTTTCCCCACTCTCCCCTCTCAGAGTTGGAGGGGGGCCGGTCTCCTGTACCTTGCCTGGTGTGACATCTACATCAGACTCCTCCTAAAAAACACCACTCTGCTACTCATACCATCAACCTGTGCTACCTCTCTTTAACATGTAACTATCATTGAAAGACATCCTGGTGACTCTGCCCCCATTATCCACTAAAGATTTTAGCACTTGGCTGCTCCTGATTCTCAATTCCATCTCAAATACTGTTTTCTCATATTATTTCAAGGTGTGTGGATGATCCATTCCCTTTCTTGCATCTCGGTCCCTTTAATTTGTCATCTACATTAACTTGCTGCATTACTCATATGCCACCCATACCTATGGCCATATCCTGAATCACACTAAATTACACCAAGTCTCACGGGGTATTTTTGGTCCAAGATATACCTTACATTGGCACAATTCTCTCTATTTTAGCCGCATGTGCCCAGTTCAAAGCCACTGTCTCCTCTTTGCTAGGTGTATACATTTCTACTTTTTCTCACCCCATCCCCCATCCCTAACCTGTTTTCCACAGAGCAGAGTGATCATATTAGTCATCTGCTTAACAAAACTCATCAACTCTTCCCTGTTACGCTTTTCTGAATAAAACCTAAAGGCCATATATACCACGCTCTAGAAGTTCCCAAGGGATCTGGTCCCTCTCACCTTTGCAGCCTCACTTTCTTGCCGCTGTCTCCACCTCTGCTCATCCCCAAATTGTTGCTTCAGGGTCTTTGCACTTGACAGTCCCTCTGCCCAGAAGGTCCCTTTTCTACTCCTTATCTAGCCAGCTCATCACCCTGTCAGCCTCAGATTTAATGCTGCTGTCTCAGAGAGACCTTCGGGACTCCATGATTCCCAGTCCTTCAGAGCACTGATTGCAGTTTACAATAATTTATTGGTGTGATTCTCTGTGTGGTATTGGGGTTGATATCTGACTCTCTCACTAGATAGTATGCTTCTTGACAACAGGGAGCATACTAATTTCTAATGCTGTGCAACCACATATAGGCCAACATCTGGCCCATAATAGGTGGTTGGTGAGTATGGTAGGCTGAATAATGCCCTTCCCTGCAAGATGTCTATATCTCAACCTCCAGAAACTGTTATTGTTAAGGAGATTTTGCAAATGTGATTAAGTTATGAATCCTGAGATGGGGACATTATCTTTGATTATCTGGGTGGGCCCAATGTAATCTTTATAAGAGGGAGGAAGGACATCACAGTCAGGGAAGATGTGATAGTGGAAGCAGGTGAGAGGAAGGGAGAGTGGGAGGGACAGATTGACAGAGAGAGATTGATTTGAAGATGCTACACTGCTTGTTTTGAAGATGAAGGAAGGAGCCATGGGCCAAGTGGCACAGGTAGCTTCTAGAAGCTGGAAAAGGCAAGGAAACAGATTCTCACCATAGAGCCTCCAGAAAGAATGTAGCCCTGCTGAACCTTGACTTAGGATTTCTGACCTCTCAAACTAAGATAATTAGTTTCTGTTATTTTAAGACATGAAATTTATGATACTTTGTTACAGCAACAATATAAATCGAGCACAGATTTTGGTACCTGGAAATAGGGTGCTGCTATAACAAATACCTAAAAATGTGGAAGTTGCTTTGAAATGGGCATTGGATATGGGATGGAAAAATTTTATGAAGCCTGATAGGTAAAGCTTAGCTTGCCTTGAACAGACTGTTGATAAAAAAATATGGAAGTTAAAGATACTACTAGTGAGGACTCAGAAGTGAGGATTCCTTAAAATACTTTTTTCTATTATCACACTAGGTTGGAATTTCATTTTGAATAGCCTTCTAGGTTAGAAAAATTTTTTCATCAGAATTTTAAAGATACTGTTTTTTACTCCCTTGTGTCACTAATTAGAAGTCCAATGTTACTCTTATTTCAGACCCTTTTCATATGTAACCTGTTTTTTGCTCTTTCTTAAAGCATTCGCAATCTCTTTATTGTTACTATTGGGGAACTTTATGGTGACATGATTAGTCCTTATTCATCCTAGGAAATTTTCCAGTCTTATATCTTTGATAGTTTTTTGATAGTTTCTTCCCCTTTTGTTTCCGTGTGTGTGTGTGTGTGTGTGTGTGTGTGTGTGTGTGTTTCCCCCTTAAACTCCTATTAGTTTGATGTTAGACTTCTTTGATGGATCCTCTAATTTTTAAATTGTTTTCTCGCCAAGTGTTCAATATTCTAGATAGAGGGAAGATTTTACCAATCTTGTATTCTAATCTTATCCTTTAATTTAAAATGGCCTTTATATTTCTACAAGCTTTCAAAATTCTCTTTAAAATAACATCATGTCCTTGTTTCAGGGATGAAATATTTTCCTTATATTTCTGAGGAAATTAATTATAATTTAAACTGTTTTTCTTCTGCTCTCTGCAGTACCCCTTCCCTAAACCTCCTTTCTTTTCAGTTTTTTTTTGGGGGGGGAGGAGGTGGGGGAGGGCAGTGGATTTCATATGGGAGGCTTTCCTCAAATATCTGGTGACCTGTGCCAATCTATTTATATTTATGAATGAGTCTATAAAAAGCCCTTAGGAAGCTCTGTACATATGCTTTGCACCTTCTCTGGTTGTTTCACTATTATATGCCCACATGGAAGTGACTAGGCCATTTCATTGGAGGACTCCTGAATGTAATTAACACTATGTGTCCTTTCTTAGGGTGTTACGCAGTTTTTGCAGAAAGAGTCATCCAATATGCATAGGACTTTCTGCCAGTGTTCTGCAAGCCCACCAGCGTTGAGACTAGATGTTTCATTATTTAGTGTGTGGATTTTTACTTAATTGCTTGAAACCAGTGTTTAGATTTCCTCAAGCATGTATCTTTTGTGGCTCATTTCTTTGGTGAATAAACTTCCCATATCTTGCTGTCATCAGAAAGAGATAGTTACCTGGCTGTCCTGGGTGGACATGGAAACCCACTTACACATACATAGATGGTATAGCTTGTTTGTTACAAACCTAGGCTATATGATGGAGCCTACTTACTGCTCTATCGGGGAGGAACAATAATGTTCCCTCTACCCTTTTGGGTTCTTGGCTGACATATCAATATAATGGAAGAACAACAGGAGAAGAACAAAGCTATTTACTTTCTGTATACACAGAAGAAACTCAGGAAAACTGAGTAACTCGCCAAAATTCCTGAAGCCACTATCTTAAATATCACCTTCAGCTGAAGACAATGTTGTGGGTGGGAGGAGTCAGTTATAAGAGGTTCCCAGGAAAAGCACAATCAACAAGGGTTTACTTCTGCATTGATAAGAGTTTCTAGAGATAAGGTCAGCTCCTCTTCCTGGTAAAGAAGACACCCTTACAAACAATTTCCTTATACAAATGTAATTGTAAAAAGGGTAACTTCTACTTGGTTTTCAGAGCTTTTCCCATGTCTGCTGTTTTTTTTTTTTTTTTTTTTTTTTTTTAAATTAACCAGCCTAAAATAATCCTAATGTCAGAGACATATTTTGGGGTAAAAAATTTTGTTCCCCTACAGGTCCTAGGCTACAAACTGGCACAGCATGTTACCATGCTGAATACTGTAGGTAATGGTTAACACAGTGGTAAACATTTGTAACGTTTCATGTTATGATGGCTACATCACCAGTCTATAGGAGTTTTCAGCTCCATTATAATCTTATATGAGACCACCCATAATATATGTAGTCCTTCACTGAGTTACGTGGTGCATACCTGTACTTAAATAATTCATGGCTGTGTCTCTTAATGGCCATTCCTATCTTCTGCCTCTCCACTGTTATCAAGGCTTCTGTAGTGTAAGCCCTGCTAGTGACTCATTTTGTAAAGCTGAGTGTCTGACTTAAGTTTGATTGCAGAGGCTCTTTTCAAAGAGGCATCTACTTCAAGAAAGTCTGTCTTCAAATGCATTGCCAGCCACGGGGCTAGATAAAGAGTGAGGTCACCCCCCCCCCCCCCCACTGAGACTCTTGTTTTAAGAGACCTTGGGTGATTCTGATAACTGACCATTTGGACCACCTGTCTTTTCTTTTTATCTAAATTCCCATGCTCTAAATTTAGCTCTTAGGTTCTAAACTCACCAATAAAGAGTGAGTCTGTGAAACCCTAGGCCTTCATGCTGGATCCTCATAGAAGCAGAATCCCAGATGCATGCTCTCTCTCCCCTCACATCCTCCTCCTGTGTGTGCCCCTTAACATGCCCCCTATGCTCTAGGGCCTGTAAGTAATAAACTTTTTTCTTCAAAGTTTCCTGATGTGTATTGCTGAAGGGCTTCTTGCAATTATATTAAAAACCACAGGGTTAGTCCAATTGTATCATTGATTGAGAAAGGGGAGAAGCTCACTGGGCCCAGGTGAGTGACCCTCAGGCATTTCTAGCCAAAAGTATTACTATTGATAAGCTGCTACTGGCACAGAACATCCAGGAAAGAGTTAACAAAGTAGGCTTGGGGCTGCTTTGTTAGTTAACTAAGCAGGCCTGGGTCTGCTTGCAAGGTTGACTCTTGGCCAGGGAACTTGTATTTCTAGAAGATTCCCACAATTCCCTGATAAGAGTAACTCAGTGTGCCTAAACTATTTGTACCAACAATGTGGTTTTTGCTGGATATCTGCTTTCACCCTGGGAGTTTGGTATGTGCTAAATAGAGAGTGCCTACATAACTAGGCCCCCAATAAAACTTTGGCTGAGTCTCAAGCTTCCCTGGCAGCTTGTGTCTTTTTGTATAATTCATAGCTGTGAGCACTGAGTCCTATGAGTCATCCCAGAAAATCATCAAATGTTTTCCAATTTTTTCATCTAAAATAAGGTTTATAATCATCATCGTCATCATCATCATCATCATCATCTACCTTCTAGTGGTATTGTGAGTATGAAATATGTGCAAAATTAAAGGCCTCGTGTAGGATGCATCTAACAGGGTAGTTGTTATTATGGAATATGTTAACTCACATCCAAAACATCTTGTGTTTGTGCGTGCTCATGCCTTTTTTGTCATAGTAACACTGACACATCCACTCAAATAAACTAACTCTCAAATCTTGAACGACTCATTTGAAAGAAACAGGTTCGTACACCGATTTGCCCCTGTTTTTTTCACTGAAGTATGTGTGTACTTGTGTTTTACTTTTATCACCCAACATATATAAAATAATTTGGGAGGGTTGTTTTTAATGGTCAAAATGTACACGTTGAATTCTAAACCCCAAATGTAATGGTAGGATGAGGTGGGGCCTTTGGGAGGTGACTAATCTATCCTGAGTGAGATTAGTGCCTTACAAAAGAGGCTCCAGAGAGATCCCATTCCCTTTGCACCACTTAAGGACATGAGAAGTCTGCAACCTAAAGAGGGACCACACCTGGCCATGCTGGCACCGTGATCCAGGACTTCCAGCCTCCAGAATGTGAGAAATAAATGTCTGTTGTCTACAAGCTGCCCAGTCAGTGGTATTTTGTTATAGCAGCCTGAACGAAACTAAGACTGTTTTCCTTTCTTTTCTTCATGCTTTCCTTTGATGTGCAACTGGCAGACTATAGAGTAATTCCAGATTACATATTCTAATGAAAGTTACAGAAGTGAAGAAGGGGCATGGAGTGGATTTGGAAAGGAACTTTACAGCTTATCAAGTGACAAATGAAAGCTATTAAAACAAAATGTACCACGGATACATCGTAAATCTTCATTCCCCTACAACTATTTTTTGTTTGTTTGTTTACAAAGTTTGTCCTTTGGCTGCCTTGACGTAGAGGAAATGCTGCTGAATGTGTCATTAATACAAATATCTCCAAGGTATGTGCTATCTCCTACAATCAAGAGAGCAAACCACTGAGAATGCATACCACTTGGTATGCAACATCCTTCAACATCACAAGCACCATGCTGCATGAAAGCTGACTTTCAAGAAAAGTATAAATCACACTCATTCAAGACAGAATTCCAGGGCAATATTGGCTCTTTGGTTCCAGATTTAGAACAGTCTCATATTAAGAGAATCATTCATCCTAGGGAATTTTTTATTAATGCTTATGTAGTTAGGACATGATGTGGGATTAGTTTTAGAGCAAAAATTCTTTCTGCTCTGTCATTGAGTGATCTGTTCTGTAGATTGCAGAATTTCTTCCCTTCATTGTCTGCTCTTTTTTTCCTGCTTCAACCCACTTTATACATTGCTGGGAGGATGATATCACACATAACTTTTTGAATCAAGTACCTTTAAAAAGTGTCCCATTGCCCATGGAATAAATTATTGGCATACAAGCTCCTTAATCATCCTCATACTACCTCACCAAATTATTTCTCCTTGGTCTCCTTTATCTTATATTTTCCCCAGCTTCCTATTTCTAAACCTTATGTACTTTTTACTGCTTCTTGTTTTAAAGAGTTATATGATGATGAATCACAATTTATACCCATTGTCAGATATTTTATCAGAAATAATTAATGGCCAAATAGGGTATTATTCTGATGTTTTGAAGTAGCTGGAATCACTGTGTCATAAAACAGTTAAATATATATGCTCACACTTTTAAAACCATTTTTTTCTATAGTAGAATATAGACTGGTAGGGAGAAATGTAGTCAACTGTTGAGACTGTTTTTATACAATGGGATGCATTATTGTAAAGTCATACTATCTACTTTTATTTTGTAAACTAATTACACTCAAATGCACAGAGTGAATTTACTATTTAAAAGCTATCTGTGGCAAAACTTTGCATATTAGAAATCCTATGATATTTCTATTTTGTAAATTAAGACTTTCATATATCGGGCTTACTTATCGTGAGACAAAAAATGTATGCCACCTTAATTAGTGAGAAAGAGCTTCCATACCAATTTCTTAAAATAGAGAAACAAGTTAACCAGACTTTTTGAGGAAGTGAGTTTTAACTTACTTGAGGACTGCACCAAATCCAAACATTGAAGGAAACCCAGTGGAAAATTACTCTATCTGTATGTTGCACCAGTAATCTGAGGGAAGGCTAAAAAAGCCAGTGATACAATTGCTGGCCATATGGGGTGATCAGTTTGCCAAGAGGATTTAGGGAGCATCTGAGATCAAACCGCCACTTCTTAGCAGGGCAGCAGGGGTCTAAGGAAGCCAAGTCATAAGGTTTGGTTTAAAGAGAGGTCAAGTATCTGTGGATTCTTTCTTCTCCCTAAAAATCATAAATAATTCAAGTTTCAAAGATGCCAACTTTTCTCAAAAGTCCTTCAGATTTAACATGAATTTTCAACTGTATTAATTATAACTAACATAATTTGAGAGCTTACTGTGTACCAGCATAGGCTTTATGTGAATTATCTCATTTAGTCTTCATGGAAACTTTTATTAATAGCATTTCACAAATGGAGAAATTGAGGCACAGAGAGGTTAGGTAACTGGACCAGGCTTGCAAAGCTATTGAATTTGGCACTGTCACTCCAGAAGCTATGTGCTTCACCACTGCATTATAGGTTCTGCCTATAAGCTTGATAAACTTATGTGAGACTAAAGAAACAACTGTTGACATATTCTGTTCAGAAGTCTGCAAAATTCTCTTACATATTTTCTTTCTACTTTTACAGGGAAGGTAGCTGAAGTTCAGAGACATTAATGTAAGGTATAGAGACATTAGATGATTTGCCCAAAGTCATATATCTACTAGTTTATGGGGCTAGAGCTTGAAATAAAATCTTGTAATGAACTCAGAATTCATGGGTTAATCAGATTCAGAAAAAATTCCAACGGGCATTTCAGTGTCTAATAGAAATGTGTAAAAATTAGTGGAGATAGGCAAAATATTTAGACAAAGGCAATTCTAGTAAGTAAATTTCAATATATCTATGACACAAAGCCTGAACAAATGGTCACACTGAAAATCTACTTTTGATTCCTTTATGCCTAAAACAATTAAGTTTATAAATAGGTATGTTTTCTACTCTTTCTCATCTTGTCTCCTACATGTGTGTATATGTGTGGAAAACATGTCAGCTCATCAATGTTTAATTTAAAAAAACATGATGGATTTATACGTCCAATCAATTTATTCAAAACATTTTTTTGAGGTTCTCATTTGTCTGCTTGTGTACTAAGCACTGGAAATTCAGGAGAATAAAGTCACTGCCTAGACAGAAGGGGCTGGCACAAGTGTCAAGTGTCATAACTGCTTTACTAAATGTCAGGTTAAACTAGCGTCTCCAACCTGCTGGCTCATACCCCTGAGGATACGAGAAAACTTTCCAAAAGCACAAAGGTTCTCAACTTTTATTTAAATCTTTCCCAAGCCTTGCTGGCAGGAAACTGAAGGGGAAACATCTTGCTGGTATTTTCCCCCACATCCCTTTTCACAATGCCTGCACCTCCCACTCTCCTAAAGAAAACTTGTGTTTTATCTACTCCACATTGTCATATTATGTAGCAAGCTACATAACCAGCAGGGTGAAAGAAACAGATAATTCAGATTATTGTATCAGTAATACCTCCTCTAATCAAGTCAGCAGAAACCAACTATCAGGCTTCCTTTCTTTGTCTTAATGCTATAACTCTCCCATTCGTGGTGGAGTATGGCATTAGAAACAGAAAGTTTTGGTGTGCTTGGTGATACTCTTCATTCTGACTATGTTAAGATGGAGGTACCAGGAGCAATGACAAATTTTGTTTAAAGACCTAGCGTCTTTCATTCCCTTGACTATGTTCTGTGAATCAGCAGTGCTGGTGAGGAGCACTGAAGATGGCAGGCTCTTATTTCATCCAGGTGACAGATACATGGTATGGCTCTGTGCCTTATCTCTCTATATTAAAATGAGAGTGTTTGAGGTTTATAAAAAGCAGTAAGGGAGTAACAAGTATAAGAGCTGTGCCCTTGGCATTTTCACCATGAGAAAGCTTGACGGACTCTCATCCCATCTGTGTCTCTGTCACATACTTTGAATGATCTCAAAGGAGAAGTAATAAGTGCCCTGTTTACTTCTGACAGAAAAGCACATTGTAGAGCAAAAAGGACATATCCCAGAGAAGTTAGTATTTCCTGAACATATATTACATTCACAGGAAAGGCATTTTCATTAACATTTCCCAAAAGATTACTGTATTTCAAAATACCTAACTTTCCTTTGGTGCATATCTTTTGCTCATTGCCAATCATGAACCACTCCTCATTTTTTCCCTATTTACCATATATTTATTAAAATTAGTTTATCTTAATGGGAGTATGTTGTGGATTCTATTGTATATAATGCACTTAACCATCATAAATAAAACTTAATACATCTATTTCTTTTTACTGTTAATTTCTTCAAATTAACCAGCACTCTTAAAAGCAGAGCAACTACTTATGTTCTGGTGTAAAAATGTTCTCCAAAGCAATCCAGAATATAATACCCTGGATTTAAAAAAAAAAAAAAAAAGCTTCATTTAATTAGGATTAATTTCTCTCGGAGGTTGATATAGGATTCTACTTCTGTAAAAAGCAAAAACATAAGCTTGTTTCCAAATATATGAATTTCTAATCTTTCTATCTAGAATCTTGGGGTATCTTAATCTCTGTCCTCTGTTATTCCTTTTTAGAGTACTTTGAGGTGACTTAGAGACTTGCAAGACTCAGGTTTTCTTCTGTGCACAAAGGAAGGGAGAGATAGAGAAAGAATTCTGACAGAGAGCTCCAGAACTGGTAGAACCCCACATACTGAGCTGAAGCATTTGCTCTTGAGATGTGCAACAGAGACCACTGGGAGCTCAGAAGTATTGATTATATATATTTGTTTTCTATAACACATGAGAAAATTAAATTGTACTCATATTTAACTCACATGGGTTGATATGGGCACCTTCTGGTCAGTCTGTTTGTCAGATTGTCACACTGCCACAGACTCTGAGCAGTGTCTTAGTAGGAGGGAAGAAGAGTTCCACTGCTCTCAGGGGTCTCTGTGCAGCCTTGCACTTTCATTCTCTCTCAGCAGGTTGTGGTGGTGGTGGTTTACGTGAACCTGGTTAAGGAGATTTACAGATTATGCCAGCCAGTGTTAATAATCCTTGCAAAAATAACAACTGGCTTTGAAAGATTTCTGCACACAAAACAAACACAAAAAATTAACAGTATAAAACCAGAATAAAGAAAATAACAAAAACAAGACAGAGCTAGTATTTTTCTAATTCCTATTACAAGTTCTCCATTATTCATATTCTGAGATAAAACTATCAATGATTTAGTCGGAACTCACAGTTGGCCACAAGATTCTGGTATCATTAAGAGGACTGTTTAAAAGGGATTTATATCAGTTGTCATTTATGATTACTTGGCCCTTGTATATATTGGTCCCTGTGACTGGACCAATATGGCAGGAGTATAGCAATGATGATGTTCCAGTTAAGACATACACATTAACTGGCCTGGCAGTTTCTGCTTCCTCCCTTTTGAAGGCTATCGGGACTCCTCCACTTGGAACCCAGCTACCATGCTGTAAGAAGCCCATGGAGAAACCATGTGCAAGCTCACCAGTTAACAGTCCCAGATAAGCTTCCAGGCAACATCCACCAACTGCCAGCTATATAAGTGGGCTATCTTGGACATCCAGTCCAATTAAGCCTTTACATGACTTAAACCACATGATAGACCCCACAGCTGAGCCAACAATCTTAACGGACCACAAGAAATAATAATACATTGTTTTTATAAGCCACAAAGTTCTGGGATGATTATTATATAGCAGTGTTAACCAAAACAGCATGCAAGCCTCACATGTTTATTTAGTTTTTTTTATGAAAATAACCTAATGCATAAGTCATACACAAAAATAGGAATAAAAAAGATGAGACAAACATGAAATAATTAGCATTTAAAAATATTTTCCTAATTCTGGTTGTTTTCTTGTAATGTCCTTTGCTAAAGGGGGAATAAACTCCAACTCATGATGGTGTTGAGCAGAAGAGCATATGCAATGAAAGATAAGGTTGCAGCCATCTTAGAAAAATGCAGTGTGATCCTTGGAAAGTACAGTCTGCCATGCATGCTCACATTTTTCCTGATAGAGGTATAGAATCATAAAAATTGAAGCCATTGGAATTGTAGACAAGGTTCCATATTTATGGTCAAACTGACTTGACCTACAGCTGTTTGATCTTGGGAAATTTAGCTGACCTCTCTGAAAATAAAATGTATGGTGCATGGTGGTGGTAGTGGTGGTGGTCGAGATAAGAAATGTTGTATCCAAAGTGCCCAGAATATCATAACCAGCTGCACCACTGGCAGATATTAATTCTGGTTTCGAATTGGGCAGTGACTGGTTTGGGAAAAGCTTTCTAAAACAAATATTCTGATGACAGCATGGAGTATGTATCAGATAGGGGAGGAAGTGGAAGATCAAGAATGGAGCCGAGGGACCACCTGGGAGACTCTCCATGAGAGGAGCAGCAATGAAGGAGAGAAGTGGGTGGAGGAGAGAAACATTCAGGTAGAAATCTCAGTATGACCTGGTGACTTACTGAATAGAGGAAGAAAGGGAATGAAAAAATGTAGGGCCATGTTTATCTGTGATTAATCTTTTGTAGATTATAAGTAAATGTTATTTAGTAAGATCCTGTTCTATGTAATCATAAAATTCTAATGAAAGTTATATGAAAGTCAATTTTTGTAAATCCATTATATTAATAAAAAAAATATTGTTGAAAGTAGAAAACATGAAAGATACCATGATCCTTAAACTAGAGTAAAGTTAGTTAACTGTTATGGGTTGAATTGTGTCCCCCAAAAACATGTGTCAAAGTCCTAAACCCTAGTTCCCGTGGATTTAACCAAGTTAAAATGTGATCAAGCTGAATTAGGGTGGGCCCTTAATTCGTTATGACTGGTGTCTTTATAAGAAGAGAGAGACAGTGATCTCTCTTCAGAGACTGAGGTGATACAGCTACCAGCCAAGGACACCTGGGGTTACCAGAAGCTGAAAAAGGCGAGGAAGGATTCTCCCCTGCAGGGTTTCAAAGGATGGATGGATCTGCCTACAACTACCCTCCAGAAATGCAAGACAAAAAAATTTCTGTGGTCTTAAGCCAATCAGTTTATGGTACTTGTTAGAAAGGGAAACTGATCCAGTGACTATATACATACTACACATTTGCTCATTTTACTTGATGAAAGAAGGCTTGGCATTAAATAAGCCCAACTTAGAATTCTTTGGGCAAGATTTCTTTATGACTCACCTTTCCAGAGACATGAGACAGGGGTTTCTCTGGGCAGGTAGGAGCTGGGCCTCAGCCATTTTTGTCTTCCCAACGCCAAGCAGAAAGCATGTAAATACTAGGTGTGCAGTTTGTTTTAAGAACCAAACTGAGCCTTTTTTCTCCCTAAACACTTTTTATTAAAAGAAACCCTTGATTGAAATGCTGGATGTTTATTTTTAAGATTTCTCCTCATATAATATTCTGACCATTAATATACTCTAATCCAAAGGCTACATATAAGTGAAAAACAATTGTGATTTAAAAAATAAAAATAGAAATAGTATAATAGTTAATATTTATGGAACAATTACAAGACGCTAAGTACTGCCAAGTCCTTTGTATCTAATTGATATGTTGAATTCATCACTTTCTTACGCTCACTCTAATTTTAAATTTGAGAATCAAAAGACATTAGTAATCTGCCAAAGGTCATAGAGCTGATAAGTGATAGAGAGAGAATACCAACCCTTAACTATGACCAAACATCACAATGCCCAAATCTGCACTTAGACCATAGCTACATATGGCTATTTAGATTTAAGTGCAAATTCATTAAAATTAGGCAAAAGTGAAAATTATATCTTAAGTCACATTCAAGTGTACTATTTGGCTTTGTGGCTACTAAAGCAGATATAGGACATTTCCATCATGGCAGAAGGTTCTATTGGAAAGCACTGGTTCAATCCTTTCACAGTCATAATATATTAAAAGCCAATATTATGGCTGGTAATGGGAAGAGAAAGAATAGCGGAAGGAATAGAATAGAGGAAAAGGAAGGAAAAGATTTAGAGTGAGAGAGAGCAATTCTGTGGAGAAAGAAGCCTACCTATATCAAGGGGTAGAGTAGGATCTGAGGACATTTTTAGTTTGTTATATTGTAGACTTTGGCAGATAAGACTCCAAAGTATATTAAATGTATACTTTTTTTGGTCTGCTAAATGTATATTTTTAAAAATTAGGGAGCTGCAATTCAACAGATACTTGTTAATTCTTAACTGTGTGCCTCTCATGGATAAGGGGGGATAGCTAGGTGAACAAAATAGACACAATTTCCCACCCATCACAAAAATGACAGGAACATTAATGAAATAATTAGAATAAAGTATGGCAATTATCTTGAAGTGGAAAGAATTCTATGGCAATAAATAATAGATGGACCCACTGTAGACTAGGTAGAAATTAGGGATGTCTTCCCAAGGAAGGACAAGAGAGCCAGGATACACTAGGGGAGTGTGTCAGGCAGATGGCCAGCTGCAAGGAGGCTTGATATCAAAAAGGACTGAAATAGTCATATGTGTGGCTGAAGAGAAGGACAGTAACAAAAGGTGAGCCAGAGAGTCAGGGGCAGGAGCCAAAATTTGGGTTGAGTGAGGGAGCTTGGGAAAATATTTTGTTGTAAAGATGGTGTAAAGCCCTGAAAATTGTTCAGCCAAGAAAAGAGATGTTCAGATTTTCATTTTAAAAAGATTTTACTGGTTGCCATGCTAACAATAGCTTAAGGAGAAGCAAGACTGGAGCAGAGTGGCTACTCAGAAGCTATTTGGTGCTAGATGGTAGTAATCTTGCTGGAGAAACAACTGTCAAGATATTTAGAGTTAGAATATATGGACCTTATTGATCACTGGTTGTGTCTGAAGGATGCCCCCTATGTGTCCAGCTAGGGCAACTGCATGCAGTAGGGGTCAGCAGCCTATACAGATCACAGGACAAATCCACTGTTCTGTTTTTGTAAACACAGTTTTATGGAAACACAGCCATGCCTGTACATACTTGTACATACCATCATGATGCTTTTGTTAGACAGTGACAGATCTGAATAGTTGTAGCAAAGACCACATGGCCCTCAAAGCTTAAAATATTTACTATCTGGCTCTTTAAGAAAATGTTTGCCAACTGAGGTAGACAGTCATTATCTACATTTATTAGGGAGTAAGACTCACCAGGCAAGGTGCTAAGTAATTTACATGTTATATATGTTATGATCATCTATCCAACAGGCAAACTAATTGTTGTTATTGTCCCAATTTACAGGTGCAAAAACCGAGGCAGACATTTTCATTCACACCCATAGCTTCAGTGCTAATGACTCATCAAATGCATACCTCTAATCCAGACCTCTCATTGGAGCTTCAGATAGGCATATCTCAGCCAGTCTCAGAGGTACCTCAAAACTCAGTATGCCCCCAATTAGATCCTTGCTCATCCCCTCAAATGACATCATGTTTCTTTGTTTCATTTTTCTTAGTGAATACAGCCAACCAGTAGAGCAAACCAGAATTCAAGGAGCTGTTCTTGGCACCTCTCTCTCTCATATTTCTTCTTGTATCCATTCTGTCTAAAGATTGCTGAAATATAACTGCTTGTCTCCATGTGCATCACCTATCACCTACCCAGTCCAATTTATTAATAGGATCATCTCATAGATGGGTTCTGTAATAGCTTCCTCATAAACCCGTTCCTCTCTACTCAGGCTCCCCCTCCAACCTCCAAACTACAACCAGAGTGCACTTCAATCCTGTCAATTCGCCGCCTCTGTTCTCTACCTAATCTCAACCTTTCAGTGGTTTTTCTTTTTTGAAAAGTTATTTTTCAATTGTAATTGACATATAATATTAGTTTCAGGAGTACAGAATAGTGACTGGATGTTTATATAACTTATGAAGTAATCACCCAATAATTTTTGTATCCACCTGACATCATGTATAATTATTACAGTATTATTTACTATATTCCTTATGTTATATTTTACATCTCCCAATTTTTATAACAGGCAGTTTGTTCTTCCAATCCCTTTCACCTTTTTTTTACCCATTCCCCTCATCGGGCAACCATCAATTTGTTCTGTGTATCTATAAGTTTTTTTCTCAGTGGTTTTTCTTGTTTTTAGGATTCAATGGGCTCCTTCATTATGTTTTTACATTGTTTCTGCAAAATCTTATCACAGACACACAAATAAATTATGAAGTTCAATTAACTTCTCTCCCTTGCTGTGAAAGAAGTCAGTTTTATGTCCATTAGCAAATTCATTTTACTATTCCTGACACAGAAATGTGTCTATTCTTTGAGTCAGTTTTAACATCTCCCTGATAATAATTTCACTAAATGGGTTTTAAAAAACTATAATACACATTCATTTTACATCTATATGACTGTCATGTTTTTTACCTTTTTAGGGGAAACTTAACCATTTAACTCACTCTCTAAGGCACTAGTAGCCCTTTGCCTACCTCCACACTCTCACCTTGGACTGAGCACCCTCTGCTTATCTCTTCCCAGCCCTGGGTCTCTTGTGCCCTTGCAAGCACCATGTTCCTTCCTTCTCAGAGATGTCCTTTCCCCTTGGAACTCACTTTCAACCTGGATATTCTTCACCCCTTCTTTCTATAATATGTTTTCTTATCCACCAAATTCTTGCTTCAGGATCCCTTGTTGGAAAGATTTTCCTGGTTCTAAGTCTGTTACGTTCCATTATTAGAGGCTCTTAAAGCATACATAGCACTTGTAAAATTTGCAATTTTACATTTGTGAGATTATTTAACACTTTTTAACATGAGTAACATTTTTTCTACCTGGCTGGAGGCAATTCATGATAATGGGATGGAGGTATACTCATATTGCATCCCCAGCACCCAGCCCAGTGCTTGTAACATACATCACAAATACTTTAGACAGATTTTTTATTGTAAGTACTAACTGCTCAGGAAAGAGGTGGAATATATATATATATTTGGGAATCATCAGCATATAGGTGCAGCCATAAAGATGCACAAGAAACAAAACCATTGAGTAGAACAAAATGAAGCCTACTAGGAACTTTGTTTAGTTGGGATATTTGATAGAAGTCAAACTTGAAGCAGGAGGAAAGAGGGATCAGTTAATACGGATGGCAGTTTCACAGTTTGGCTCTGAAGGTGAGGAAAGGTAGAGGTGGCACTGGTCATTCTTTACTAATACTATTCTTGTAACATATATGCTTTCTTGATTTACAGTTAACCTTTAAAGTAGCAAGAAAATGGAAGTGTTTAGTGGCTACCTTTAAAATAGTTACAAGCTCAATGAATGTTTGATTTAAACTCCAGTTAAAATAGTAACGGGCTCAATGAATGTTTGATTTAAACTCACAGTTAAATAGTAACAGGCTCAATGAATGTTTAATTTAAACTCACAGTTAAAATAGTAACAGGCTCAATGCATGTAAAATAAGGTGTTTATAATACTTCAACTAAGAAATTTTTATTCGTAAGCTTTGGGCTGGGGTCTCAAACTGGTGGCCCTAGAGTTTACTTAATCTGTAATTTATTTTTTAATTTTGAAATTTGGTTTTAAATTTCTTTTAAAAAGAGACTCCACGTGTCCAGTGACAGTTGCCACTTTTTGATGGTAGTGATCTGCCTGAGCTGTGTGTTCTTTGGAGTTCAGGCCTCCACCCCAGTAAAAGAGACTTTTCTGTATCTTGAAGGGGAGAGAGGGAGGAAGAAGTGAATGTTCTCTAATAAGATTACAACTATATTGTCTTTAGGACTGTATTAAATCAATTCTAAAGCCAAACTGGATCTAACTGCTCTTACCCAGAATAAACTGTCCTCTTTTCAACAGCAAGTCAGCCCAGGTCACTTCTTATTAATTTAAAAGCCACAGAGTCATAATTTAGACTTTGCCTCAGGAAAATACATCAGAGGAGACCATAGCTATTACAGTCTTCTTTTCCCTTTTTAACCCGAGCTCTGTTTCACACATCATTTTTTCAGTCCTCTGTCTAAACACTGGTAACACAGACCTACATCAGTAAACTGTCAAAACAGTTTCATTGGGAGCTCTTGATGGTCTATTTTGCCCGAAAATGATGTCTAGGTGAATCAAAGTGGCATCGAGGTCTTTGAGCAGAAACAGCTCTTAGAGAACCGTAAGTCTGAAAGCCCAGCAACACTCCGAGTTACAAATCTCCCCAGTTTGTACATGAGTGTTGGTGGCAGACAACAGCCCGTGCACAACTGCCCAAACCGGGTTACAAACTCCCCGGAGGCGAGGGGATGGGGGGAGAAACTGCCCTTTTCCGGTTTGTGGACCAAAAAATCTGCCTTAATGGAAATATATTTATTTCCCTTAGGTTGCCTTCGCCTTATAAGGCAGAGAGGGGCGTTTCCGGGCCGCTCACCCAGGGGTTGTTTGATAAGTAAGGATGGATGTTCGTACAGTGCTTGCAGTGGGAAAGGCGCTCCCCGGTGGCATGTACTCGCGTGCCCCAGCCTGAGTTGCAGGAACTAGGGCTTTGGTTTTTCCAACTGAGGAAAGACACGGACCCGACGGATGTAAGCTCCTCCTTCAGTCATGCTGGGGGCGCTGCGTGGTTTCGTGCGCCTCGCTCTGACGCGGGGCCCCGGGCGGTGGCAGCCCGCGCCCCGCCGCCCACTTTCGCGTCCAGCCGCGCTTTGCGCGCCGCCACAGCCGCTCTCGGCAGCCGCGCGCTCCCGGAGCCTCCCCATGGCCAGCTCGCTCCATGCCGCCGCGGCCCACCAGGTACCTCCAGCACCGGAGTTTGCGGAAAAGGGGCGGATTAGACCCCGGGTGTCGGAAGAGCATTGCTGCTGTTTCCTGCACCGTCCTGCTTTGCCTCGCACCGCCGTCCCGCCCCCAATGAGGCATCTCTTCCCCCAGCCCTGCCTGAAACCTAGAGTCTCACCCTGTGAACTCTGCCTCGGAGGGACCCCAGCGGGCCAGGTTGAAATCCCCACCGGTGACCCGCCCGGGAGCGCCGCGCGGACAGCCACCGGGAACGTGAGGGTCGCCATGGAAGCTGCTTTGGGGAAGGAGACGGGAGCGGGATTTCTGGGCTGCCAGAACTGACAGTCACATCCTGCATGCCTTCGCCCCCCAAAATATTTGGCCGCAGCCTTTTGCCTCCTTGGATCCCTTTCTTTCCTCTTTCTCCTAGTTACTTAGCAGATTAGGCTTTTTTATCTTTTTTTTTTTTTAAGGTCTTTAGGTCTGCACCTTTTTCAATTCGCCCCTCTTCCGTTGTCCCTAACAATTTTTTTAATTACCCCCAATTCCATGATGTTTTGTCCTTTACCAGTAGGGTTTGGTGTTCCTGCGCCTGCATCGGAGGACCCTGCCCCTGGAGAAAATGGTTTGCTCTTGTCCCTATCCCTCCACTAGGCTTGCTATTGTGCGCCAGTGATTGACAAGACCACGAGGCTGAGCGCGCCCAGGAGATTTTTCTATAAATGGCTTAAAACCCTAGTCTAGACTGTTTACTCGGATATAAGGGAGACAATTACCTTCTTGTTCTTTGCTGGTGAACCGTGGCTCTGTAGGGCTAACCTGGAATTTCAGCAGTCTGCCCTAAGCCAGCGGTGGAGGACAAAAACAGTCACGACCTCGGTCGGGGTGGGAAGCGTAGGGCAGCACTCACAGGACGCTCTCATTTGGGGCCTGTGCCTGGGTGTTCGATTCTCCTTTTACTGGTTGCTTGGGTACCTGAGCAGAGCACGCGTTGTAATGGTGAGTGATTCGATTACCCCATGCCCCAATTACCCACCTGGTTTTACTTAATGGATTTAATTCTTCTTTAAGGACTGCAATAATGGATGCGCGGAAGAATGTACCGGAAAAGCAGAATCAAAGGAGGTGATGGGGACCTTTAAGGTAAATTATTTGCTAGAGATTAAGTGAAACAACAATTCAACTGAATAAATTCATTTCCTGTTGAGATTTGGGGCATTTTTCACTGTGCGGATTATATAGTAGTTAGATATACTGTCATGCATTTTGTTTTATTTTATTTTATTTATTTTTCTGTCATGCATTTTAAATTCCACTCTTCGGGAGAAAATAATTAGGGGAGCAGTAGCATATTCATCACATCTAAAATTACCTGGCTGTTAACTGCTTATATTATTTCACGAAGCATGAACTTTTCTTGGAAAAGTGACTCATTTCGTGACTCTTCATTCACCTAAAGGTTTATCTGATTATGTCTTAAGTATAACCCTCACTCAACTTGTGAAAAGTCAAACTCATGAATTTTCTCTTTAAGCAACACCTGACGTTTTACAAATAAAAGTGTTGTATTCTTTTCTCTCTGAGTTACGGGGTTTGTGTATTAAACCTCATACTTCATAGAGTAATAATGAGAAGCAAATGAGAAATAACCTTGTAAAATTTCTTTGAAAATCATAAAATACAAATGTAAGGTGTATTTTCTTTCTCTGTGAATCATTATCTCTACCGCTCCCTCTCCCGACCATGGACGTTTTTGCTTTTTCTCTTGATGCCTCCCTCTGCTCCCCTGCTGCCTGTTTCAGTCACTGTCAATTGTCATCCATAGCACAGAATGTCCTAATGATCTCACATCCTGGCAGAGTTCAGAAATGTAGTGAAACTGAACTCATCAATTTTACACACACAGCCAGCTCTTATTATGTACCAGGGACTGTTCTGGGCTTTGGAAATCCAAAAATGTGTTCAAGATAAGGTCCCTCCTTTCAGGATATTTAAAAACCAAAACATTTAGGGGAGAAAATGGTGGATTTTATAGGACCATCTTCGCTTTTGACATATTTTTCTCTTGATTTATCCCTTTAATAACTTTTATATTGCTTTTGGGTCTCTCATGGTAATTTTCATATTACATCCCCTCCTCCATTTTGACGTGGTCATTTTACAGTGAAAGTGCAGTTTTCCAAAAGGGCTGACCAATGAGATCCCTTATTACTGAGGGATCCTATGCAACCTTTTTGTGGACTCCAGACCTTATATGTTTCATAGAGATTAGCTGTCTGTTTCTTTCCATTCCCTTTTCTTTACAGATCTCCACAGAATGTGACACTCCAAATCTGGAATTCTTCCTCCTTATTAGATTTTAAGAATGTTTCTAAAATATAATGAACATAGCGCCTAATGCTTTCCAAGTAAAAATATGCACTTATTATAGAACAAAGTTATGCAATTTCTGATACAAATGTAATGCAGAGGTTGTCTTTGAATGTATAAGTATTGTGGCCAGTACAGAGATATCCAGGTGCAGTATTTAGTGGTGTACAAAAGATGTTGCCTGAATGCTGACTAATACAAGTCCTCAGGCCATCTCAACCAAGTTGCACTAGCCTGCTACAGGCTTCCCCACTGCAGAGTGAATGGGTACCCAACCATGCATTTTGAATTTAGAAATTGTTGCTTTTTAATAGACCCTGTTTTCATTAATATTTGCAATTTCACAGTCCAGTCATTGTTGTGTTCCAGATTTTTCCAAAAGCATATGGTATGAAATATCCTGACTTAAAGTCATCAGGACATATGGAGTATTGGAGAGAGACAGATTAATTAGGCAGGAGAAAGTATCATTTTATAAGTAGTTAATTTTTATTTGTCTTTGGGAAGGAAATATAAAAATAGGAATTGGTTTTTTTAAAAAAAACACTATAACATTTGTTTCTTTTATGGCAATGATTCTTTTCCTTAGAATTGCATTTCATACCTGCTCAAAACCAATATACGCCTTTAGTTAATACTGTTAATTTACTTTTGACCTTTATTCAGCTGTATCACTTAATTGTTTAGATTTCGTATTCTTAGATAATTTCTCTTTGATCTCAGGTGAACAGCTATTATTTTTAGTTTCCAGAATTGCAGGGTTTTTTTTCAAATAAAGGACAGTTGGATGAAATTCTGAAGCTACTCAATAGTGCAATACTTTGTAAAACTGCATATAGGGCAATCATAAAGTTAGAGAGTTGCTATTCACATCGTTAAGAAATTGCATGTCTGCATGTCTTACAAAAGAATGTAGTGGATTACTAAAATAGAACTAGTACCTGGTTCTGTACAATTATTTCAATTTCCCGCAACTTAACTAGTATTAGCAAGTTATTTTATAAGAGCACTAAATTGAGCATAAAAACACCTTATTCTGTATCTCTGCTTTACTATTAACTAACTTGCTCTCTCTGGGCCACTATGGGTGGTCCAGAGATATTTTAAGAAGAGTATTCAGAAAAGTAAAAATTATATACTAGGCATGATCATTTTTCAAGTTTGTTTTTTAAGTGTTTGTAACAACAATAGAAAGTTCTTTTATGAGCTATAGTAAGTACAGGATTTTTAAAAAGAAAAACTAGTAGTCTATTATGTTAATATCTCAAACCATGAAGAGCAAGCCAAGTTTAGTGAAATTTAGAAAAGAATTGGACATAAATGATATCTATAAGTCACCGTACTAAATGAAAGGCTAACACAATAAAGAAAAATGTTTCCCATTTTCTAATTGTTTATCTCAATTAAATGGATTTATAGAGCCAAACCAAGCATTTTGGAGGGTGAGCTATCTACATAGAGGGGTTATATGAGCAGTAAGTAAAGCAAGTGCTAGGCAGTTTGAAAGCTGAGGATACAACAACAGATTACTGAACCAGAGAGGTGCTACAATTTTCATACTTACTGCAGGGGGAAGAAAGAAGAGTTTGGACAAACTGGAGGCACTACATGTGGTGCTACAAGTGGAGGAAATGGCAGAGAGAAAAAGTGATGGTGGAAGGGCGTTTGTAGCCAAGTTTTAGTCTTTTCATCTCTCTTTCCATGTTAGACAAAGGTATATAATCAAGAATGCATAAAGACTGGTATGTTTTCAGGTACTGGGCTAATGTGTACCCCAGATATAGCCCTACCATGTTCCTTGTTAACAGCACTCTGATTTTGTTTGCAGTCCATTAACCAGCCCTGGGTGGCAAACATGCATTCCTAGCCTCCCTTGCAGCTAGAGAGATCCATGTGACAGATTTCTAAACAATAAGGCATAAGAGAATTTTTGAGAAATTTATGCTTTTGTGATCAAAAGGAACAGACATGTCTGGTATCATCCTCCCCACCCTTTATTTGGACTTTATTTAGATTATTAAAACTAACATTATTGTTACAGCAGCCACTTTTTTTTTTTTTTTTTTTTTTTGGACCCTTTGGAGAAGGCCAGGAAAATTACAGAACCTTGACATTACAGAGTACTGCCCGGTCTGACTCCAAGACTATTGATGTGAGAAAACCAACTCCTATTAGTCTTTGATTTACTTGCAGCCGAATGTATTGGTAAAGGATAAGTAAAAGGTTTATGTAAAACATTAATGAGTAGTAGAAAAAAAAAAAGGAAATTAGTGCAATATTTGGAATCCTTGAATGTTGTGAGAATGATAAATGACCTTGACGGTAATAAGGATGCAAAGAAATATAGGAAAAATACACAATGAATTTGTTAATAGAAGTCATCTCTGGGAAGTGAGAATGGTGGCTAGGGTAGTAGTCGGGGACTTTATACTTTTTATTTTTCTTCCCTTCTTTACAGTCAAATATTTAAATAAAATTATAAACATGCATTAATCTTATTGAATAAATTAAGAGTTAAGAAGTAAAGAATTTGAAAGTAATATGAATATTAGAAATAGGGACCACGGTTTGGAGGAAATATTGTGTTCCATTTTAGATTCGTAAGATGAGCTTTCTGATTGTTTTAGAATACATTTTCAGCCTGAATATTATTCTAAAAATAAAACTGATTATCATGTATAAGGTATCAAATGACTAAGGCAGCTGTAAGGCAGTGAATTAATCAGATATAACAAATCATTTAAAAAATAATAAGAGCTAAAGCTGTAAAGTGAAGTTCTATATTTGATTTTGGGGGTGAGGGAAGGAATACTTTTGTGTATTAAAAGGAGTGGGGTTTGACCTTCTTTAATAGGTTGATCCTGTGCTTAGTCAATATTATTTTATAAGTTGTGAGAAACCTCCTTTGCCTGTGTGTGTGTGTGTGTGTGTGTGTGTGTGTGTTTTGTCAGCATCCTATTGCTGTTATATAGTTAGTGATGGTATTGGCAGAGATTTGTATGCTTATGTGTTTGGTCATTTGTAACAAACAAGCTGGCTGTGTGGAGTGGTGGTGAAATGCTGCTGTGTGGGGTTGTTTCCTATTACTTTTATTTATCCTTCTTTCGATAAGATGGACCTTTGTTCACCATTTCCTTAACACAGAACAGAGGATTAATATGTTAGTGTTCATTTTACTCTTCTATTTTAAACCAGAAAAACAGTTGCTTTGCTCTGCTCGTTTCTTCTACAGTACACCCTGGGGGTTTAAGTCTTAGATGCAAGAATTATTTCGGGGAGTTGAAATATAACCATCAGCTAAAAGTCCAGTTCTTAATGATGTTCATTTTAGTTTAACAAGTTATTCTTAATGTTACTGTATTTATTATAGAAGATACCCCTTTCTTATTTCCCCAGTGTTCAACATGAGCCTTATGATAGTAATGAAGAAGGGTTATATTCTCCTTTTTGCATCATTTTACCCCATCTGCTATTTTTGTCTCTGTTTCTAAATATCACTGAATTTTGGTCCTGTTGTTTACTAGGCAGCGTACATTGCCGAGATTTCAAACAACAGGCCAAATTCAGAGTGCAGGCATGATTTGTTAAATTTCCTAGTTAGTTGCTAATATTTAAAAGTCAAGCGGGGTAGGCAGGGGATGGGGAAATGAGTAAAGGTGGTCAAAAAGTATGAATTTCACTTTTTAATGACCAATGACTTAAATTTTATGTCTGTTTACTCACTGTATATCATGTAGCCAGTAGATGTTCAGTTACTCTTCTTTACTGGTGCTGATTTTTCTTCACAAGGCTAAAGATCTAATAATCACACCAGCCACCATTTTAAAGGAAAAGCCAGACCCAGATACTTTGGTTTTTGGAACAGTTTTCACTGATCACATGTTGACAGTCGAGTGGTCCTCAGAGTTTGGATGGGAGAAACCACATATCAAGCCTCTTCAAAACCTATCCTTGCATCCTGGCTCGTCAGCTCTGCACTATGCAGTAGAGGTAAGTACACGGGAATTATGGACTGTAAAATGCTTTTTCTTCATTGTAAACACTAAGTAGCTCCCCCTGCTAAAACAGCTTTTGGACTTCATCACATTTTCTCATGAAGTCATAAACGTCTTTAAAACTGTTCCTAAATAGTCAAGTTGAAGGCAAGTTGTAAGAACTAATTTTTTAAAAATAAACTTGAATTTTCTATGTCAGTAAAAAATCATTTAGAGCAAGGAGGAAGGACAGTTGGTAAGAAAATTAGCAATCAAAAAGCCTGTACTTTTAATATTTTACTGTCATCTCTTCTTAGATCTTCTAATGATTGAGGAAGGGTCCTCTGTTGGTTATATGTATTTCAAATATCTTTTTCCATGCTCTTTTTACTCTCTACATAATTTTTTGATGACAGGAAATATAAGTTTTTAAAACTTGAATTTAGCAATCTTTGCTTTATGTTTGGTACTTTTGTATCTTGTTTAAAGATTCTTCTCCTGACCTTAGATTATGAAGATATGTTCTTATATTTTTGTCTTTCACAGTTAGGTGTTTAATCCTAGATTGATTTTTATATGAAGTAGGTGTCTGATCCTTCCTTCTGTCCTTCCTTCCTTCCTTCCTTCCTTCCTTCCTTCCTTCCTTCCTCCCTCCCTTCCTTCCTCCCTTCCTCCCTCCCTCCCTCCCTCCCTCCCTCCCTACCTACCTACCTACCTACCTCTCTTTCTTCCTTCCGCTAAAGATACACAATTGTTCAAGCACCATTTCAAAAGACTATTCTTTTCCCTCTGATATGTCATGGCACCTCTGTCATGTACGCATGCATCAGCTTCAAGATCTTCATTTTTGTTCCATTGTCTGGTGTATCTGGGTCTATATTCTGTTTCAATGTTTTACTTGTGTACCTGCATGAATGCCACACTCTCAGTCCCCAAATAATTATAGTGAGTCTTGATGTCTGCTAAAATAAGTCTTTCTGTTCTACTCTTCACTACTGCCTTAGATATTCTTAGTCATTTGCTTTTTCATATGATTTTTAGATTCAATTCATCAAGTCAATCAACTTTCATAATTCAATTTGTTAAAAGAAAATAAAATACCCTGACATGATTTTCATTTGTATTGCATTGAATATATAAATCAATTTGGGAAAGATTGGCATCTTTACCATATGAAGCCTTTCCATCCATGAGCTCATGTGACATTGCTTTCTATATTTAGGTCTTTAATGAGTTGGTAAAGTTTTATATTTTCCTTATGGGTCTTTCACTTCTTTTATTAGATTTTTTACCATCTAAATAATTCTATTGTAAAAAGTATTATCTATTAACTGCTGCTGTTTCATAGGAGTGTAATTTTGCATCTAGCTACTTTGACTAGACAAATAATTTTAAGAGATTATGTCTTTTTTTTCTGGATTTTCTACATACTTAATATGTATGTTTCAAGGTTCTAGATTTTTCTTATCTAAATTTTAATGCTTTTTATTTCATTATTCTTGCCTTATACTGGATGTACAATAATTGAATTAGTCACAGAAGGCAATTTATGATGCTCCTTAAATTAAAAGGCAAGCTTTAAATTTTACCATTAAGTATGTTTACTGCAAGCTTATTATAGCTATTCGTTGTCACTTAAGGAAGTTCCCTTTTTCTTCATTTAAGGAAGTCTTAAAAAATTATAAATAAATGTTTGATTTTTTTAGATGTGTTTATTACATCTAATGAGATGATCATATAGTTTTTTTATGTCAACTGTTAATATAATAAATTCTCATTTATTGATTTTTTAATGTTCACCCAATCTGTATTCCTGGTATAAATCCAAATTAGTCATGCTGTGCTATCCTTTTGTATATTTCGCATTTATAGTACATGTGTGAATTTGATTTATTTACATATTGCAGTATGATGGCCACTGTAGCCTTAGCTAACACCTCTATCATGTCACATAATTGTTGTTTCTTTGTTGTGGTGAGAACAATTAAGATCTAGTTTCTTAGCAACTTTGAAGTTTATAGTACAGTATTGTTTATAATCACTACCATGCATTAGATCTCTAGGACCTATTTATCTATCAGGTGCACTTACCAGTTCTATTTTAGAAAGTATCTGTATGTCATATTGTTTTCTATTTCTTTTTGTTTCAGATGTTTTCAGATGTTATCAGCTAAGTCCAATCTGACAACCTTGTCTTTTAATGGAAGCTTTACTCCTATTATATTTAATATACTTCTCATATATTTGCACTCGCAGTATTGAATTTTGTGTTTCTTAATTGTGCTACATGATTTATCTTTCTTACGTAAGCTTTAAGGCTATATATATATATAAGCCTGTTAAAGGCCCTACTTTTTGTTATCATTCAGTTCAACATATTTTCTAATTACCATTTTTTTCTTTACTCATACTTTATTTAATAATGAGTTTCTTTTCCAAAATGTGTATATTTTTAGTTATATTTCTGGTATTGATTTCTGGCATATCTTCTGGTGGAAAGCATGTGAAAAGAATATGCATTCTACAGGTGGTGTCTGCAAGGTTCTGTATGTCCAGTACGTTAGCTTGTTGTTCCTGTTGTTCAAATCTTCTTTATCTTTATTGAACTTAGTCTGTTTGTTCTGTTGATTACTTAGAGAACCTGTTAAAATTTTCCACAAAAATTACTGATTTTTCTCCTTTCTCTGTTTTTGTCAGTATGTATCTGCTTCCCAATCTTTTCACATCCCTGCATAGTGATTTGTTGGAGCCTGCACTTTAAGAATGGTGATTTAGGAGACTGAACCAACTCTGATCACATCTCAATTGTTTACTATCCAGAATTTGAATGGGCCAGATTAAATGAAAAGATACATGGATATTTTGTGGAGGGCCCAAGGCCTTTGGTTTCCACCTATATTGTCTGGTCAGTTAGCTCCAGTTGTGCAATTGGGATGCCTTCTTCCAGTCTCCATTAATGTGTTACTTAGCAATATGGTTCCTGCTGAGCACAGGATAACTCTGAATTCCCACCAGGTTTTGGTAGTACAAGGACTTCTTTTTATCCCAATTATTATCTCAGTCTTTCCTCTCTTGGCTTTTCTAGATTTAGGGATCTCTGATTGAGGTCTGTGTCAACCACTTTACATGATGGAGATGAGTGTCCATAAATATTTCAGTCTGTTGAACATAGAGAATGTTTTCATTTAGTTAATCCAAAGTTTATTTCTCTTCTATCTTCAGTTATTTGAAGGGACGAAGGCATTTCGAGGAGTAGATAATAAACTTAGACTCTTTCGTCCAAACCTCAACATGGATAGAATGTACCAGTCTGCTATAAGAGCAACTTTGCCGGTACGTAAATTTAGGCATTTCATTTGTGTTTCTCTTGATGTAATGGTTCACTGTGAGTTTACAATGAAAGAATCATTTTTGAATACTTATATATTTAATACAAACCATATGAACACTGAAGTTATCTCCAATTTACTTTAAGGAAGTAACCAATACCATTTGGCAATTTCACAGTCTGTTTCTTTCAGTATCCGAGATGGACTAATGCTTATGTGGTAGATAAAAAGATAAGAAATAAGAAAATGTGTCAAATTAAAATAAATAAAATTGAAAGATGTATGAAATTATAACATTGAAAATGGAAAACATGGTGTTCCACACAGGTATTTTGGGGATATTTGCCTAATTGCTTTTGACACTAGCAAGTATGTATTTATTTAATTAATTATTGTGATATTTACCCCAAGTTTTATTTTAAAAAATGACATCAAACTGGTTTCTCATGGCCATTGGATCCTGACTATACCATTGTTACAGAGCAGAATTTATTATAAGATGGGTTAGATTTAGTTGTTAAGATTAACATTTAGGTGGAGGTGACAAAGATTACTTTCATTCCCTGAGACATGACCAGACTGACTTTCTGAAATGGAAGAAGTTTTTTCCTTCTTTTACATATTCTGAGTACCGAACCTTCAGGAATCAAGCTCAAGCCATCCATTAAAGAAGCCTGGGAACAGCTAAATTTAAGTGACTATTACTTTTTAGTCAGGTTCACCCTTCACCCTGTTTTTGTAACCCATGCTTCACCTACTTCCTTTAGAGGCCATAATATGGTAGCAGAAGGGAGATTAGGTAAGTTCTTTCGAACTGGTCCTAGTTTTACTATTCTATCATTATAGATAGGTCACTGGGGAAAACTTTAAAATGAGGACAGAAGGAAAAAGAGGGGAGTAACAGTCATTGGACATCTATTCTGCTACAAACTGAGTTATGTGGTCTTATGTTCTTTGTTAGTTTAATCATAATAGTAAGTCACTGTCAAGAATGTATGTATTGTAAATTTTAGTAGTAACTTTTTACAGAGAGGAAAACTCAAGCCCAGAGAGGTTAAAGGACTTACTTAAAGTCTCACAGAATAAAGGGCAAGAAATTGGACGTAAATTTAAAATTTCTAGTCTAGTTCTTGTCCCATTAAATCTTATCTCTAGACATCAGTATCAGAGACCCAATCAAGTGATACATGGTGATGATACATCCTATATAATTGGCAGTCCTGGTTTCTATAATATTAGTACACTGTGATTGCTGTTAAAAACTAATATTTAAATAGCCAGATCCTGTTGTCATGAGGTCTACTCAGATGCATGCTTCTGACTTCATTTGTACCTTGGACATCCCATCCATTACATACATCTCTGAAAATATGTTTCTTTCTCCTAGTAAGTGAGTAGAAACTACTGATTTTTCAAATGGTTGCCTATTTAGTAAATGAAAATCTTTTTCTCCTTAGAAATAAACTGCTTTTAGCTTTTTACTATTTTTCTCTTGTTTCATCTGCCTCTTTTTAATTTTTGGGATATGTTAACATATTCCAGTTACAATTCTTTGTTGGTTATGTTACAAATAATCTCACCCAGTTTGCTGTTTACCTCTTTTGAAGAACAGAAGCCCTTAAGTTTTAAATAGTCGCATTTAATCCATTTTTTCCCTTTCTCATTTGTGCTTTATGTCTCTTTTTTAAGAATTCTTTTCTGCCTTAAGATGACCATGATATTTATATATTTTCTATAAGTCTTAATGTTTTATCATACGTAAGTGTATAATCCAACTATAGTTGATATTTGGGTATGATTAGAGGTAGCGATACAATTTTTTATTTTCCCCATATAAGTAATCTATCATCTCATCATAATGTGTGTGTGGGGGAAGAGTAACAGAAAAAACTTCTTTTTTGGTTTTATTTTTTTTTAACAGTTCATGAGGATTGTTTTCTATTGTTACAATGAAAGAAAATTTCATTACTCATTATGTTTTTTATTCCTCCAGATATTTGACAAGGAAGAGCTTTTAGAGTGTATTAAACAACTTGTGAAATTGGATCAAGAATGGGTCCCATATTCAACATCTGCTAGTCTGTATATTCGTCCTACACTCATTGGAACTGAGGTGCCAGATGACTTCCTGTTTTGGGGTACTTTGGTGGGCAAGTTATTATTGTTTATCCTTGTGTGAAACATCAAGTATGTATTTGAAGCAGCCCCCAGTGACATCATTAATTTCTCCTTTCTATTAAGACCACCTGTCAGCACACTTTTTTCTTTAAGGGGCCAGATAGTAAATATTTTAAGTTTTCTGGGCCATATGGCTTCTGTCACAACTACTCAACTCTGCCATTATAGCCCAGAAGCAGCCATGGATTCAAACATAAATGAGTAAAAGAATGAACAATGAACGTGGTTGTTCATTATTTCCTTGGTTTACCAATGTAGTGCCTCTGGTCCTGGCAGTATTTCTTCAGGATCTAGGTGATAATGGTTTTGAAATATGGAGAAGGGAGAGCTGCTGCTTCTTGAAGTCCTGGGATTACTTGTTAAGGAAAAGGAGTGGAGTGCCCTCTTCCCCTATAACCAGTGAGTAGGAATTGCCAACAAAAGTACCATGCTGCTAGTGGGTGGAAATTTGAAAAATAATTTCTATAAAGTTTACATTATTAAACAAAATACTAAACATTAATACTTTAATCTCTTGTAAAACATTTAAATTAAAGCACAAAATTATATTATCAAAAGATTTCTCATTAATAAAGTATTTTGGCATTTTAATCAATATCTTCTGAAATATTTATAGGGAGTTAAAAACAAAGAGAAACTAAAAGCTTGAGTGCTTCAGTCTATTACTGATTATGTGTCAATTGCAAATTAAAGTAAAATCTGAAATCATAATATTTAAATAAAGAACACAAACAGATTCTAAATTTTTACTTTATCAGACAAGAAGCTAAAATGACATGACCATCAGGTTCAGTACTGGATACCTAGCAACCTTATATCTAAAGAACCTGGAGTTTGCTGATTTTAACATCTATTTTATCCAACTTTACCCTATTTAGTAACTCTGGGCAGGTACAGTATATGAACACACACACACACACACACACACACACACACACACACACACACACACACCTTTATTTCCTCAGTAATTCTGATAAGTGTACAGGACCCTTGACCACAGTCGATAGCAAAATATGTACAACCACAAACTCAAATTCCTTTCATCTTTGCTCCTAGCCTTCTACTTTTTCAATTGATCTCAGCCCCATTTCATCATATTTTCTCCTTTAGAGAGGTGGTGGAGTGAGACAGTACTAAATAAGTATCATTAGAAGGGTTGAGTCTGATGGCAGGGACAGCCTCCCAGGCTGTCACCATAGATCTGCAAGCTACTGGCAGATTTGACTTTTTCAGCTGCACTCAAAGACAAACTGACCTTAGCTCATGTGGAAGTTGATTAATTCCTCATATTCAATGAATTCATGCTTCTACACTGGACTGCCCCTAAGTAAATACATTAATACATTTTTGGAGTTGAGCTCAACCAGAGAAGCAGTCTGCTTTTGGTTAATACCAGCCTCGGATGCACAGAATGCACTTCAAGCAATGTAGAAACATTTAAAATCACTTCACATACACATTTTCCCCATCCACAACTTCTCTGGGGAAATCTTTCAGTATGAAATTTTCCTTAGAGCTCACATTTAAACATCTTGCAGCCAAATGGTCCACTCCTTGACTTCTGGTGTACTACACAGGGGACTTAAGGGAATAAGAATTTATAGACATGACTTTCTTTTCCTTTTATCACCTTTAAAATCTTTGTATTCTTCATAATTTAACCAATAATCATAACAGTTCCCATGAAAAGAATTCCCTTTATTCGCTGCCTTTGTTTGTTTATACTTGTTTATACATCTTATCTTTTCTCTTCACAATTAGCCTCTATAAATGATGGAAGCTGAGCAGATTTGAAAACTAGGTGTTACAGCAGAAATCTGTAATCATTAACTGGGGTTTTGCTCACATTTAATGTATTCTTTTGCAACCTTATTTGAGATATGTATATATTCATTCCACTATTAAAAAACAATATTAAATCCTCATTTGCATAACTGTTAACATATTTTATATTAACAGCCCCATTTTAGTATCTCCAACCTTGAGTCTGTTTTTAAAGATCCAGTTTATTTGCGTTGGTTATGGCCTGCGATAAACAGCTTGTTATTTATCAGTCCACCCCTATCAATGGACACCCTCTTGAGGCTATTCTTGTTCATTTCAAGTTTATCACAGGGATGATTGTTGTTGTTATCTTTTTTTTTTACTCTTTGGAGTTGTGGTACACCTGGTTACTAATTATACTCCTTGGTTCATGGCACTTACTGTCATAGGGCACATGAGGTCCCTCTGTTGTTTTATTTCCTTCTGTCTTCATTTCCCACTCATATCCTCTTCCCGACTGGAAATCATTCACATATAGTGAATTAATAGTCTTTTGCTATGTATGCATTTTTAAGTATCTCTTATTAGTTTATATGTCTGTAATTTTAGTTTATATAAATGATTTTGTCCTACAGATTTCATTTTGTTTCTTAACTTTTTCCCTCAGCACTGTTTTTTCATTTCTGTCCAGGTTACTGTGTTTGTATCCAGTCCATCACTTCTAACTGCTGCATAGTTTTCCATGCTGGGCATCTACCACACTCTGTCCCAATTCCCTGTTACCTCATATAAGACTGCAGTAAGCAGTTTGAAAATATACAACCCAGAAAATTATTGAAAGAGTTGTTTCTCAGCAAGATGCCCTACGCCCATCTTAACTCTCATCCCAAGGAAGTCCTGCTGTTTTTCAGGAAAGTCCTGGTTCTCTTTGATGAAATATAATAATTCAGTTTATCATCATCACTATCACTGGCATTTTGAAGCTCTAAGTGTAATTGTGCTCAGTGCTTTCTGTGCACTGACTGACAACAACCCTGTGAGTGGATGCTACTGGCATCATTTTAGAGATGAGGAAACTGAGGCTCAAAGAGGTTGAATAGGAGCCCCCAGGTTCTTAACCTCTCTACTGCAGCATCTTTTATATGTCAGGCACTGTGCTAGATTTAGGCATACAGTTCTGAGCAAATAATCACTTCCCTGCTCCCAGTCTGTGGTAAATTCTTTGTTAGATAAATGTATTGAAAATAGTTTTCCAGTCTGTGGCTTGCCTTTTCGCTCTCTTACCCATGTCCTGGTGAACAAAAATACTGATTTTAATTTAATTATTTTGTCTTTCCGTTTTGTGACATTTATGTTTAAAAGAAATTCTTCTTTACTCTAAGGTCATACTTCTGTTTTAAAGTGTTGCTTTTTCCATTTAAATGAAATCCATTTGGAAGTGAACTTTGTGTGAAGGACTCAATTTTATCTTTCTCCATATGGTCACTGAGTTGTTCTACCACTATTTATTGAGTTGTCTGTCCTTTCTTCACTGCTTTACAATGCCAGCTGTTGATATGTCGTGTTTCCATAGACGAAGGCTGTTTCTGGCTCCCTGTCTGTACCTTCTCCCTTCTGCTTCCATTCTTTTTTTTTCTTTTTTTGCATAAATAGTAGGCATAGTATGAACTATTTTGTTTGTATTACTGTTTTTGTACTTATAATTTGTCTTGAAGTTCTTTCCATGTCGGTAAACATGGATCTGCCTCTATTTTTTCTGTTTTTCTAGCTGTAAGGTATTCCATCGTACACCTGTTTCATACCTAATTGAATATATGATGCTGTAAATTATAATAAGATGTACCATTATTTTATGCACTTAAATGGAAAAATATTGCCAGTTAAACTATGACACAGTATTTTCCTGATAATCTTGAGTTTCATGAATTAATCATACCAGCTTTTTTTTTTTTTTTCCAATGTATATTTTGTGAGGAAATCTGGGATTTCTCCTGCCATCAGTTACCCTGCTGGTCCTGTGATAGGCATTTTATTTTTTGCATGTATCTTAATAATAAAAGCTAACACAGCTTTATCTTCTTATGGATTACTTCCTACTGTAGGTCCCATTAGAAGACTCAGTTGTTACTTTGCAATAAAATATTGAATTGCATTTGTTTAATGTTACTAAACATATATGATTCACTAATATCAATATCTGTCCTGCTTCTGTTTTTGTGCCTTTCTATGCGGTAACCTTTCTTTTAGTGCCAAATCATGCCATAACGTTTTTTGAGGGTATTTTAAATGGCAAAATCAACATGTATATCATTACCAGTGCCCATAGGCCATTGGAGTTACCATCAGTATGAACAGGTAATTCCAAGTCTGGCCATCTCAGCTTTGCCATGACTGCTGCTTAGCCAGTAGCAGTTGCAAAATGCTGAGCCCAGATTTCACACATATTAAATGTGAAAAATAATGGACATCTTAGAATCTGTGTAATATGGTAGCATATAACCAGCGTCCTCTTGATCAACCATTATGTTGCTATGACAAACATTAGAACAGTTTTTGGTAAATTGAGTAAAGCAGAAAAATTAAATTTGGGAATCAAAAATGTAGGCTTTCTTCAAGAAATATATGCTATAGGCATATCTCCTACTGCACATAAAGACACATATTCAAAGATATTTATTGCAGTTCACACAATTTGCTGGTAGATTGGATGTACATGTGAGAGGAGAGATGTCAAATTTTCCTTTGTACCAAAGCAACTAGATAGAGAGCGTTTGTTGGGACAGGGAAGAGTGAGAGAGAAGGTTTATTTTTGTTTATTTGTTGGCGTGATAATGGGTGGAATCAGAGTTCATTTTTCAACATGGTAATTTAAGCTAGTGATATCAAGTAGATGGGCAGATTTATAAATTGGGGGAGAGTTGAGTTTAAATGATACATTTTAATAATTAACATAAAATGCCTTTAAAGCCTAGGGCCTGGGTAAGTTATCAAAGGAAACACTGTAGATAATGATGTAAAGAGGAGGCTCTCTACGCCCTGGGGCAAGCCAGCACTTAGAAAAAAAGGAGCCATAGAGAATTCAGCTGAGTATGAGAAATACCCTGTACGGTGGAAAGAAAAAACAGAGGGCTTGGTGTACTTGATAAAAACATGGAAGCAATAATCAGCTGTGGCAAATTCTGCCTTTAGGACCAGTGAGATGAGGCCTAAGAACTGACTCTCAGATCTGGCAATGTAGAGGTTCTGGGTCTTGTTGATAAGCATATTCAGCCAGGTGGTAGGGTTGAAAGCCTGAATGTAATGGATTCAAGAAAGAATGAGAGGAAGGGGAGGTTATGATGGTGAGTATGTACAAATTTTGTAAGGAATTCTGCTATACAGTGGAGCAGAGAAATGAATGGAAGCCTAGAGTGGGGCATGTGGGTAAGGGAGTGTGTTTATTTTAGATGGGAGATATTATGGTATATTTTTAAGCTGATAGAAATGATCCATAAAATAAGGAAAAGTGATTGTTAAAATATTCAAAAGATTTCCCAAACTCTACTTCTATTGTGGTTCTTCTTTTAAGGGTGACAGCATAGGCAGGCAGTGATATTTATTAGGTGGAGGAATGTTCACACACCCCACCTTCACCTTGCCCTCTAGCTTGTAGTTTCCCCCACACACTTACTTTGTAGACAGCACTGTCTTTGTGAAAGCTCTTCCCTTGAGTGTAACATCCTTTCCCTTATTAGTTTCCTCAGGGTTCTGTACCTTACTTGGTAGACTAGGGGTGGGTGGGAATTGCCAATTTGGGGAGCATCTTGATGGCAGTTGTCAGCTCCCTATGTTTGTCTTATTTGTCTCTCTGTTTGAGGCTGAGCACCGTGGTTGGCCCAGTCAATTGAACCAAGTTTGTTGGAATCACAAAGTCTGAGTGCTGGGTCTAGCTCAGTGAGGAGATCCTGATTTTGAGGCTATTCCTGGCACAAGGAAAAGCCTTATGTAGTATTGTCTTGTCAACTAGAAAAGGGACTGGCAAACTTTTTCTGTGAAGGGCTAGGTTGCTGCTCAACTCTCAACTCTGCCTTTGTAGTACAAAAACAGCCATAGGTAACACAAATGAGTACACATGTTCCAATAAAACTTTTTAAAAAATGGACCACAGGCTGAAGTTAGCTTACCCTTGATGTAGAGTCATTTCAGAAAGGGAAATGAAGCATGTTTTTTTTAAAAGCGACTCATCCAGGTTAAAATTTCTGTTTATGATTGAATTCAAATTTACCAACCTGGTTTTTCCAGGTCATCAGCATAATAATCCTTGTCTTTTTCCCAAGTACTCATTCTTTACAATTCTAACACTGAGTGGTCATGTCTACAGTCATCTTAATGTCATCCTAATGAGCTGTGTGTTGGTCCATATTGAATTTTTTTTACTACTATTACTATTATCCGTTATTTATAAAACAATATTTAAAAATGCTATTTGTGGAATGCTTGAAAAAAATCAGGCCCTGGGTGCCTTCCACAGATTATCTGATTTAATCCTTATATTAACACTGTGAGCAGTCATCACTGCCTTTACATAAGGTAAGACAATTTTATTCTTTTAGACTTTTTCACCTTATCTTTAGTTTTCTTTTAACTTTTTAAGATTATTCTCATTTAAAAAACTAAAGTTGACTGCTCAGGATTTTCTTTTTGTCGTTTTTTTTTGTCAAGCGTTCAATCTATACTATTTCTTTCTTTGAATAGGACTGAGAAACAAATAAACTCAGCCCTATCCCTAACCCATTTTATAGCAAGCCTCAGAAAATTCTGGACTTTAGCTTCTCAGATGATATTCTTTCATTGTCTACCTTTTAATTATCTATTAGTCTAGAGGCCAGCACTAAAGGAAATAAGACAAGAGACAAAGGAACATTTTCTCTGTGGTGTCAATGCAACATATTAGACAGCATAAGATTTTTTAAAAATCAAAATAATTCAAGTATGGTAAATAGTCATGTCAGTTGTTTTCCTAGAAAACAATGTCTTATTAACATGGACAGTTTGATAAATATTTAGTAAACCTGGTATGAAAATATACAATGCTATGTATAGAGGACAAAGAAGATCTTGTACCACATGGAGTGAGTGTACAGATTAGCAAAAGGCAGAGGATTAAAAAAGCAGTTGTAAGAATATGTGATAACCATTTTACCCAAATGTAAGAAACTGCAGGTTGCTATAATAGCACATAACACAAGCACTTACATCCTTGTCTAAAGGTCTCATTTCCTGAAGTGACATTTAAATGATATTTAAATTGACATTAAAGGGTTTACTTAGGGGAAAGAGAGGATGTCTTTGTCTACTCCAGCTGCTATAACAGAACACCACAGACTGGGAGTCTTAAACACCAGAATTGATTTTCTCACAGTCCTGTAGGCTGGACGTTCAAGACCAAAGTGCCAATCAGGTAGTTTCTGGTGAGGCCTCCCTGTAGGTGCCTACCTACTTACTGTGTCCTCACAGGACCTTTTGTGTCAGGGAAGAAAGAAAAGGGGTGGGGTGAGGAGCTGAGGCTCATTCTCTGGTGTCTTTTCCTCTTACAGAGATAACCAGCCCTGTTGGATTAGGACTCCACCCTTTTACCTCATTTAACCTTAGTTACGTACCCTTAAAGGCCTTATCTTCAAGTACAGTCACATAGGGGTGGGGTTGGTTAAGGCTTCAACATACAAATTCTAGGGACCAACACATTTCATTCATAATGGGGAGAATATTCCAAGTGCAGGGATTAGTATGCGAAAATATTTAGAGGTAGGAAGGTGAGGAGGAAGAGAAAGGGGACAGGGGGTTCCCTATGATTTGAGCATGGGATGCGTAGTGTGAGTGCTAATGGGAAGGGAGGCCCCAGTCTGAGCTCTCTTCAGGTTAGGAAATCTTGAGGACTTAACTGTTTTTTTTTTTTTCTTAAACTTTGATATTGTAACAAGAGCTCTGAGTGAAGATCTAGAGTGTAATCACTCTGATGCCTTGGGTAAATCATTTGTTTTGAATGTCAGTTTCTCCCACTTAAAAATTTTAATTGTTAACTTCCTAGATTATTGGATTAATGTTTTAGAAACCAAAAAGTTTATTAAAGGTTTTTTTTTTAAAAAAAAAAATCTTTCACCAAACACTAGGATTTCCTACAAAAACAACTGCATGGTGTTGTTTCCTCTTTTGTGACACACTCAAGGCTCTGGTTCTCTTCACATCTCTTTCAGCACCCATCTGTCCAATATTCTTTACCGTTTTCTCCTCTAACTAACCTTTTTAAAAAAATGGCAAGATTAACAAAAAAGTCATATCATTTTTTTCAAAAAATATTGCCCTCTTAGTCCCAATTATTTTATTCCTTGTCTCTCCTATTTGCCTTGCCTAAGCAGAATTATTCTTTAGTCTCCACAAAGCTACTGTGCTTCTCTGTCTTCCAGGCTAAAACGTGTGATTTTCTTAGCTTGCTGAGCTCTTTTTGCCATTATTCAGATTACCTCTGAAATCCTGCCTTTATAAACTTTTGTGTGTGGTGTTTTAAAAAATAATAATGTTTATTACCACCAGCAGGAGGGGCTTGGCATGGTGGGCTCAGGGTATATGTGATCTGTGAAGAGATAATGATGGAGGTGTGGCGGGGAGGGGCTGGAATGAAAGGGGATGGTGTGGAGATCTGCTTCCAGACCTCCTCAAATATATTTCTGGAAACTAGTAAAGGAGTCATGGCAAGCTACTGCCATGCCACCAGTAAAATTAAGACTTCTTATAAATCTAGCTGCTCATTGCAGTTGATGCCCAGTTTCTTCATCATGCAGCAAGCACACCCAGGTCCTCTGGTTCTTCCTGAGGGCAGCCAGTTCTGTACTCATTAAGGTCAGGAACTCAATCTTGGAGAGATTACAATACACTTCCACCGTCCTTTCCAGAATACTTTTGGAAAACAGCAGCCAGAGACTCTATGAACCCCTCGGTCTCTAGAGCTCGGCATTTTTGCCACGTTGGAGTAGTGTGAGGTGCAGAGGCCGTGAGCTGGGAGGCGCCGACAACTCTATAAACTAATTTTTTGACTGACTCAGACATAAGTGATACTTTTCACTGTGACATCTCTTTATTTTTCATCACACCCAGTGTCTTGTTATTACATGCAAAATGTATACATATTTAATACCCTTGTATATGTATTTAACTGTGAGATATAATATAAAGTAATTTCAAAGTCATCGTGGTCCCTTGAGAAGTTATGTACTCTGCATCTGAGATTTTATATTTCTCATTTTTAAAAAGCCCTCTTCAGTTTCTCATGTATTAAAATAATCAAAGAATTGGCAGAGAAGAATAAAAAAATCAAAGTGTTTATAAAGAAATGAAATTTACTGAAACTATACAACTTGTCAGCTAGCTATTGTCTTTCAACTCTTCTCTATTTGTATGACTTTTACTTGATTCGATCAGAAGTGTACCTTGTCATGACAGATTTATGTTAATGCCATTTAATTGACATTTTATAATAAATGTTACTCATAATTGTAGCAGTGGCACAAATTTAAATTGTCTTCCAGATAGAAGGGAGAATTAAGACAAAGAAAAAAATAATGGTTCCTGAGGGTAGAAACCCAGTCACCAAGTTCCCTTCCTGATGCAGTTACATTTAATTTATTCTCTCTTTTAAAGCATTGTGTTTGATCATTTTCAGTAAAGTCACAGAGTTATTTTCATGAAAAGACAATCAATATAAGTAATCATTTAAGGATGAAGGTGACTAAGTTGTGATCAACACCAGTACTTGATGTACTCATAAAACATGAGTTAACATGCTTAAACTTTAGAAAATAAAATGTTAGTACGCATAAACACATTCTCTCTCAGCATGGAAAAATTATAATCTATAATTTACCTGTGTGCTAAGAATAAACATATTACTGAAAGTTTATTGAGATTTTTTTTTCTAGAAGTAGATTTAATTTATAGATTTCCCCATTTTACATCTATGCTTATCTACACTACCACCTAGTGGAATATATGGAAGTTTGTCAATTAAAATTGGGGGAAAGAAATGAATAAGGTGAAATTTATCTCAGAAAAAAAATTTCCATGATGATGAGTTATTGTTACTTTTTTTTGGTATGGTGTTGTTTGCAAAAAACACATGAATTTAGAGTGAAAAAAGTCCAGACATTCTTGTGATAGCTAATAAAATTCTTATCAGATTATCCATTAATAAGCTGTTTTATTCAGAAGCTTAGGAGCTAGATAAATTACTGAGACTGTCCTGCACGTCATATTTCTAAATAATGTTGAGAAGCTGCTTTTGATTCCTCAATATGAAGGTCCATAAAAATTTTTTAAATATTAAGCTTTAAAGCTCCTCTGATAGGGAGGGATTTTGTACTTACTTAACTGATATTTTTATTAAAACCAGGAAGGAAGGCACAAGTGTATATTCTGAGGTTTTCTCTCCCAAACAATGAACCCCAAAGAGGTAAATGAAGCTTTAAGTCTCTCGCTCTTTTACTGGTGCGGTAGCCCTATTCAGCCACTATTAAAGAACAAACACACATAAGCCAAAAATTAAAACCTGTTGCTTGCTGACTAATTTTTTTTAACTTGGTACCTGTCATCTGGCGTCTGTCTGCCCTGTGGCCACTCAGGCTCGGTCTTCACATTCACATGGAATGCGAGTGGAATCACCTTCTCTGTCTCTTCTCATTCTTTCCATGAGAGATTCCTCCCCCATCCAGTTATTCCAGACTCTAGTGAACACTAGACACAAACATTGTATATCCCAAGACTCTCAGTAGTCCTGACTTGTTTTCTTACTTCCTGTGGTCTTGAATGGTACAGGTTGGCCCAGTGATTTTTTTTGTCCTGTATAATATGTAGCTCTCAAAAATTTCAGTCTCTCAGTTTTCTTCCTGAACAACTGACAGTAATTATTTATAACTGCTTTTGTGCTGAAATGGAATTTGTATGATTTTGCAGTGTTGATTAATGAATGTCTGTAGGAATGGCCATCTTCTGTCTTTGTCATTCATGACACAAGTTCCTGAATCCTTTATCCTTTGCCTTTTGGGGAGATATTTGTCTTGTTGATGTCTTTGCCTCTAGTGAAGCTACACTTGCTATCTGGTACCTGTCACAGTGAGATCTGGTAACGGCACACTCTCCTACACACACCACCTGCTGGAGGCCCTGCCATGTCCTAAAACTAAGCATTCAGTAGTAAGAAAACAGAAGGGGAAGTTAGAGAAGCAAATATTATGTTTCACCCGCAAAGACTAAAATCATGTCAGAGTTCTTCCCTTTTTCAATTTCCAGCCAATGCAACATGGAAGGGTGTTATATAGCTAGTTGTTGAAAATATACTTCTCTAAAAATCTTACTAACAACAACAACAACAAAATTGAGACATTTGCTTTTCCTCTAAAATCAAAACAACTCAGAAAGCAAAGCAAAATGAAACTTAAATACTCCATTTTTGCTGTTTTCTTCTGAAAAGGTTTTTTAAAAGGCTTTGTGTCTTAGTGGTAGAAGTGACAGCCCCCATCCTTAGGTGGCCCTTTTGGGAGACAGTTACAGATCTATTCTAGATTTTAAGACTGGCGTCTACATGGTAAACTAAGGGTTGTGTGTACTTTTACTTTATTGCAGCCTTCTCTTGGAGTCAAGAAGCCTACCAAAGCCCTGATCTTCGTAATTCTGACCCCTGTGGGACCTTATTTTTCAAGAGGAAACTTTAATCCAGTGTCCCTGTGGGCCAATCCAAAATTTGTAAGGGCCTGGAAAGGTGGGACTGGAGACTGCAAGATGGGAGGGTAAGTCAGTCTGCATTTCTGTCTAAAGGAAAGAGTTCTTCAGGACCATTTTGGTGACACTTCACTTCAATACAAGTACATATGTTAATCTTCCCATTGTAATGCTCATTTTTGTTTTGTGTTTAGCTTTCAGTGTTTTAAAAGTGCCAGTTGTTTAAAGGATAACCTGCGGCCCTTTATAAGGGAGAAACATTGAATGTTATACATAGGCATGAATTAAAATACCCTTTATAAGGGAGAAACACTGAATGTTATGCATAGGATAGGCATGAATTAAAATAGTAACTAAAACAGGAATTGGATCTGTGCTTTGAATGAACTGCCCTGGATGCTGGTCCTTTGGCTACAGGCTGATGTCTGGCATTAAAGAGCATTTGGTGCTGGGAGGGAGCAAGGCCAAGGCCCTCAGTTGGCTCCAAGGAGTCCTCTCTGGGGAAGGTGCCTGCTTCGCTTAAGTGCTGTCTTCATTGCCACAGATTGTAGCCATACCTGCTGCCAACTGGCTGAGGGACAGCCCTGCTTTGGCTCTGTCAGGCCAGTCTCATAGGCCATATGTAGCTGGCTGGAAATAAAAGAACATTTGAAAAGTGTTAGACAATTTCAGGGGTGGACTTGGCCATGAATGGGAATACCCCTGTGACTGAACAAGAATAGCTGAATTAACCAGCTTGGGTTTCTCCTTGTGTGGACCAAATGCTGATGTGTATCACATACCTGGGCAGCAGGAAGTCCTGGGAGTCAAATGACGTGCTTCTGGGATGTGAGAGAGACAGTGACAGCTGGCTCTGACCCCTCTGTAGTCTTTCTCTATTTTCCCACCCCCCTAACTCTTTCCAAAAAACGTTATAAAATTCTGTGTTTCATCATCCCTGTTCCCAGTTTCAACAACTGCATTCTCTTAATGGATAGAGAAATTTTAATAGAGTTAATTAAACTGAGAAGTGACTTTTCCTTCTTATTTAGAGCACTCCTTCCTATGTCCTAGTCTAGCCAGGTTGAAACTACTTTTGTTTACTCTCTTAATTTCTTTTTTTACTCATTAAGATTTCTTCATATGCACCACTGGATAATATGTATATTTTGTTAAAACTGCTCTTAGAGTGCACAAAGAAGTAATAATTTGAAATCATTTTTCTTCTTTAAATCTTGCTTTCTAGCTCCCCCTACCTGCCTAGGGAAAAGATAACATGTGGACATTGAGAAATTGCAGGGAAATCTTTAGTTTTGGTATGTGGGCAGGTTTGTAACTTATTATAAAGATAATACAATGCATTATCGCAGAATACATGATCACTATAGGCCAATTAAAAACTAATACTTCCTATATTCACCAAGAGTGAACTCTAATGTTACTATGGACTTTAGTTAATGATAGGCATTTCAACATTGGCTTATCAATTATAACTAGTATACCACGCTAATGCAAGATGTTAATAATAGAGAAATTTAAGTGGGGAAATAAGGTATATGGGAACTCTGTAATTTTTGCTCAGTTTTTCTGTAATCCTAAAACCGATCTGAAAAGTAAAATACATTAAAAAAAAATACTCAGACTCATTAAGTGCAAGTGGACCATGATTAATGGAAGTTCACTTAAAATCTCTTAGAGAATACTGAATCTCATAAATAAAAACGAAAATGGCCAGTGAGAAGGCAGTCTCCAAAAGGATGGACTTTTAATCCATTTACCTATTGTTTCCAAGAAGTCCTAAAACTCTCTACTCCTATACTTCCAACCTGGAGAAGTGCAAGGGACACAAACGATTCTGCATTGAGTGTCAACCTATTTAATTGGCGAGGCCATTTGGTGGCAACCTTAGATTTGTATATTATTGCTTATTCTCTAAACCGAACTAATTCAACATTTCCTTTCCAAGCTTTTTTTTAAGATCTGCGTAACCCTAGGCATTTTTAAATTCTAAGATTACTCCACTGTTTTGAAGCCATCCAAGATATTATCCTTTTATTTCTAAATATATGTGAGAACAGTAATACAACAACACACAGCTGAAATTCTTACACAGTGGTTCTCACCTGTGGTTGCAAACTGAGGGCTTTATCAATTACTGATACCTAGGTCCCACGGCTGGCAATTCTGGTTTATTTGGTCTGGCATATTAGAGCATCAGAATTTTTAAAATGTGCCCCAGAGTTGAGAAGTACTGAGCTGGACAGCTGGCTTTGACCCCTGTGATGAAGTCTTTCGTCATAGGAACATCTTTGTTCCCAAGCAATTTCTTAGGTTCTTAGTTAATTTGGAAAGAATTAGGTCTGCCCACCTTCCCACCTTAATTTTTTTTTCTTTTTCTCTTGCACTCTCATTCTGCACTTGAGTACGAGTTTTGAAGTTAGAAGGACCTGGTTTAAAAACCTAACTGCCTTGTTCATGTTACTTAACTGCTCTTAGCCTCAGTTTCCTCATTTATGAAATCAGGGTAATAATTCCCACCATGCCTCTGAGGATTAAGTGAGATAATATAAAGTGCCTAGGACCATGGGTCATACATATAGAAAGCTCTCAGTAAATGTGGTATTATAACCTAGCAGTTAAACGCATGAGCTTAGGAGTCAAAGATATATGGGAGCCATGTGCTTGTATTTGTGTAATCTTACACAGTTAAGGCCTCTTTTCCTGCAAATCCTCAAAAGTATAATCAAATCTAGGGTTGCATTAAGATGATTCAATGAAATAATGGGGTTATGTACCTAGTGCCCCGCCTTGCCTGGCAGGTGATAACTTCTCAACAGACAGTAGTTATTATAAGGCTTTCTTTCTTGTTTCACCTCCTAGACTCTATCTTAGGACAATCAGTTGGATTTCACATAATACAATTTACTCTTCTGAAGAGATGTGTTTAATATCTCATCTCCCAAATACTTATTTTATTTGAAATTATATTAAAATTTGTTCATACAGTTTTCTCACTTTTTCATTTTTCTCTTACCTCCAATGCCATGCGTTTTTCTTCTGAATAATGGCAGCATGTGGGAGGGAACCCATGTTCTGTGGTATTCACTTACTGTGTGGATATTAATAATACAGTTTATAGCTAAGAAATTTTGAGAGAAACTTGTACTTAAGAAAAAACGCCACCTATCAGTAAAATAAGTACCAAACAAATAATAATTCTTTTTCCTCTCAATGTGCTGAAACAGTTGACGTTTTTAATTCTCTTTCCTGCCCAAGTAGCTTTATATTGCTAATGAACTATAGTTTTTCATTCTATCAAAATCTCCAAAGAATGTGTGTTTGTTTTTAGAAGCTTCTTCAAAGGCTGAATAATTCATACTGTGAAAATTCTTTTTTTTTTATCAAGGGATTTACTTATGAGAGAAATCATATATTTCAAATATAGTAAAATCTTAACACTTGTGTCTGTGAACTAGATAAAGAAAACCTTAATTTCACTAGGATACGAGGCTTATATGATATGTTTCTTAGCTTTTATTGTTATTATTTTATTTTTAACACACAGCCCTATGTAGTATATAAAGCAAGTACTTTTATTTGCCAGATGAATTCAGTGAGGCAAAAATATTAACTGACTTGCTTAAGTTCACAAAATAGCCCAATAATAAAAGTGCAGGAGATGCACCTAGGCCTGCTGGCCCCAAACCGGTGGTCTTCCTACTGGATCCCCACTAAAGTCTGATTTATACTCATTATTAAAAAGTATTCATAATTTAATTCATTTAATGCCTATTTACCATCAATTCTGAATAAAGGCTATCTGACTTATTTTTATTAAACAGATAAAAAAGCTTCATATACCCGAATGATATCATCTTTAGATTAACAGAAATTTTACATTTTAATATCTGCAGTTTGAAAGTCTTTTAAATAAATTTTATATTACCTTGATGTGAGTAAATGTCATCATGCCCCAGGTTGCTATAGCCATATAGTTTAATGCCTATTTCCCATAGATTTCTAGAATATTTTGATTATTAGTCAATATTATTTCAGAAAACCAGCTCAAACCATCTTAAGCAGAAAACTGATCTATCGGCTCATTTCAGTAGGGTGGTAGCAGTGGGTCTGCTCGGGGCTCAAATCATGTTGCCAAGTTTCTTTTGCTCTCATATGTATCCTGCACCCCACACTCTGTTCCTTCTTCCTTGTTCTCTCCTCCCCCTCATCTCTCCTCATAGCTTCCTTCTGTATGTTCGCCTAGGGCTCTCCTTCTTCACATTCCATAGATTAAAATGAATGAGTGAATAAACTCAAAGAAGGATTTACATGAGCAGCTTAGGTTACATGCCCACCATTTAATTCAGTTGTGCGAGATACTACAACTGTCAACCCAAGTGTAATGACTTAGCTCTTTGGGAAGGGCCACAGCAAATATAGTGGGAAGGGAAGCAGTACAGATGAGAAATGGCAGATAGCCATTTGCATGGCTCTTATGCTTAACTGACACTTTTACTTAGACAATACTATACATTTTAATCTTGCCCAGACATAAAAGAGATCATGTCAAAGGCCTAAGTGGGTATTTTGTGGACATTAACATTGATGCTTGATAGTAGTTATTGGTTTTTTATTTTTTATTTTTTTAAACACCTACAGCACCTAGTCTTCCTAGGTGGTCTCCCATCCAAGTACTAACCAGGCCTGACCCTGCTTAGCTTCCGAGATCAGATGAGACCAGGCACATTCAGGGTGGCATGGCTATAGACTAGTTAGTGTTGTATGTTTGATTGACTGCTTGTTTCTGTGTACTTCTGGGGCTTGCTAGTCCAAGGGTGGGTCTAGGGTTTATTTCCTAGACCTGCTTGTTATATGGTAATGCTTTCAAATGTGTTTGCAAATGTCCTCTAAAGGCTGAGGGAAGTGAACCAGGGGCTGAGGAAGGCAAGCAAGCATTACATTATTTGAGGATTCTCATGTTTTATTTATTGGTATTACCAATATTATTCCAGAAAGATGTACCATTTTCTTTTGATTTTGAATAATCCAAGGTGAGGAGTGCAGGTTGAAAAAAATGGGCTTTCAGAATATTTTCTTTTGGTTAAAATCAGGATTTTTAACATTCTGTCTTACCTTTGGGGAATTTAGGCATTGGACATAGGCATTTCTTGGATATATTGAAAAGTCTCAGTTAAGACAGCACAGGCTTGCTGTTCTGTTACTTAATTACTGTAACTTGATACAAGTTATTTCTCTAAGCCTCAGTTTCTCATCTGAATTTTGGGATAATCTTAGGTTTAAATGAAGTAATTCATGTAATATTACTTGTTAGGTGAAAAAAAACACACAATAACTTTAAACTATTATTAACTGGGCTATTTACCTATGTTCTCATATCTCTACTTTTCTTGTTAGAATCCACAATTTCACCTCGCTTTCTCAAATGAGTGCTATTAGATTGTTTAGGTTCCCTAATGACTTTCTTTAAATGTTATACGTAAACTAGAAAGTATATACATACATATTAAAATACATATTAAAAACATACATTGACTACATACCCATGTGAATTAAAGACTTGAGTATTTTAGTATGGAAGATGGGGAGTAGGGGTTGACATATTCATGATCAGTATGTTTCCTCTTTCTTAAAAGGAATTATGGCTCATCTCTCTTTGCCCAATGTGAAGCAGTGGATAACGGGTGTCAGCAGGTTCTGTGGCTCTATGGAGAAAATAATCAAATAACGGAAGCTGGAACTATGAATCTTTTTCTTTACTGGATAAATGAAGATGGAGGTAACCTACTCAGATTTCAGCTCCTGGCTTCTCTCCCACTCCCACCCCGCCAATAATTTTCAGTGGTATTAGAAAGAAAAGAACTAGAACCTTAGAACAAGGGAATAACTACCACAGTCCCCATGGTTAAGAACTACTGGGCTTTTGCTGTCCAAGTAGACATGAATTTAGGTTTACAGAATTTTCAAAGGTTTTGTTTTTTGTTTTTTTTTTGGGGGGGAAGGGGGTTCTAGATGTACTTATTATTGAGATGTCAGTTTACAGAATTTAAATCTCTACAATTTGAATATTTACTACTTTATCCCTTTTGCTGTCTTAATATTTTTCTTATCAGAAATCTCTTATATTTGGAGATAGGTCTCAGATGAATTCAGTGGTCATTCACCATATACTCAGTATGCATTAAATGCTACAGTAATAAACATAGTCTACTGATTCTACTGATATGAATTTTAGTATACTCTCTTGCTATAATTCTTTCAACAACTGTTGCCTTTTATATGTATTTCAATAATATATCAGAAGCCTTCCAGATTTACTCTGGAGCTCAATTTGATTGAAGTGCACTATTTTTAAGGACATTCTGCTCTATCTTGGGATAATATTTAGATCTCGGTTCATTCAAATCTATTATATGTCTACTGTTAAAATTAGTACTTCTTTACTGCCTTTACCTTCAATGTTCCTATCTCTCTTTGCTATATTATTATATTAGTTGATGAAGACCATAGTAATTAAGTAAAATGTTGGTAATGGCTGTGGCATTGAATTAAATGACCAATAAGAAGGTGAAAAATACAAATATATGCATTTATTTCCATCATAATTTTAATAGTTATAAAATTTATAAAAACACATTTTTAGGCTTGTTAACATTCTTAGGCTGTTCATTTTATAGTACTGAATGTAGAGACTAGAAATGTAAAGTGTTAAGTTTCTGAATACTTATAAAGTCTCAATATTGGTTGTAATTAAATTTTTAAATGAAAATTCTATTTTAAAATACCTACAGTAGCCTCTATTGCTCTTTTGTCATTTGGCTACAAGTAGAGGAAAATGGTGATTGAGATGTGGCTGATTTCAGAACTATGCACTAATTTAATCACTAGTTGCAGAGACTAATAAGATAAGCCTTGTATTCCAGTCAGAGGTAAAATAAATAGAAGGTGTGGTGAATACACCTTGTCCTGGAGTTGGCCATAGGTAATCCTTGGCTTATTGAAAAGCCAGATACAAATCATGCTTATTCTTCCATTCCTGCTGTTTACTTGGCACAATTTAAAAACAAAAATTTCACTGGAATATTTGATTTCTAAGTTGAGTTATTGCGTGTGACATATATCAAAAGCTGTGCTTAAAAGATGAAAACCAGTGTTGAATTCTGCACCAAGAGATAATAGATTGATTTAACTTATTCTTCCTACCTGCCAACTCCTACCCTCACCCGCCTCTGGAAAAAAAAACCACACAACCCCAAACAAAAACAGTTAGTTACATCATATAGAAGTGGCAGTTTCATTATTTATGGATGAGAGATGTCAGAATTTAAGCACAATCTAAATCAGAGCTGCATGATTTAACCGAAAACACCAGAAACAGTTCTGGTGAAAAATTGCTCCTTATCCAAACAAAAATCATGGACCATTTCCACCATGGCTTTTAAAGGTCAGAATAGAAATGAGTGAATTTCTTCTAATTCTTACAAAATATACAAGATCTCAAGACTTGTTGTTTAGATTATGGTTGCCTGAGATAACTTTAGTTTTAATGTAAATGTGTCCCTTTAATTTGAAAGTATTCATGTAACAGATTAACTACAATTTGAGGTAAGGAGAAAGGAAATGGAATGAATGTTTGGACAGTACTATGAGAGAAGAGTGTTAGGAGTAATCTTTGGGCTAAAAGCAAAAGAAGTCATTGAAGCAACTCCATAGTGACTTTGAGTTATATCATGTGACTTTAAGAAAATACAAAAAATAATAAGTTGAAAATCAGCAAAATACTGATTTTTCACAAACCTTACCAACAGGAGGTATAAGCAGAGCTCTTTTGGAAATAACTTGCCATCTTTCCATGAGTACCCACACTTATTGCTTCCTCTGAACAAGATGGCTGCCTAAGAAAGGTAGATAGTAGACAATCTGTATTCACAGTACAGTGAAGTGCAATGGCTTTATGTGGTACTTAGCCTGTAACTCATGTGGATTTTGATTCTAGAAATAGCAACCCTGGTGGTAAGATCACACAGCCTCAATTTTTTTTTTTAATCTGTTGTTGAGTAATTTAACACACGTACTTCTTTTCACTGTTGGAACAAATGGTTTTACATTGTACTGACCCTGGAGCCACCTTGAGATTAAGACTTAGCTGTGGTTGAGTTCCAAGTTAGTTTGGAAGAATGATTGAGGCAGTGAGTATTGATGTTACTCAGTCCACTAAGAAGGGCCCAGGAGCCTTCTTAGATATCAAGGAATTATATCAGCTTTGCTTGGAGGACTCCTCCCTCAGATGCCTGCAGCGTTTGCCCTTTCACTGCCTTAAAGTCTTTGCTTCACGCAGCCAATTTGCAGTAGCTCAAGGCTTTCCTTGAGCACCTTAATAAAAATTGCAAACTTCTTCCCCACCTCTTCCCAGCATTTATCACCTTTCTTCTTTTTCCTCCATAGTCTAACTTACTGTTTAACATAATTGTTTGCTTCTGCCCATTATAATGCAATCAAGAAGTTACACTACTTTTGTTCACTACGGTGTCCCTAGGGTATAGATAGGCCAACTGTACATGGTAGGCACTCAGTATACCAATGCTCCTCAACTTATAAATTGAAAATATGATTAAGTCGAAAATGCACTTAATACGCCAAACTTACTAACATCATAGCTTAGCCTAGACTACTTTAAACATGCTCAGAATGCAATATCCAAAAAACGCTGGCAACACGGAACACTATAGGGTATTAGTAATTTTCCTTTGCGATCACATGGCTGAATGCGGCTCGCTGCTGCTGACCAGCATCACAAGAGATATACCACATATCACTAGCCTGGGAAAACATCAAAATTTAAAGTACGGTTTCTACTGAATGCATATCACTTTCATACCATCTTAAAGTAAAAATTTAAAAAATTATAAGTCGGACCGTTGTTAAGTGGGGTCCATCTGTGTGTTGAACAAATGAATAATTGTGCTGATGGTGTTTAGGGCACTTATGCAAACCACATTCCTGGTTGCCGTTAGTGCTTGACTTTGGGATGTCACAGATAAATTCTGCTGATATTGCTTCTAAATTCTTCAGGTCCTAAAAGTGATTTCTCTGTCATAAACAAGCTGCATTTATAGGCTCTGTTTTCCTCATGTTGGGCAATTGAGCTAGTTCTGGCTCTCAGTAAGCATATTTGTGGTTGCAGAGGAAAATGAATATTTCTCACCCAAATGTTGTCATGTCATCATCTCTGTCTGGCAACCAGAGAAGCAGATGTTCTGTTCCTTGACCTCAGGCAAGTGGTTCCAGTTGGGTGTTAAATACATTTCACAAAACCGGATTTGCACATGCAAAGCTCTGTTTTCATTTACCTTTATGTAGTCTTAAGAGTTCTGCAAGTTTAGCAAAGGTCCAGTTCAGGGGCACTGGAAGTATGTTTATCTGTATGTGTGGTATGTGTGCGTATACTCATATATGTGTAGGTCCATACATTCATATGTTTAGCTAGCTATTGCAAAACACATGTTTATTCTGAGATCAACATTTCTAAACATGATGAAAAGTAGCCTTAAGGACATTGCTAAGAACAAATTTTCCTCTTTCCAGAAAGTGGTTTTCAACAGATAATTTTTAGAAACAGAATTTAAAAGAATTATACGGCTATATCCTAGCAAAGATGATTATTCATTTATTTTTTATTTAAAAACACTCTGGGCCAAGCACAGGGATGAATAAGCGTTTGGGTTTCCCAGACAGCTGGGTTGTTGGGGATGTCTGACGTGACCACAGTGGAGCAGGAAAGCCCAGACCACAGTATAAAGAGAAAGAGAAAGATCCTACTGCTGGGACACTTAAGCTCTGGTCCTGATTGTCCCCCATGCCACCAACCTTGCAAGTCACTTATTTTTCTAGGACCTCAGTTTTTTCTATAATATAAGGATTGCACTAGGTGATTTCTAAAGCCCCTTTTATCTGCATAACAGAGTTTTGGGGAGCTCAGAGATATCTGTGACTGCTACCTAGCTTTTGCTACCTTTCAAGCTTACCTTGTGCATTCCGTAAACACACAGTGGGCCACACATCATTCATTACAAGGTTCAACATCTTTATAAAGCAATGATTTAAGGTTTGAATTTTTAATTGGGTTCCAGTTCCTGGGTGCCAGAGGTGGGGAGATGAGTGGAATGTTGATTACCAGAGATTTCCTATTGTAAGGAGAGTGTGTGTGGGTGACAGACCACGCTGGCTCTTATAGATGGACCACCATGCTAACCCTTATGGTGGTTAGGAATGCCTGAGGTCATTCTCAAATAGACCAGTGTCTCAGCCCTGGCTCCCTATGAATCACTTGTGGAGTTTCGATTGTTTTTTTGGATTTCTTTTTTTCTTTCTTTTTTGGTAGCCACATGCATGGCTTGAACTTATCCTGAGCCCATTAATTTGAATCTCAGAGGGTGACATTAGCAATTCCATATAGGATGTGGAGACTCCACCAGTTTGAAAATTATTATAGAGAGATTTATCTAAGGGCAGTGTGGGAGTAGTGACTGCCCCAAACAAGCGTGCCTGCTTCTTGGGGGTGGGCCCTCCACAGCTTTCTTAGAAGGTCTGCTGATGACCAGTGTTCCTGAGTAGGAGCCTATCTGCATTATTCTAATTACTAACCAGCTTTAATCCACTGAAGTAAATTTCGACTTAAGAATTTTCTTCTTAATAGTATTCTATAACTCTTGCCATTTGTTAGTGGAAAACCATCCAATTTTTACTGGTTAAGGATACATTGAAGATGATTAGATGAGTGCCTTTCTTTTCTTTTTTCTTTTGCTTTTCTTTGTAAAATAAAGATCTACTTGAAGTGTGAATTGATTTGGGAAATCTGACAATACAGAACAGTAGTATTATATTCATGTGTATTGCTAGCAAAGTTGCAAGAAATAGTTTTTTTAAATGGCTGTTGACATAAGACATGGCTAATATAAAGTTTAAAAATATTCCAATTTCTAATTGACAGAAGAAGAACTGGCAACTCCTCCGCTAGATGGCATCATTCTTCCAGGAGTGACAAGGCAGAGCATTCTGGACCTGGCACACAAGTGGGTGGGTGCCTTTGACATGAACAACATTTATAAGCATGAGACAAAAAGTAATTAAAATAAGCCCAGCTTAGTGTTGAAATCATATCCTGTAGTTTCAACCAGTGTCATCTATTCTTTAATCTTAACTTGAGTGTAAAAAAGTCTTCTAGAAGGACTGTCTTGGCAAGACTATCAAATAAGTATTGTTTGTAGGGAGGGCAGAGAGAAACCAGTTTGTCAAGTTGTCCTGGTGAAGAAGTTTTCTAGTACTACTCTCGAGCTCTGTATCAAGTGCCTCCTACCAACTGCCCTGGTCTATATTTTGTGCGCTTCTGTTTAGCCAATTCTTAACTTTTCAAGTCTAAGTGTATTGTTTCCAAATGGCAATGATTTGTAGCTCTTCTCCTTCTCTATTTATTCCATTGGAATCATCCTTGTCACAGAAATTAAAGAACTTAGCTGACATAATTACTGACACAACATTATTAGTTTGGCTGCCTTCTTCTTCTCCTCTTCCTGCCCCCTGTTCTCCCAAATTCACATGCATGCTTATTTTAAAATCAAAACACTCGAGCAAATGGAAAATTGTTTTCAGTAGACTTTCTGATTTCATGTGACACAGGAAAGCATGTTAAACTATTTGGTATTGGAAATGACATAACACACTCAAGATAAATATTGAATGAGTTGGTGATCTGGCAAAAGTTCTTGGATGGAACTTGTGACCCATGTGTTAAAATGATGTCCAAGGGACATGAAAAAGCTTTAAGCATTCTGTGGTCCAACAGTACTAATAGGACAAATGTTTAAAAACGCACACATTATCTAAGAAAGAATATCAGCACAGTTTCTCTGGAAAAGACTTTGGAAATAGAGGAAATGTGCTATAAATAATTCTACAAAACCTTCAAGTAGACAAGACCCAACTGCCACATGCTGGCTGGCACATTGGGCATGACATTTACAAACTGTTGGTATAATTTCAAACAGCTTGCCCTGTCCTAAATATGTTTGTAGTTGGAAAGATGTATTTTCAAAGCTCAGTAATTTTTGTTTTATTAAAGAAAAATTCAACCAAGTACAGAAGGTTTGATGACAAGTTGCAAGTGGAAATGCTTTCCCACAATCATGATTTGCTAGCATGAAAAATAGGTTATTATGGAGGAAGTTTTTCTTGACTCCTTAGCTGTAATTTATTTTAAAAGCTATTTTAAAACAGTGAGACATAAATGCCAAGAGGCATGTGGGGGGTTACCATTACTTGCCAGACAGGGGAAATTGTCCAAAGATAAGTAAGGGTGAACAGAGGAAAAACAATTCTGTTTATTTACAAGATTTTTTTTTTCTTTTTCAGAACACAGAGCTCAGCTTGTTTTCAGTTAACTTGGCTGATTTTCTGGAATTTATTTATTTACCTTTGAGAAACATAATTGCAATTGCAGGCTGAGATAAATTGAAACTTGCAAAATGCCATATTTCTATTGCAGGCATATTTTCCTACCCTTCTAAATATACTTACAGCATGATGCATTCTTCTTCTAATGCCAAGGGCTGTGATTTCCATTTTTATCTATTGTGCATTTGTAGGTTTAAAAAAATACTCTCTTATTTAAAAAATCTATTCTTTTGTTGCCTCTTAATTTAAATAGCCTGTTGACAAACTTTGAGTTTTAACCACTAACATAAAAGAATGAGAATTAAACAGATTAAAGAATGAGTATTAAACAGATGGTTTTAACAGATAACTTAAAAGCATTAGTTTTTCTTTTCTGTCCTTGAGCAAATAAAATGTTCCAGTAGTTCAGAAGTTGATGAGGTTATACCAATAATTCTATGATAAAACTCAATCTAATATGATACGAAGGAGAAGGAAGAGGATTACTGCTGTAAAGTCAACTGGATCAATGAATTTAGGAAGAAAAAATATGCAATTTCTCAAAGAAAGTCCAAATATACTTGTCATGTTTTAAATTAATGAAATATTTCAGATATTTAAACTCAATCTATGTTTTTACTCTATAAGACACAGTGAAAAGAGAACCAGATTTGGAGCAGGTCACATCAGACATGAGTTCAAATCCAGTTTCTGCCATTAATTAGCTATGTGACTTTTTCTCATTTGTTAAATGGGCATGATAACATCCACCTTAAAAATAGGAGAACTTGGCATGCAATGGATGCTCAATAAATGGGAGCTATAATTATTAGTATAATAACATTCTCTTTTATTATATATAGGGTTTTAGACATTGTCAGCGTAGAGCACACATTAGATAACACTCGGGTACATCAATTTGTTAGACATTAGCCACGACAAAAAAAAAAAAAGTAAAGAAACAGGCATTTATTAAAATATACCACACATTAGTGATAATCTTATATTTTATTTTCCAATCATCTCTTTTAGAGAGGCTGTGACCTCAGAGTATGTTGATTAGCACCTCAGTGTGTTTACCAATAGGATGGTGTTGCTCTTTCCAGCTTTGCCTCTAAGGATGATTGCCATTATCCAAGTTTGATCAGAATGTAAAGTAGAAAGATAAGTACTGCAGGGCTTTTTGACATGCCTTTTCCTTGAAAATATGTATGTTTTCATTTTTATATTCAAACAGGGTGAATTTAAGGTGTCGGAGAGGTATCTCACCATGGATGACTTGATAACAGCCCTGGAACAGAATCGAGTGAGAGAGATGTTTGGCTCTGGCACAGCCTGCATTGTTTGCCCAGTTTCTGATATACTGTACAAGAGTGAGGTAAGATAGTGTTTCTTTATTGCTTGTCATTTCTAAGCATGGGGCAGTTTGTCCCGATGACCCTGTGTTAATAAATTATTTACTCTCATTTTCCAATGATTTTGTATAAGCTCCAACATAGTGGGAGGTCAGTTCTGTCTTTGGACAAGTATGTCTACCTTTTGTCGATTTAGGAATTGAAGATGTGTCGATAGACTTCCATCATTTCTTTCTACGAGCTCATTGAGGAAGGTTCTATAGGTAGTTAGATCTCAGTTTCTGGTTTCCAAAAATATCTCCAAAATATTGGAGTAGGGTTGCTAAATAGCAATGGGAAATTCATTTGAATAATCAACTCCTACATTTATCATCATCCTCATCATCATCAAGACCACTTTTCAATTTTTTTTTTTAATCTGGCAAACCTGGTACATTTACTAAAATGTCTAGAAGGAATCTAAACATTTAGTTGAAAGAAATTTTCTATTTCTAGTAAACTAGCCTGATTTTATATGTACTGTACTTCCATTTTTTGGTCAATTTTTTTTTGTTCTTTCCATTTTATAACAAAGCTACAATATTTGTGATTAATATCACCAGCTAACTTTATAATTTACAGTCATGTGGGTGTTATTTTAAAATGTCAATTAGCTTAAATTACTCATAGTAAATAAAAATTCTATTGTTTTAATATTCAACATTATAATTATTTTTCCTCAGCTGGTTGGGTCGTTTGTTTTTTTTTTCTGATTATAAAGATGGCTGCTTTATTGCTTGAGATTTTTGATCTTGCTTTTAGAGAATAGCTCCTGACATATTTCCATCTACAGACTATTTCAAGAGAGAATAATTATTCTATTATCATTCAGTACTTGTCCTGATTATAAAGCTACTGTTTCATATTTTATTATGGTAGTATCTAGGTAATGTATTATCGGTCCACTTTTTAATGAACTAAGGTTGTCATTAGTTCAGATATTTTTAAGTTCAATTATTATTTTACCTCTAGAAATAATAAGTTTATAAAGTTTAACACGTTTTTAATAGTCTTGTTTTAGAGGGCATTCAGAGCCAAAAGGTACATCTAATTATCCTATTATCCTAAAGGGCATAATAAGAAAGATAAGAACATGGACTGTCTACTACAATAAAACTATTAAAGGCCTGCAAGCCAGCAAGGCATAAATGGGCATGACTGAAATATAAATTAGGGTCATGAAATTTCTCTCAGCCCTGAACTTAACCATTGTGGAGGTTGTGGCCCTTGGAGCTTTAGCTTGGAACTGACATAGGTCTAGAAGTCCCTTTTTTGAAGGCATAGACTTGTTTTAATTTATGTCCCTGCAATGACTTGCTTTAATTTGTGGCAAAATATTTTTGAGTTCTTATTTTCTGCTGAGATGGTTAAATGTGGAAACCAGTCATTTATCCTTGTAGATTCTAGGAATGCTGGAAGAGGTAGTATTCTTTTAGGTTTAGCTACTATTTTAAAAACCCCTAGCTTTTCATTGGTTCCTCAAATCATCCTGAAGAATGGCATATAAACCAGTTGTGCCCTAAAATCAGTTGATAGGCTGTGAACAACTTATCATTGGCTAGTTAGTTTTTATTCAAATTTGGAATAGAAAAGAGGCTTTGGCATAAGGAGCTAACATATATAATCAGGTTTTCATAGTACATTTCTTATTTCAGTGGAATTGTTGAGTTTCTTACTTGCTACTGTATACATGAATGTCCTCAAATTATATTTTGTCTGGTTTGCTTTCATAGACTATACACATTCCAACTATGGAGAATGGGCCTAAACTTGCAAGCCGGATCATGGATAAATTGACTAATATTCAGGTAAGGGCTTCTTTCATATTAAAATGTCATCTCATTTCAATCAGCACTTAAAACCAAATCATATAAAAGAAAAGAGAGAAAGAAAATATTGTCAGGTACTTCAAATTACTTAACATTTAAAAACTATGTAAATTTTGATAATATTTAAAAATCTCATTAAAAAGTAGAACATACTTTTATAAAAGAAAAAAACTTGAAAGTAGAAGTAAGCACGGAAGAAAACTAATATTACCTGTGATTTCAACACCAAGAAATATAACCACTGTTAATTTTCGATGTCTCAAGTTCCAATATTTTGTAAACATTTATATATTTTTAGGTAAATGTATTTTCTAACACTATGGGATTGTACTAATTTGTTACCTGCTTTTTTCACTTAGTAAATTATTTACTTTTTTATATCTATAATTTTAATTCCATGTATAAAGTTTAATTGAATTTTATTATGTCAGTGTACCATAATTTTTAAAGAAATCTTATTTTGAACATTGTTGTTAGCAATTTTTTTTATTATTATAAGCAGTGCATCCCTGATGATTTCCTTAGGATAAATTCCTGGGATTGTAATTCTTTTTTTTTATTGCTTACAGCACCTGGTCTTCCCAGGTGATCTCCCACTAACCAGGCCCGACCCTGCTTAGCTTCCGAAATCAAACAAGATCAGGCACGTTCAGGATGGCATGATCATAGACTGTAATTGTTGAGTCAAAAGTTGTGCCTACTTATTTTTTGTTTTGTCTGCTAACTTTAACTTTTTTTTTTTTTTTGACCAACGATCTACAGTAATGTCTTGCAAGGTAGTTAAGCATCTTTCTAGGTAGGCATATCAAATACCAAGCAATCTTGGTTCAACTACAAGAGACTGTTCTATAATTTGTAAGCACTACAAAAAGTTTTGGGAGGATTTCTTTGAGCCCATCATTGCCAGACAGTGAAAATACCTAGGAGGAACTGTGATTTATATTGAAACATGAAATAAAGTTTGATAGTTTGGGTGACATCAGATGGTGCTGGGTCTTAAAACTAAGGGAAGATTTGAAGTTGATTGGGAAAGCAGCAGGTCTATACAGAGAATTGAGGTCCTTAGATAATGTTAAAATGGTATTTTTGAATATTTAACAACTTTTATGCAAAACTAATAATATTAATAAAAGGAAAGAATGATTGTTTTTTTAAATCAATGAGCTATCTTCCATTCTTCAACAAATGTTTTCTATAGGAATTTTTCTGTTAGATGAAGGAATACAGAATATTTCTTTATTCAGTATTCCTAAATTAATATTGAAGAAATAGACTCTATTCAGAGTTGTTTTCTACTTTTGTAAATAGAAACAATTAGAAATAATTTGAAAAAATTTAATAAAACTTTTTGCATGGATATTTTAGGTTATTTATATATTTTTTAGAGTTATCTGAATAAATCTAATAAAGATAATAAGTTATTAGTGTTGTTGCTCAAATAAAAAACATAAATAGAACAGAAATATATAATTGGCTAGATTATGAAAGGCTTTATCCAAAACAGAAGTTGAGAGATTTTTTAAGAGAAGAGGAAGTGTGGTTATAGTGATAAGAAAGGAATACCATTTGGAAAATTTTCTGGAACATGTTATATAGAAGAGAATGTTTTATTCTATAGCGGTTAATACACAAAAATGAGATCTCAGGGTTACTTCTTGGAGATTATATGAAATAATAAAATTTTGAACTGATTTAATTTGGTTGTAAAGGATTAAAAGAAAAAGAAAAGTAGTCAACTGAGATGAAGGGAAAATCAAATTTTATTAAATTTGAATCGAAAGAAAGATCTAAGCAGATGTGTTCAACAACATAACCATGAAGCTTTGGCTAAGTAAGGCAAAAGCAGGAAGGTACATTATCACCATTGAGATGATGACAAAATAATGCATCAGAACCCTAAAGTGTGAGTAAAAGAAAAGCCCAAAGATGTAATTTTGGGGCACATGGGAAGCCATGGCAAAAGTTATCAGAAAAAAACACTTTTAAAAGTATGACGAGGAAGCCAAGAATGTAGGTGACAGAATGGAATGTTTTTTATTTATTCATTCAACAAAATTATGTATTGGGCACAGTATGCCAGAGGCTGTTCCAGATGCTGGTGATAACTATAGTTTAAAAAGGGATAAAAAATTAGAGCTGTCAAATTGCACCGATAGTAGGACAAAATAAATATGCAATTTAAATGTGAGACTATGTAAAAAGTTTTAAAAATAAAACAAAATAAATATACATAGAGAGAATAGAGAATGAGAAGAAACATTTTCTTACCTGTACATGTTCTCTATATAACCTAGTTCCTGTGGCTAGGAAGAAGTTAATAATTTCTCTTTTTACTTTAGGTAGTAAAATATAATGCATAATGTACATAACACTTAAAATTAATGATATGTTCAGAGCACCATACTGAACAAATAAACAAAGATATACAGTTATAGAACATGAGATAATACAATGATTCTGAATTCAGCCACAAACCAGAAGCACCAACGCTGCTCCAAATCATTAGGTAACAAAGGACCATTCGTACAGAATCTAAGACCACATCTTTCCTCTTCAATGATTTTATGTTCGTGGGCATGGAACCCAAAGTTTCAGAATTATTATCTTACAAGATGGCAAATTGGTGCTGTCAGCCAAGCTACTAGTTTATCTGTTTCTTTCCAAGAAAAACAATTCAAGCAATTATTGAGGAAAAAGCATAGAATTGCATCACGGTTCACATTTGATCTCTTTGACATTAGATGGAAATACAGATATTTCCTACATAGTGCTCGGGTAAAATGAAGAAGGGGGAGCAACAGCAATCAAAAAACCCTTACGACTCTTGCCAGTATTGACCTCAGGAGGGAATTCCTTTTTAACCGCAGTTTGGACTTTGATTTAACCTGTGTACTTCTGTACATGAGTAAGAATCTCTGAGGTTAAGTATGCATCCCATTTGGATAATTACTAGTATAGTTCCCTGGGTCTCAGGTTGCCCTACAAAAACCTCTTAGAAGAGGAACATTTCAAATAAAAGTTTCTTTTTTCCCCCTTCCTTTTTCTCTTTAAGCAACAAAGAAAAATATTTCTGTGTTCTGTGTTCAGACTTAACCAAACTTAAACTTGGAAATAATTTTCCATGTTGCCCATGTTTTTTTTTCTCTCTCACTACTCTTTGCCATTCCAGTTACATCATATTGACCTTTGCTCCCGCCATTTGGGGTCTTCTCTGTTCTTCACTATATCCTGCTCTCTGCTGATTTTTTTCCTTCTACAGTTTGTCCATTTAATAAGGTATTGGTTTTCCTTCAACACATATGTTCTTTAGGAACTTTTTAAATCTCTCTTGAGCAACATTCCTTTGCAAACCCAATACAAACACCCATTCAAGCCACTTAAATGCTACTTCTTTTTCCAGCTTCCTTATAGCCTGGGATTATCTCATATGGCCTTTAAATCATATTCTAGTCACACACCTGTCTTTATTCTATGGTTTTTTGAATGTGAGAGTTGTTTTATTTCAACCCCAATATTCTGTACAAGGTCTTGGCTATAGTACATATTCAGTAATGTTTCCTAAGTAAATGAATAAAAGAATGAATGGGTGAGTGATGCACCAAGTACGTACTAAAGAGCAAAAGTGAGTGTTTCTCTTGTAATAAATATATTCTGAGAAGAAGTGTGAGGAAGGTCTTAAATAATGTCATATTATTATTTTTTTAAATGTTCAGAGAACCTGATTCAGAACTTTTCAAAGTGACATACATGTCAAGACTGCTGTCAGGATTAGCTAAAAGCTGGAACCTGGTCTTAAATATCAGGAGTAGCCTATTTGACTAACTAGCAGTGCTACCATTGAGGTTTCAGGAGGTGGGAAGTAGTGATTGCAAAGACCAAGAGGTAGACATCTTAATAGTTTAGGAAAAGGAAAACCTGAATGGGATAGGAGCAGTAGTTACCTAAGATGTTAGAGCCTCACCCTTTCTCCTGCTGACATCTTGAACTGTCTTTCTCTTTGTATGCATTCTAAGTGAACATTTGCAGCTTTCCAGCCTCTCTTTGCTCCCTAAGACACACTTCTCCACATGTTATGGGATTTTGCAGAGCTTTGCATGACCATTGAATAGGATTTAGATTAAGAATGAAAAATTATTTCCTGGTAGGCAGCACTTAATATATTTTTATTGACATTATAGAAAGTAAGAACATGACACACAGATTGTCCTTTTATGTTGCTAAGAATTTTCTGATGAATATAAAAGACATTTTAGCGAGGGTTATGAAAAAATGTTTGCCATATATACGTTGAATGTGAAATAATGAACTTATCATTAATCGTGTTTTGGTTTAGTGTTTTAACTGGAATTTGTGAAAAGATGAAAATTCTGCACATTACAGTTTTCTACATAGATTCAAAGTACCATCTCACAGGCTCAGTGTGATTTGCCATGTTGCTTTAACCCCATCTTTGATTCCAATGAACAAAGTCAAGTAAGTGTGACCTATAGCACGCCTGCCAGTGTTGAAGGTGTGGGTCTGCTGCTGTGGTTTTGTAATGACCAACAATGGTATAATGAACACCAAGCCCATGCAGACATGTGTTCTCTTTTCCCTCCTTCTCTGGACACCTGCCCTTGAGGAAAGAATATAATTTCTATCTCTACTAAAACCTGTCATTTCCACTTTGAATTATTTTGCCTTGAAAAATGAAATTGAATGATTTATCATCCAAATGAAAAGTTTGATTGCTAATGGCCCAGGTCTAGATATATGGATTACTTGTATTATCATATCTCTTGGATACATCTCAGAATGCTATGATTTTACATAAAAGTGTAAATTTCAGGAAGAGGGGAGTAAAACATATTACATATTATGCAAGTTTGCAAAGTAATATGGCCTATGACTGTCATTTAAACCAAAATTGATTTTTTACTGTGTATAAAACTAAAACAACTAATTGAAAGCAAATTTACTTTAACCAATGAGATTCAATATGAAATTATAGTGGTCATATATCACAGTTTTGTAGAGTTGCTAAATGTCAGTATGCTGACATTCAAGTATTATTAATGTTTTAATGGAAATACAAATAAAAGAAATAGAACACATATTTTGCTCTTACCTTAAGTCATGTTGACACCATGTATAAATCAGACAGACTTTGGGAATGTTTTATCCAGCATTCATCATGAGTCAACAGAGTCGATAGTGGGAGGCCACACTCTTTAGGTGACTCTTTCTGATGTGGACTAAGCAGGTCACTTACAGTCATGGAGCTTTGTTCATTCTCCTCTTCATTTAAACCAGAAGGTTGTAGGTAGACCCATTTGTGGCTCACGGTTATTTTCACCAGTTTTATAGAGTCTGCTCACTGAGTTCTTTAAAGCTCTTAAGAAGAACACAGCATGTGGACAATGTGACTTAAGAGAAATGGCATCAAACAGAGAGAGGCAAGAGAGCTGGGCTTGTGATTACGAGTGTCCTAGAGTCTTAGTGTCCCTACATGTAAAATGAGAAGCTCGGCTTAAAAGTTTATTGCTCTTCACACTTGATTTTTTCAGCAGCAAAACTTTCTCCAAAAGAAATTTTTCCTGGAATCCCAATAGACAAAACCGATAACAGTGGAATCATTCTGAAGTAAAGAAGTATAACCCAGAACCCCACTTATTTGACTCATCCCAATATGAGGATCATTTTAAGTGTTCATTAAGGTTCTTAATAATTCAGAAATTCAGATGTTTTGTATTAATGTTAACAGAAGTTATATTAGGACAAGAGAACCAGTTCCTGGGAAAAGGGGACGTCCTCTGGTTTAGGTAAATCCATAGTGGCAGACTTAATGGCATGCTTCTCTGGGTAAGGAAGGTCTGCTCCAAGTTCACCTCCACATATGACTGAACATGTGGAACAGAGTCTAGACGGTGGTCTGGAGAATGGAATTTGATGTGAGAGGCCTTTGCTAGAGTCTGGCCTCTACCCTTTACTAACTACAACCTTAAGCAAGTTATTCAATCTAAGATGTCAGTTTCCTCACCCATAAAGTGGGACTAATAATGGCACCATTGTCCGGAGTTACTGTGAGATAAATGAGGCAGTACGTGTGTAAAGCTCTCGACATAGTGGTGCCGGCATGCAGTACTTGCTCAAAGGGCGAAAGCTCATTTAAACACATATATTTGTTGAATGAGTGAATGAATGAATGATTGTAGAACTAGCTTTCTGTTTCTGACATCTGGAATATCTTTATTTTATTTAATTTAGTTTGAGTATTAAAATTTAGGTTTGCTAAAGCAACTTATCTGCTGATGCAAATCTGATTGTGATTATGACGTACTTCATCATTTTTGAAGGAATAAAGAAATTTGAGATGCTAACCTAACACAAACAACTTTCATTTAGAAAACAAAGTCACTGTTAAGATCCATCAGGCTTGTCAATTCAATATTTTTGTCCATAAACATAAAATTCTCTCAAGAGGGAGGATTTTGGAGCAGTGATTCTCAAACTTCAGCTCCTATCAGAATCACCTGATAAATGGTTGCTGAAGCACAGATTGCTGGGATTCATCTGCAGTTACTGATTTGGGAAATTCGAGGTAGGGCCTGAGGAATTGCATTTCTAACATCTTACCAGATGATGCTGATGCTGCTAGTCTGAGGAATGCACTTTAAGCATCACTTAAGAATAAAGATGACAATAGTTACACTCAGTTATGTTATTTGAAAAGCAGAAACTAAATACAGAATGATAATGAAAAGCATTTACTTAAATATATATGGGGCCTACATTAAGTATAAATTTGAGTTCAATAATGATAAAATTTGTGATTCTTTCTGCGTATTTGGTTTTTCTCTGTAATTTTATTCTTAATGTGAACATGCTTTTAATATTCATAACAGAAACGAATCTTTTGTATAACATCGTTTTTATTATTAAGTTTATTTATAATCAGCACTGTTACCTTTTATACTGAAACATGTTCTTGTTCTTTTTGTAGTATGGAAGAGAAGAGAGTGATTGGACAATCATCATATCCTGAATGGAAAATACAAGATACTATCTGTGTGCTATTGGGATAGACTGTTGCATTTGAATTATGATAGATTCTTTGTCTACCTGTTTTTAGTTGTGCATAATGTAGTTTGTATTACCAGTGTTACCAGGGTGATTGTTTCCTTGTGCCAGAGAAAATGAATTGCAATCATCAAATGGTGTTTTGTAAACGTGGTAGTCGAAGCTTATCTTCCCTTCCCTTAGAAAGATGATAATGTAAGCCATATAGCATAGAATTTTCCTCAATAATATTAGTGCCTCTTCTAGTACTACACTCAGATACAGAAATGTTTGTTTATTCTTTAGCATAAATTATATTCTCCTCAACCCAATGAGTTTGTGTGTTTAAAGCTAATCTGAGTAAAATTCATAGGTAACATTTCTCGTGACACATTTCATCCTCAGAAGGTTTTTTTTTTTAATCAAGATTTTGAAAAACTGAATTTCCTCATGTCACATTTCTTTGCAGGCCCCCTAAGTCCATCTTAAGGTAAATCTCTTCCTTTTTCTTGATGTCACAATCAGTTTAAGATCTCCTCATGCATCAGTAAGATCCATGCACATTTCCAGCATTACCCTTTCCACATTGTATTGTGATTGGCTGCTTGTTAGGCTCCACTAAACACTGAGGATCTTGTGCCTTAGAGATCTTTACATCCCCAATGCCTGGCACATAATAGGTACACAGTAGATATTGAATAAATGAATATTTACCTTCTATAGAAGTGAACCTTTCTTTGTTTCTATATTATGAAACCTCTTTATTAGAATTTGTGATTGATTCTGACATTATGTATGTTTACCTCATATTGTCTTTATTTTCCATGGTCTACTAAGACATTAGAGATACTCAGAGGCATAGTTTTTTGGAAGTATTATTTTATATGTAAAGACTGTCTTGGAATTGAAGTTATACCTCTAGAAAGAAGTGATATACCAACCAAATGAAAATGACAAATGTTATATGTTAAGTGTTAAATACAAAATAAATCATCATATTTAATTTTTTAGTAGAAAGCAGAGAGGTATACTGTGGTTTTTATACTCTTGGTTTTATATGTGCTCTTTTTTCTTGAATGGGGATTGGATGAGCACAAGGGTAGGGTACAGGGGGAGCAATTATAGATGGTATTTTCCTTATTTAGGAGCTCTGAGTTAAAATTGTATCCTGGTTTATCTAGGGGAAAGTCAGATTTTGATAGAAAACATTTACCCTTGGAAGGTCAACCCTCAGATGTTATATTTTGGTTTCCTTCTGTACTAACAGCTTTCATCTTGGTGATCATATTTCATTCTCTTTTCAAAGCAAGGAAAAAAAACATTCTAAAAATTTGATGCATTGGAAAAATTTCCTTAAGGCATTTAGCAGCACATAGCAAATGGGGCTTTGATTCTTTTCCAACACTTTTGGCCATAGGGTCTTTTTAGATAGGAATGGTAAAAATGAAAATTAGAGAAGTATAAGATGAAAAGGAATGGTAGAAGTATCTTTTAGGGGGCTTTTAATTGTTGATCTGAAGTCTTGGGAGAGTCTGTTCTTTTCAGACCTCAGGTGCTTTACCTGTCCTCTACACTCCTTCACCAAGTAGTATTCTAAGGATATGCATTTGCTTTGGTTAAATCCTGTGACCTTGCTTTTAATATAGTATTCTAGAAAAAACTTCCAGGTGATTTTAACTTATTAAGCAGCACATGAATGAGACTCACATTCCTATGAGAAATGGGAGTCATTTGTTTGCCATAAATACATTTTATACTTTGCATTGCTAAATTTATTATAGTAAGACGTGTCCATTACATACAAAAGTTAGAGAACAATGTTTTGACAATATGTCTGTATGATTTCTTTTATCAAACATTAAGAGCATTTTAAGCCCTTCCTACCAGACTTAGTGAAGATTAAGGATATACATTTAAAAAAAAAAAAAAAACTAAGACAGAGAATGTAATCTGCCTTTCTCATTTAAGTAATAATACAGGAAATTAACCTTAACACTAACTCATTAAATATATTTAAAAGAAACATCTGTACATCTTTTTTCCTTATGCACTATTTGTTTAATTGCAGTAGATTAATACAGCAAGAGTGGCACATTATAACTAGGTAATTATCCATTCTTCAAGACTTAGTTATCGTAACACTAATTGATCATTTAAGGCGTAAGATAGTCTAACATTAGAAACATGTGAGGCTAATCTGCTCAAAAGGATCAACAAATTAATATTGTTGCTGATATTTGCATAATTGGCTGCAATTATTTAATGTTTAATTGGGTTGATCAAATGAGATTCAGCAATTCACATGTGCATGAATATAAACAGAACTGGTGGCACTTAAAATGATCATGATTAACTTATTTTGCATTTTTTTCTTCCTCATTTTTTAGTTCTTTCATTTCAGACCAAGTGTGTCAGCTTTTACCAAAACACATCAATAGAAACCAAGATTTTAAAATTAAGTATAGACAACATGAGCATTTCCTAAAGATATTTGCTATTAGAAATTTTCTCTGTTACCATCATTTATTAAGGATTCAACTCATGATACACCAAAGGAAGAGTCAACCTCAGGGATGTGTACCATGCTGTCTAGTACTATGCAGCTGTCAGGAAGGAATGAATAATACCTTTTTAACTTTTGCTGTCAAAAATACAAAGGGAAAGTGAAATGGAAAGAAATGACTGAGAAACTTTGTTAGCACTCGTTTTTCCTACTTGGTAAGCACCCTCTTTTTTTTTTTTCAAAAGATTTCTCTAAGAATAATAATAAAAAAAAAGATCAGAGGCAGCGGCAAGAAAGTGCGGTGTAATGACAATTATTTGACATGTAATGTCAGCATGCTTAAAGATGTGAGAAGCCTATAGTATATACTCTGGATTAAAATTCTTCACCATACCAGTTTAGTTGCTTGATAGAATTGTACCTGAACAAGTGGTCTTGCTTTCCTCAAATCAGACTACCTTTGGGTACTTGAAGACAATTAATGAGTATATCTGAGTAAAAAGGATTGTAGGAGCTTTTTATTGAAGTTGTAGTTTGAACTCTGCTTGAGGAGGTTTGTACTGTGAAATCAGCTGCCGAATAAGCTTACTTATTTTCTCTATTCCTACTCAGTGCTCAATCACTGTGTTCTTTTACCTTAAAAAGTTTTTTTAAATTATATATTCAGTTTACTCTTATGATTGAGTTAATTTGATAAGTGTGGTATATTGAGTGCCCACAAGTGTGCATCTAACATATCTTGCAATAGGGATTAAGAAGTTAGTTTTAAAAAATAGTTTATGTATAGTAACCTCATGTTGTTTAGACTGTAGTACTTGAACAAATTAGGTGTAAAAGCAATATTTAATGCAGTTAGGTAATGAGACAAAGGCAGGCCAGAGGATAGCTCTTATCAAGAAATCACAATAAATATGTTCAACTCATTTTTAAAGGGTATTTGTTCTTTTTTTCATTCCTTTTCTTCAGTCAAAACTACTCAGTATAGTTAGTTTTCAGGGGTTATTCAGCCACTGCTGTCTGTTATAAATGACCTCCTTTGGTTTACTACTCACTGCCCACCTCTAGTTCATTTGTTCACTGCATTCTTTTGGAGCAATTTTGAGTTGTCATGGTCCATCTAACAAAAGAACACCTCAAATGACAGCATCTTTGCTGAGCTTAATTAGATAACACTGAAATAAAATGTTCCCAGAATGAGTTTTTTGAAAAATGTCTATTATGAATCAAACTGTTTAAAGCATCAGCTCGAAAATGATGGATCCAGCTACTCAGAAAATAACAGGTGGCAGACTAACTTTATATAATGATTATTTTCAGTTCGAAGTTTTAAAAGAAAGGCCATTTAAACTATCACAAAGAGATTCATTTTTATTACCACTTTAAAGCCCATTTAAAAATACACAAAGGTAAAAGAAAATGATTTATTTTTCATCTTCAGCATACATACCATAATAAAAGACTTGTCAGATATTTTGGGGGGAGATTGGTAATGGAACATCAACAAGACAAATCAACAAGACAAGGTAAATAATTCCTTAGGATCAGATATATGTAAACATTTGTTTTAATGAATGACAAAGGCATACAATTTAGTCTTAGAAAATGAAGTGGTTTCTAAAATCTGCTCGGTACAAGTATTGAAGTTTTAAGTAATCTTATTCTGTCTGAAAGTATATTTTTCACACCATAGTAGATCCAGTTAGTGGGATTTAAAACTTGAGTTGCATAATGTTCAACTTATAGACTCTACTTGCGATGGTAAGAATTGACTATAAGTTGTGTTATGAGAAAATTAAAATGTAGTTTTATTTGCAGACTTATCTGCATTATCACTAGATATGTCTTTATCTAATTATTAAAATATGGAAAAATTTATTTAGAGGAGATGTCATAAGAAGGACAACTTGAGGTAGAGAAAAAAGAGAATAATAGAGGGGGAAAAATCAGGTTTGATTCTGTGTTGTCTAAAGGAACTTTTATTCTTATTCTGCCAGCCATAGGGATTTTCACTTTTAAACACAGGTGCCAAATACAAGTAGCGTCAATTAGGAAGTGACCAAATAAAGTGGCCAGTTCGTGAGATATTAGAATTAGGCCATGATGATAAGGTAATAATCTAAGACTTGCATTACATGGAAATGACTTTAGATTGCTACCTATTTGAATAACACTTCATTTTATAATTGCACCATCTATAATATCTCGTGTCATTTCTTCAACCATTTTATTCTAATATTTGCGAAGCTTCTTGAGGCTGTATAAAAGAATAAGTGACAAGGAATAGATTGTGACTGGAGTAGATTGTGAGGGTTTTTTTTTTTTTTTCCACTTTAAGAATAGTATATTACCACTATTCCCTTTTCTTGGTGTAGGTTAACTGAGCTGGAATTAGTTGAATATTATCATTTAGTTTTTAAAAGTGCAATAACATGCAGTTTTCTCAAGCTAGTTTCATGTCATTAAAGTCGTTCTCAGAGTTAAAGAAATTCAGATATCTGCCTCAATTTCTACTTCATTGATAAGTTTTTAAAGAATGCAGTAATTCTCTCAAGAGTATGGCTGTAAGTAGATTTTGAATCATTTTAAAAATAGCTAACTACTCTGCATCTATTAATTGTTTTACTATTAATTTATGAAAATGAATAATCCTTCAATGCACCCAACTAGCTAAAATGGAGCCTAATCCACTATCCTGAAGAATTAGTACTTACTTAATAGGGTGGCTGAGAGAAAATAAGTAGTTTGAGGAAGTAGTTTTTAAATCAGAGTTTATAGATAGAGAAGAATATCAGCTTAGTTATGAAATTTTTAGAATGTGTTCTTGCATCTAAATCTGAATGTAATGAAAAAAACCACGGCCATTGCTTGTTTCAAATTTCTCTAGTTGGGTTGTGATTCTTGAACTTGTTTTTAAGAAAAATCAAGTAGAAGGAAATAAATATTTTGTAAATAAGGCTTTGCTTTCATGAAATATTGTTTAATATTTATGTTAAAAGGATTTAGGCTCACTAAAATTATGATGATGGAAATGTGGAAAAAATCGTGGGTAAAGAAAACTACTTCATTCTTCGAAGGTTTTGTAGAAGCACAATTAAACATTATAAAATGGCTTTGTTAAATACGAACCATCTGGTCTGAAAGAACTCTGTAATGTCTAAAGGATCTAGAATAATTGTAAATTGCTGGCAACAGACACATTTTTATTGTTTGCAGGTTTCTCATCAAATTTTTAATTATGCTTAAAGATTTTGTCATCAGTAAAACAAAGGAATCCTGTTTGTGTAGTCCCTTAATATTGGCATTGTTGGACGCATGAAATAATAATGCTTACTTTTCGTTTTAGTGCTGTTCCAAGGTTTTTGGTCATGAGCTGTAAAGGTAGTGTGATATTTTTAAACCAAAATGACATGGAGAGAGTGAAAAGAATTGAGCACACCAAAAACACCTGAAACCATACAATTGGGCAGAGTCTAAATGTGCCTCTTATCTCCAAATTTTCAGATAAGAAATACCATGGGCATTTGAGATCATCCTTTTTCCTAGGTATGAATCTGTCTTTAGTAAAATTTAGCTTTGTCTTTGGAATTTTTGCACAGAATAGGGGAATAGATTACTTCGTCTCATTCACTGTGATAATTAAGCTATCGAACAACACACCCATATATGCCTAACCAGCTTTAGAATAAAAGACACTATAAAGTGAAAGGCATTTGATCTAAACCTAGAGAACATCAATGACATGTCTTTTTAATCACACCAGATCTTGTATAAATCGCACTCATAAGCATATGTTTTAGAATAAAGCCAAATGCAGTATATCTGAAAATCACATATAATATTCATTTTCTTATGATTTGTCTCAGTGTGATAATTGCAACAAAACCTGAGGTTTTTGTAAACTGAAAGTACAAGCGTCAAAGTTATTGTAAACTGAACGTAAAAGTGTCAAAGTGCTCAGTGACCCTCTTCTCCAGACATTGACAAACTGTGAAAATATTGGCCTTTATCAAGATCTTTATCAAGATGTTGTGTGCAGAGTGTGGAAGGTCCAGGTAAAGGTAATTAATCAAGTTCTCTTATTGTGTCAATGCTCAAATCCCACAAGAGTGACAAAGATAGACCTGTCATTCCTGAGGGTGATGACATGCATTCATTGGACCTTACATTTTTATCAAATGCTGCAGCAGTCTCCTTTAGGGTGAAAGTGTCTCTTCCACATCGATTTACTAACAGAAGCAGAAAAAAGGAGCAGGGACTTGAAGAGGGGATTTTCAACCTTTAAAATTATTTTTCTGCTAAGCTGAATCAATTTGATTTTAAGCATATTTTTATAATTGAGAATTGATTTCACATACATGACATATAGTTGCTTAACACCCACAATAACTTATCTTTAGATGAAATAGTCTATTGTAGCCTGACTTTATAATAGTGATGACTTGCAGGATCACATTCCTATAACCAAAAATCCCACAGCCAACATGTAAACTCTTCTTAATGTATATGTAAGAACAGTCATTGAGCTTATGTCTGTATGCCACAGGAGCAGTGTTGATTGACACCCATGGTCACTCTCTCCAAAGGTCTTCATCACTAAGTCAATAGGATTTTCGAAAAATCTGTGAGATTAATCTATGAAAAATTTTGGAGTTACAGAATTCAGTCTAATTGTATCCCAAATGCAAAAGAGATGATTAAACAGCATTTGTTTTTAAAATAGCTACAATAATCTAGTAAACATTTCTCATCCATGATCATGATAACGATAAGCAGAGATGGTTCAGCCTTTATTTTCTGGATTCTTCCAAGCCATGGCCAGAAGTAACAAAATCTTAACATGCAGGTTGTCTAATCATTGAGAGAATGGTTAAGAACCACCAACTGTAATCTTACCCCAGTACTTACACTGGAGAAAAAAATCATAATAGTACCAACCTCACTGGTGGCAAGGAATAGTGAGTTAATATTGTAAAAAAATATATAACAGTTCATGCATACAGTGGAAGCAGATAGAATTTTATTAAAAATAAATGAATGAGCTCAGAGACAGAAAGGGGCAAATAGATACTTCACTAAAATGTCATAGTGATCAGCCCCTCCCTCTATACCTGGCGGAGGTGGTGAAGGTTCCTAGATCCATAGCACAAATGTTCCCATGGCACAAGTGGCAGAATCTACCTCAAATTGCTTAAGGTGAGTTGGAAATATGTGATCTACTAAAGCCCAGAAATAAAAGCCAGGGCTAGATTAAGCAATGGTTGATACAATTATTGAGAAGTAATTAGTTGTTTCCCATTTTTAGAAATATGAGTTAAGTTCCATGTTCCACATGAATACAACTGTGATGGTTAATTTTATGTGTCAACTTGACTGGGCTATGGTGCCCAGTCACTCGGCCAAACACTAGCCTAGATGTTGCTGTGCAGAAAGTATTTTTTAGATGAGATCAGCATTTAAATTGGTAGAATTTGAATAGAGGAGATTACCTTCTATAATGTGAGTGGACTTCATCCAATAAGTTAAGCACCTTAAGAGCAAACAGGCTTCCCAAATAAGAAGGAATTCATTCTTAAGACTGCAACACAGAAACCCTGCCTGAGTCACCAGCCATCTGATCTGTGGTGCAGATTTCGTACTCAAGACTGAAAACATCAACTCTTATCTGAATTTCTCACCTGTCAGCCTGCATTACTAATTATGGATTTGCCAACCCCTACAATCCCACAAACCAATTTCTTAAAATCTCTTTTTTTCTCTCTCTCTCTCTCCATATATATATATATATATATATATATATATATATATATATATATCTTACACATTATTTTATTATTTTAATGTAATAGATTATATTTATTAAAATTAATATAATTAATTATTATATTAAACCTATGGTCGTTCTCTCCAAATGTCTTTGTCACATAATAATAATGTATAAGGTCTTCATCTTATATATATACATACATAAAATATATAACATAATATATATTATATATGAGTTCTATATAGATATAGGTTCTGTTTTTCTATAGAATTCTAATTTGGCAAACAACAGTCTTAAGACTTATGTTTTTCTCTTCTAAGGAAGAAAATCATGTGCTATATTATTGTCTTTTGACTCAAGTATTTAATTTGAGGAATGACTAGCATTCAAAAAATTGTTAATCACATAAAGCACCAGCAATAGTTTAAACACAGTACTTAAGAGACAACAAGAATTACAGGACTGGCAAGGTTGCACAACCCAATCAACTAAATGAAAGCAGCCATCACTATTGAAATTTTAGGCATCAGTGAGAAAAATATTTCTGAGTGTTGGACCACTGAATGCATCATAAAATACTGTTAGCTTAGTGTTTCTAACCTGAATGTATACCCTGCAGACATAACATGGCCAAAAGTAGGTGGAAAGAACTCTCCTTTTGTTTAACTGAGGGATGGGATTGTTTTGTCAGGTAAGCAGCCATCCTGATGACAAAAATCAGTTTCATAGATTTACTAAATGTAGGGCTACAATAACCATTACAGGAGTCATGTGGACCCTGCTGACTTCTCACAGCATGACGACCAGATTCAACTCCATACTTACTGATCCTCTTACTATCATACTTGATTTAGGATCATCTTTGTAATTATTTAGACGTTTATTTACCTATCTTCCCCATATATTGAAAGACATATTTTTTAAACTCCTTTATAAAGAGAATAAACTGGTCTGCTTCTCCAGTGAGTTTGACAAGTCAATTTAAAAGGCAGTAAGAAGCCAAATGAGGTTAAGTGATGGGGACAGAGATGATCTAAAATAGCTACTCTTCAGTCTGGTTGCAGAAGGAGAAAGTGACTTCATATTTCCTATGAGATGGGAAGAAACAGTCTTTTTCTTGAGCTTTCTTTTGCCATAATCACAAGGTTAATGTTTGCATTTCTTGTAAGAGATTTTCCCCCCCAGTTTAATGTAAATTTTCTTTAATGGCAATAATCCTCCTCCTGATACTATTCAACAGTTATTTTTCTTGGTAATCACTGATTTGAATGGCTAGTTTTCAGTCAAGTGTAGGAAGGCCACAGACAGTTCTGCTTTTACACTTCCCCTTTTATCTAGGTGACTATGAGAACTTGTATTTGTCAATGGTTGACTCTCCCACTAAACTAGTAACTCTTTAAAAGATTATTTTTTTACTCATTCTCCTATCTTCCCAAAGCTAAATTATTTAATCATGTGTAAGAAATGTGTATTAAATGTCCAGCATAGTGCCTAGCATCTAGTAGGTGCACAATATTTGGCAGCTCTGCACCTTCCTTTCTCAAAGCACCACTTAACTCCAGATATTCTCATCTTCAGGCTCATCTCATCCAAATCATGAGTTAATTGGAAATAGCTCTGATAATGTATTAACAGCTGAGGTTCAGGGGCATGAAATTAGCTTTGTAGCTCTAATCCCAGCATCTGGTGTCCCTTGTTTGAGCTGCTGGATCCCACTGAGCTGTCTCCCTAACCCTCAACTGGCATGTCCATCTATCCTGATTTATTGGATTTCTGCCTCCTATAGCTCTTCTCTCTAAGAATCACCCTGCCCACAGCCTCAGCACATCTGATGGGAGCCCAGACACCTTCTTAAGCCTGGACTTGGTCTCTTGCTACCTAAATATAGATGGGTCCTATTTCAATCTAGATCAAAACTTTTGGAACTAAAAACTGCCTCTTGTTCAATTATGGTTATTACTGGATCCTATCAGCAGACTGTAATTCTTCGTTATTGAAAATGGGCTTGATTAGACCTGAGTTTGCCATAACCCCTTGGACGTGGTGATCTCTACCTCCTTCACAGGATGGAGCCTTGCTTGGCACTGTTTTTGTCTGCCAGGTTGTTCTTGAGGTCCCAATCTGCAAGAGCTCCCTCTTGACCCAAAGAGACATAACCATTTAACACTGAAAATTTTCCTAGCTTTCTGCTGACTGGACTTAATTTAATTAATTACTTTTTGGAGGGAGGAGGTGTTGCTTAAAATTTTAAATGGCAACTGCTGGATGTGTTTAGAGGTCATCTAAAATCTTTCTACTCAAAGCCGCACTACTAGATCAGCAGCATCAGTAGCTCCTAGGCACTTGCTAGAAATGTACAACCTCAGGCCCCTACTCAGACCTAATGAATCAGTCTACATCTTAACGAGATGATTTATCTGCACATTCAAATTTGAAAGTGCTGGCATAAACACTTCTCAGTCGAACAGAGCCACATCAGTGGTGAGGTTAGAAACAAGAATCATTTGGAAGGTGGAACTAATTTTATAAAATCATTTGTTCCAAAGTTGAAGTGATTTTATAGCACTGTACTCAAGATAGGTTTGAGTTTGCTTGAAATCTAATATATGCAAATTTGATTACAAAATGTACCTTTTAAATTGCTAATTCCTTCTGAGTTTTTTCCTGGCACTTCCTTTCTGTCTCTGTCTTGTGTGAGTAAATTATCATGGTGGTCTCTGTGAAAATTACCACACAGGAAACAACAGGAGACTCTTAATTACTGAATTCCTGTACACTATTTATTCTTTATATTTAGAGCTATTAGGGAGCCTCTGGGCATATATATATATAATTAGACAGATAAACAAGATTCCCAGCCAAGTTGCAGCTGTTCTTAAGTTTCATGGGCTACTAACATAGATAAGTGCTTCCTTTCACGTTAAAGCGAGTTCTTGCCAATAATGCTTGTGGCTGATAACCTAAGGGACTTAAATATTCTTGAGAGGTACTACCCAAGCTATCCCAATGAGTTATCCTCCCTTAGTTCTGACTATAGTAGGTTTCCTAGTACCTGAAATTGAGATGCTGAGAATAGAGTCTTTTAGGTTTAGCTCCTACCAGAATCATGGTTTCTTGTTCTATTGTAGGCCCGAAGTAATTCTTGGGCTGGACTGCATCTAAACTGCTACAGATATAAGGAATTTATTTCTTTTTACCTATCACCAGATAAGAGAAGCAGCTGGCCCTTTTAGGATATTGTTCTAATATTTAAAGTATTAGGATTTTTTTCCCTCTAAAGTCTAAATCCTTTTTGCTGCTAAAGATATTTTTATATTCTATCTATGGACAGTTATCCACAAACTTAAAAAGAAAATTTAATTTTGCTCATGTAGTATTCTTTCATATGATAGAATATTATTATTATTCGATTATCAATAATCTCACTTCTCTAGGTGAAATTCCAATTCTCATCTTTGTGTCTCATTTTTTCTCTTTAACTTTCATGCCTATCTATTCTCTTAAGCCTCTCAAAGCTCTCTGCTTCTCTCAGCCATCAGACTCTGGACCTGGACAATGGGTTTTAGCTTGTTTTGATCAATGGAGAGGACATAATCCTCTTCAGTGGCATTCCTTTTACACTTCCTGATATGACAATCATTTTGTGACATCGCTTTACGCCTTTGGGATAATCAATTGCAGTGATTTCTTCGATGTCTTTCTTTTCAGCATGGTGGCTGTCTCTATTGCCCTCTATCATTCTTCCTTAAGATACTTTCTCCAGTTTGCCAGCAAATATCATTTTGAGGTTGAATTCTAAGTCCTAGATGTTCCTTTTGTCACTAAAATAAAATTTGGTGTCACCAGTGACCAAACACAAAGGAAGCTCAAGGAAGTTACCATGTAATGCTAAGCAGCAGACTGAAGTCAGGAGCTCTGGGTCTGAGACTCTGACCCACTACTTTCTCTACCAAGTCTGCCATGAGTTTGAACAGATTAACTCCTCTAAAATGAAGGGTTTCAATTAGTAGAACCCTAAGTTCTCCTCTCATTCCAGGCTTCCTCAACTCTGAGAAATCTATTATTAGTGGAGATGGTCTGTTCTATTATCCTTTTTATCTCTCCCCACTCCCTCAATTTTCCTGTCTTAGGAGCTCACTTGTTAAAACATTAAGAGAATCTGAAGGTAATCATGTTCTTTTGTAAAAAAAAAAAAAAAAAAAAAAACTATTAAGAAATTTATGTAAAATCTAAAACATTATAAAGATTAATGCCTTCATTATCTATGCATCCACCTCACAATTTTAATAAAGTATTAACATAAAGTTTAATACTCTGGCTATCTGCTTATCTATCGCAATTCCCTCTCCACCCTTAGGAGATAACATCTAGGATAGCTTTTTAGTCTTTAAAATAAATTTGTTATAGCATTCCTCCTGCAAGGGATATTGTATTCAAGTCTAATCTTTAATAATAAAATAAATAAATAGTCTATGTCTTTACCAGAATATTTTACAGATGGGCAAGAGGTGAGGATCAGGGTGTTCTTCCCAGTGGTAATAGCTTGCTCTGAAAAACATATTATTTTGTTCTCTGTATGTCAACAAATGGATTTTTTCAGTCTCTGTGCTTTCTTTACATACGTGAGGCTCTAGCAATAGTTCTGTCTTTTCCATTTTGTACTTGCTTAACTTCTTTGTTCATTAGTTTTCTCATTGAAAATTGAGTATAGAAGAATAGAGGAACAATAATAATATATACAGCAGAGAGATAAAGAAAAATTACTTTGGTAGCATTAGTTCAACAACGAACTTGTTTAATTTAAAATAAACATCAGTAATTAGGTCAACTCTAGCTGCTAGTCAGCTCTAACAACACTTGGAATTATTAAGCTGAGGCTCTGCCCACAATGATTCCAGTGTCATTTCTTGCCCTGTGGATGGCTCTTAGGCTCTGAAATACATGCAGACTTGCTTCCTCAAGGTCTTTTGCACAGGCTGTTCCTTCTGCTGGGAATACTTCCAACTTGTTCTTCACAACATGAGTTATTTCTCCTCCTTTATCTCCTCAGATGACCACCTTGTCTAGAGTGTCTCCTCAGCCCCATTATTCTCATCTCAGCACTCTCTTAGTTTTCTTCAAAGCAGGTATCACAATTGTAATTTTACTGCCTTCTTTGTTAAAATATAAGCACTATGTGGGCAGATACTTTTTCTGTCTTATCTACATATTACACTAGTCCTTAGCAATAGGAGAGATTTTAATAGTTTCTTTAAAAAAAAATCAGGAAGGAAAATAGAGACAGAGAGAAACAGAGAAACAGAAATGAAGAGAGGAAGGAGGGAAGGAAGAAAAAATGGATGGAAGGAAGAAAGGAGAAGAAAGGAAGAAAGAAAGGGAAAAAAGAAAGAAAGGTGAGAAAAAGGAAGAAAGAAAAAGTGAAAGAGGAAGACAGGGAGGAAGGAAGGAAAGGAGGAAATGAAAGAGACAGAAAATATGCTTTATGTATCATCTTTTGCCATTTTTAAGCTATTTTATGAAAATATCCATTGATTGTGGTTTCAAGTCTTTGCCACAGTGATTTCTACTGCATAGTAAATTGGGCATTTTTTTATATTATTGGTTTGAAAGAGAATGGCATTTTCAAATCTATTTAAAAGACTTAAAGCACCAGCACTAGCAGTCAACCATCCTTGTAGTTTTTCTTTAAAATTTTTTTCTTTTACTTTGACGTAATTATAGAGTTACATGAAGTTATAAGAAATAATTTGCAGATATCCTGTATATCCTTCACTCAGTTTTCCTCAGTGGTTACACATTATATTACTATACTACATCATAACCAGGAAAGTTACTGTTTTTAATAAAGTCACACGTTTTTTAAAAATTCTAATTATTTAGTCTCCACCTCTTTTACAAAAGGGCTTGAGGTAGTTTATGAAAAGAATAAATATAATATTTATTATTTTAAAATTAATTTTAAAGGAGAAAACAAGATTAAGAGCATATAAAATATGTTAACTCTTGTGGCTACTTCAAATTTTATAACCTGGTTCTCTGCAAAATCAACAGATTTTTTACAAGAGGAAACAACCAACTCTTCAGAAGGAGACAAAGTTTTTCTTAGTACTTAAAACAACAAAATAGTTGCTATTTCTTATTAGCAACTAAATATGCTTATAAGAAATAGTTTTTACCTTCTTCCTTAAATTACAGAAAATGTGACAACAAAAAGAAAACCCAAAAAACTAACTCATTAGCTAAATAGCTGCCTCCCACCTGAAATTAGACGTTATCAGGGTCACTCATATATAGTTGAAACACTCAGTGCTAAATTTCCAAACACCATCAAAATGCATTGAATTATTAAACTCCTGTAGTGTAGATCAGCTGCAGGGAGTAAGCAGTGTGGTAATAATTAGAGCTATTCACAAATATTGTTTTTTTCTCTTTGGAGGCCTGTTAAGATTTGATTCCTGACCCTTTGAAGTTAAGTTTGGCCATCGACTTGCTTCAGCCAATAAAATGCGAATGGAAGAGACACGTGTCACTTCCATGTGGAAGCATTTAATTGGTGGTGCTCAACTGCAAACTTCCTTTTTCTTGCTTCAGTAATCACAGAATCATGAGTTAGCATGAAGCCTTTGTCATCCTGGTATCTGAGGGACTAAAATGAAGACCCCTGCTGACCCATACTGGACACACTGCGTGTATGAGAAATAAACCTGGATGGAGTCAATGAGCTTTGAGGGTTAATTCATTATCATAATTAACATAGCCTATCTTGGTTGTTATTTTTCTTAAAAAAACCTTAAAGTATATTTATTTGATTATTCTATCAAGTAAGGTTCTATTTCTTGAATTTAGACATGCCTATTTCCTTCCATTGACGAGTGTGAAAAGGGTGGTTACAATATCTATGAATGGATCTCATCACCAATTTTGTCATAAATTTGATTTAATCCTTGTTTGCTCTAAAAATGATCCACTCATGACACTGTACTTGAAAACGACTCTAGCAACCTACAGAAACTTTGGGGAGATCTCATAACTAGTCTCATAAGAGCTAGTTAACTAGTTAAAGGAGACTATCAATTATGAAACTTAAATCTGGAGGATCAAGTAACAAAGTGAGATGGAAGGAAGTTGGCTGTGTTTGCCTTTGATACACTTGACATCTGCCACTGATGTGGATTGTCTCCTGCCCTTCTTCCTTTCAGGCACTGCTCACTCTTTGGTGATAAAAGGAAGGAGAAAAAGGTACTCATACAAGGCATTTTTAATTATCCGTTAATAGAATGAGATGGCAATTAAAGTGCCTAAAGGCCATATACATATTCATAGGTTGTCTTCAAAGGTACAATTACCAAAGCCAATGAAAAAAGATTATGAGTTAATATTGGATTGTGATTTGGGGCAGAGGAGGGTGAGGCAAGTTCAGATATCGTCCTCCAAATAGCTGTTAAGATTAATTTGTCTCTCTGGTTTTATATGATAATGTGTAGTGGTACAATTTGCCTGGGAGCAAAATATGCTTGTCAAAGAAACAATTCCTTAGCGGGCAGTCATTGGCAATTTTTCTGATTATACTAGGTGTACAATACTCTTTAGGTGAAGGATGAATTTTTCACCCAATATAAAAGTTTAGATAATATTTTCCATTATATTCATGTCTAGTATTATCTCCATCCAAAATGAGTATTTCTACTTGTGGTAAAGATTAAATATAATATTCCCTTTGTGAATTTCCACAAGGACATGAAAACAATATTTTTGAAAGCAGTAGCAAAATTTCCTCTCAGAGCTGCCAAAAAGAGTATGGAAAAGAGATTTTGGGAGACCATGTTGAAGTCCTCCCTCTGCCTTGAAGAATATTTTGACATTTAAGATTTAATGTTCAAATGACAATGCAGCAAGCTTAAATTCAAATTCCATAGGGCCCAAGAATGGATGGGAATTACAGACACTACTCTGTTTGCCCTCTTTCTGCTCGGCTGCTGAGGTCAGTGCAGGGGAAGATGTGGAAGGGGGAAAAACGTCGCACATCCCCAGGGCACCCTCTAAATGTCTGAGTTTTTGTCACGATTTTCCTGCCACTTCAAATAATGCAAGGCAGCTGGTGAAATACGAATGCTCAGTGACCACAGTTTGGAGATTTCCGAAAATAAAAGTATTTTCAGTTACTTTGTTAGCAGGGTCCATCTGAAAGAGCCATTGACTTAAAAATATTTTTAAAATATTTTAAAATATTAATAGACTTTTTTAGAGCTGTTTTACATTTACAGAAAAACTGAACAAAGGGTCAGAGGTATTTTTCTTCCTCACCATTCCCTGTTATTAACATGTTGCAAGGGTGTGGTATATTTGTTACAATATCGAAGAACCAATATTGATACACTATTATTAATTGAAATTCATACTTAGGCTTCATTTTCTGTGTAGTTCTGTTTTATGGATTTTGACAAGTGAATAATGTCGTGTACCCATTATTATATCATCATGCAGAATAATTTTACTGCCCTAAAAACCCCCTATAAGAGACATTAACTTTTACAACTCTTTTAGAAGGGACAGAGTCTAGCTCCACATTGCATACTGAGAGGTACTCCAAAATAATGAGACATGTGGCATGGCAGCTAAGTGAATTGGCCCTGCTTTGTCATTTAGCCTCTCTCATCTGTCTAAAAAGGGGATAAGAATAGTATTTAATACATGATTATTAAATGAGATTATACACCTAAAAAATTTGGAACAGTGCCAGATAGATAGCAGGTACTCCACATATTTTAGCTAAAATTATTATTCTAAAATGAACATAGGTATAGAACTAAATGCGTGCGCACATGCACACTCATACACACACACACACACACACACGCACACGCGTGTGCACACACACACGTACAAGTTAAACTAGGAAGACCTGAATGAGATCAGTGGGTTGTATCAATGTCAATATCCTAGTTGTGATAGAATCTTACAGTGTTGTAAAATATTACTAATCTTTGGGGAAACTGAAGTGTACCCAGGATTTCTCTGTATTCTTGTATCTTACATGAGAATCTATAGTTATCTCAATAAAAATTTCAATTTGAAATAATTAACGTGAAAGTGGGGGTGGTATTACAGGGGTTGCTGGAGATTTATAAGGCCATTAGAGAAAGAGCAATAGCAGTGTGGGTTCATCTATCACACCCTGGCTAGGGACCAAAAGTGGCTGTCAAGGCCTCTGGGAAAAGTTGGAGAAATTTGAATATGGAATGAGAATTAAATGTTCTTAGGGAACTTTCTTCCTTAGTTTTGTCAGGAGTGATCCAAGTATTGTGGTTAAAGAAGGGGAAAAAATAAATTTACTGCCTCAATTCTCCATGGCCTAAAGCTTCAAGTCTGTGACAAGCTGATTATTAGGAAACCTTCTCACATAATTCTTCACTTAGGGTTATAACCACCACCACACTCTCAATGTCTGTTCAAAACTTCTAGGAGAGAGATTCAATAACGCACAGCAGGCCATTATTTTGTCCAAGACCTAAGCCTTCAGATACAGCAAACAAAAAGTCTTTTTACAAGAGGGTCAGCAGCTCTGCAGGACACATTCTCAACAAGGGATTATTAATCACACATTATGTGCAGTCTTTTTCCCAAAATGAACTACCCAAGTATAAAATGGGACAACAAGCTCTACTGAGGATTCGGCTTCCTTGAATTTAAATGCCACAGATGTATTTCCATCGAGAAATATGAATGAGTAATTATTGCTCCACACAGTGATGGCCTGTGTGTTTCACACAGCCTCTTTTCGCTTTCACTTCAGCAGAGGCATTTAATGCCTTGTTTGTAAAACACTTCGTTCACATAAACAGCTGTCTCTTGGGAATTTCCTTATTGTCCAGCTTTCTAGTTCTTGCAATTGATGAGTACATTTTCAAGTATAAAAGGTTAGGGAATGCCTTTTCACCTATTGAAAACAGTCACATTGCTTAGAAGTTTTAGATAAAAAATGGCTCTATTTCGGCTTCAAAGAATTGAAATAACGTGTGCATTTTTCCCCCTCTAAGGGGCTTTTGTTAACCCGGCTTCTCTCTCCTTGATCATTTTTGACACAGAGTTACCAGCATGAACATGCTTGTGGTGTTCCTGGAACTGTTATGTTAAACCAAATTTTTAAAGTATTTTGAATTCAAATATGAGAATAATCTCCTGTGGGGAATTTTTACTGAGTACAAAATATATGTTTATATTTCTATTCTAAAAATTATAAATTGTTTTTAAATGTATGCTTTATAAATCAGGTACCATTTGTACTCTTCTCACAGTGTAGCTCTGAACACTTGTGGAGTATTTTTAATAGACTAAAATAGGACATTAAATCACATACGAGTAACCCAGGCCATTAAATTTAATTTTCCTCCCGGTTAGTATCGTTTCTTTCAGCAACTTTACCCATATGTCCTGGATTATTTCTCATTTGTTCTCAATGAAAATATTGTCTCATGCATTACAGGTTGTTTTTTTATTTATTTGTTTTCTAGTTCCTCCCACCCTGCTCCTCCGCCCTCGCCCCCTGAGAATGGGCAAGTGTTTATTTAGGTGATGGTTTAGCCATTCTAAATTTCCCTCTTGCAAAAAATTTTTAAAAAATGAGCTGGGGAGTTGTTAACAAGCAGTCTCTGGGTCTTCTTCAGTTTTAATATTCTGTGAATCAACTCATCGTTAAGTCCAGAAGAATACCCAGAAAACTGTCAGCATGTAATAATTCTTTAAAAATGATCATTTGGATCTTCCCAACTACTCTTTTCAGCTTGAAAGGTCCCAGTTGGTTTAGTTTTCCTCAGATTTAATTTTTTCCTGGCACAAAGTTAAAACTATTTTGGTAAATTTTAGCTCACTTTGCCTTGAAAAGCACTAAAGCTTAAAGGCAGTTATTTTCAGATAAATAAAATGATCATTTCTCTTATGAGTAAATGGGCATTATTCTGAGAGATGGAAAAGGTGGAACTTACAACTATATTAAGTCAAAAAAGTTTTTGATAAATTGCCAAACAATATTACCTTCGTTAGCTATTTTATGAAAATAGCTAACACACACACACACACACACACACACACACACACACACACACTTCTAAAATGTGGACCAGTTTTTCTCTTTGTGTTTAATATTGACCCTTTAATGGCTTTTGTTGAACTACTTGTTCTCATTTATTCTTTATTTGTTACAGCTATATGACAATCATACCTGTAGATTATTAAATGTTCTCCCCTCTCCCTCGCCCATTGTCACTTACTGGATTAGTTTAGTTTGGTTTTGGTTGTAAGTTGCTAAAAGCTTGAAGTTTTAACATGATATTAAAAAGTACTATGTTAGTACTACTGTAATATTTCACAGCTTGATATATTGGGCTTTTTAAAGGTTAAAGAGTAATTTTGCTCTCTTCAAAAAGCAAAATATGTCCTCATAAAAATCAATCCTTTAGTAGAGAAATCTGCATTCTTTAATGTGCTGAAGATAATGAATACTTTTATCGAGTGTAGTTTCTGTACCTTCCTTCATAAGAATTTAAGTTAATGTTTTATTCTGCAGCCTTTCCAGGCAACCCATTACTTTCACTTTGTCTTCTTATTTTGGCTTTTCTAAAATAATCCAATTTTCATTGCTTGAGTAATTTGACCATACATTTCCTGATAAAATGCACTTTCCAACTCTTACTCATTTCACTTAATGTTTAAAACTTGTCTCCAGTGATTAGAGACAAGTCCTCATTGATTTTGGCTGCCAGAATCACTCCAGGTTACTATTTACATCAGACTTTGCATAGATTTTGTTTTTTTGAGGTAGACACAATGACTTTTTCACTTTCGAAAAGCTATGTAGGCCTCTTCTTCCTGTCTTAAATTAGCTTTGAGGTCTGATTTGTTTCTATCCAATACTAAGGAATATTTCTTCTGCTGTATGATTTTAACTTCTAATCAGTGACTTCTCTGTGTCCTTTTTCTCTTTAAGTTCTAGTTTTTGGCAGCAAATCCCTATGAATTTTTACAGTCTAGTAAACATAAAATGATGTCCTTTCCTCAAGAAACTAAGAGTTTTATATGTGTAAAAATGGCAGAGAAAAGTCATATATTACCTAGCTTGTAAACAATAGATAGAATTAATTTAGGAATGCTTCTTGGATTATGTGAATTTACAGTTATAATTTAAGAATGTAGTTGGAATGAAAACTTCCTAGAGATTTCTGATTTCCTCATAATAGATTTGTTGAGCTTATTTTTTACATTTATCAATATTGACTTTGCAACCATAATATGAAACTGAAGATTAACTGATATTAGTTTTGAGGGTTGAATATGAAGATCTTCTAGTTTAATGTATATGCATATTTTTTCCCTCCTTTGCAGAAAAGTTCAGAAGACCAAGTTTTATCAATGTGATTTTGTAATTTCATGTTGATAAGATTAACTCCCTTCATTCTAGGGTAGAATGAGAAGTGGTTAATACAGAAAGGAATTGAGCATCTGAGCAATAGATGTTCCACATGAAATTGTCAACAGTAAACCAAGAAACACAGGAAGTTGTCACATACAACACACATAGATGGTATGAAAGAACAAATAGATACCAGAATGGGCAGAGGAGCAATGAAACAATGGGCAGTAAAGAGGTAGGGCCAAGTGTGAAAAAAGAACATTTTTGTTCATTTTCGATTTTGAAGAGAAGATACTGTTATTTTTTATTAGTTTAGGCTATGTTTAGGTATTAACCTAATTACTGTTTTCTTTCACACAAACCAAGAGAGTAAGTCCTTGCACAGAACATTAGGCTAATGCCCATACATCACAAATTTTGTGAATAAATATTTCAGAAAAAAAAAATTTCTTTAATGGGTTTTCACCAGGAGAGTGGTTGAAATTTATAGGGGTCAAGTCATGGAAATTAAAGTATTTTCTCTTTAGCGTTCTTCTCTTCATGTATCTTCTAAGGCCCATACTATTTTCTCCATTCGCTTTTGAGTATCTTTTGCATACCAGGTATTGAACAAGTCCAAGGCTTATCAATATACAACCTCTGTCCTCAAATTGCCTAAATTTTGCCTTAAACTTTTAAAATGAGTAATTGGTTCATGAAAGAGTTTTATAAATATTTCAACCAAAAACCAAAAGCATTGGTTAATTTCTGGAGTTGGATTAACAAGACTTATTTGACTATTATTAAGGAAAGATTAGGGATTCCTTTTTTAGTTATTGAGAGTGTTAATTTTGTTCACTGCAGTGTAAAAGCCATTGTCATAACTGGTGTAGAAATAAACAGAAATTCATTTAAAATTGAACTAAATAAATGATTTCACTTATAGAATTCAAGAGTTGGCTATTTTTTAACTAAATTTTGATTATATATATGTATATATACACACACACATATGTACATATATGTGGTGTGTGTGTGTGCGTGTGTGTGTATATATATATATATATATATATATATATATATATATATATAAACTTGAATCATATCACTACACTTATAAAGGAAGAAGGAATAGAAAGCAAATTCTAAAAGAGTGTTATCATACTTCTAAAGTGATTTGATTATATCAGACTTTGGGATGGAAACAAGGACATCTTGACCAAAGAAAATGTCATTCTCCATCTTTTTTGAAATAAGCAATGATTAAATACAAAGGAGCAATATTTATTGAGTTTGCTTAAAGAATGCTGTCATTTTACTTGTTTTAAGAAGTTAAACATTTAAAAATTAACATATACTTTCTGTTTCTCACAAACAAGAAATATATCCTCTGAATTCTCCTCTCACTAGCTGGTTTTCAAGATAGGTATGTCCTCGTTTATTATTTCATTATGCAGCTTGTAAGTCATTTTAAAGCTATTAAATCTTTTTAATTAGATGTAGTAATTTGAAAAAAATCTCACAGGATATCATAGAGCTTTTTTTTGGCGGGGGGGGGGGGGTTAGTTTTAGTGCCCAGTCTCCATGTGTTCATGTTTCTAGAAATGTCTTCTATTTTAAAAAATATTTAGTGAAAAATTTTATAAATAAACATATCTTGGAAGTCTTTATGTAGAAACTTTGTAAATTTAGGTTCCTAAGTATATTTGAATCTTTTTCTAATATTGATATGATTTGGTTTATTGTCTCTTGTGTTTTTATTTTTTGTCTATGTCTAAACTATCTGGGGAATTTTTTATTTCCCAAGAGGACTTAATTGCCAACTAACTACCTAAGAAAAAATTTAACATGCCTTTATTAGTTCCTAGATATATTTCTAAAATGTACATAGTATCCCATATCAGTAAATGCAGCAATCATCTTCTAAAGTGGAAGGAATGGAATGTCAATTTAATTTTAACTTCTTTTTATTTTAGAATTATGAACCCAGGGACAGATAAGGATTTGGACTTTCTTTTTTTTCTTTTTTCTTTTCTTTTTTTAAAAAAACAACATTATGGTATAATAATGTCTCTCTTATTTCTAAACATTACTGTTTTGATGTGTTTATACATAATGCTGGGGCAGGGTGGGAGGGGCATAGAGGAGTTAAGTTAATACCAATTACACATGGTCAAGGAACCATCCACTCATATTTCAAATGCCCCAAGGCAATGTTGCTATAACACTTTCTCAAAATGAACTTCTCTTTGCTTGAGAAGATTAAAAGAATATAGTGTCAGCTGAGGAAATTACTATGTGCCCATGAGCCCTGAGAGAAATCAGGTCATCTTCAGAGAAATCATGTAGTAAGCCCTCACAAAACTTAATATGGTATTTCTTGCTTTTCAGTTATATTGCTAGACTTTTGTGGCATTCATATTTGTGGTAAGCAATGTACAAACATTTGGCTGTGGCAAATTGTGGACTCTTAACAGCTTGGCAAGTACCAGGAGCAGGAGAAAACATAGTGGGTGAGTGAGCAGAGTCAGAAGGCATTGAATTATGGGGAACAGATTGGGGACACTGGTAATGAAATCCAGTAAGTTTCAGGTGTACAATTTAGCAGTAAGGCATATCTATCTCTATCTCTATCTCTCTCTCTCTATCTATCTCTATCTCTATCTCTATCTCTATCTCTATCTCTATCTCTATCTCTATCTCTATCTCTATCTATCTATCTATCTATCTATCATCTATATCTATATCTATCTATATCTATATCTATATCATCTATCTATATCCATATCTATATCCATATCCCTATCCATATCCATATCCATAACCATATCTGTATCTATCTATCTATCTATCTATCTATCTATCTATCTATCTATCTATCTATCTATCTATCTATTCCTGGGTGATTATCATGCATTCATGTGGGTACTGATCTCCAAACTGTACTCTGAAGAGACTCAGGTTTCAAGAGAGGAGAGGATTATTAGATGATGTTCTACATACTCTACTTCAACAGGTCACTCCATTTTTAATTTGTTTATACATAGAGTTCCACTGGATTTTATTTACTAAGAGTTCCACTGATTTTTTTTTTTTACCGCTACCATTCTCTAATTAAATAGCTCTCTTCAATTCTGTGTGATTTCCTGTCTAATTCCTCAGTGCTACCACAAAGTTCCAAATGCTTTTCTTTTGTAGCTCAACAGGACATTTCTTTGCATTTTGCATTCCATCTCTTCCTGATTCTCACAGACAACTGGAATTGAGCTGTAAATACTCACCAATTAGACACACACTCCTTACTTTTCTCCCAGCACTCAAATCATTGCATGCATATAATTACAAGATGGAAACAAGGAAAGAAAATGTTTCAGTTTTTCTTTGAACAGATTTACATATATTCATGTGATTTTATGTTTGTCATTTATATTAATATGTTCCGAAACCAAAAGATATATTATTTAATTTGCTTCACATAATACTCAAAGCCCGAGTCAAGAGTACTTGAAAGCTATGCTAAGGTAATGGTTTCTGTTATTTAATAAAACTATTAGGTTTTTCCCCTTAGTATTGATGATTATAAATTGTACTCTTAAGATTTTATGTTGTTAGTTCAAAAAATTAACTAGAGAGTGTCTAAGGAAGGAGAGTGAACAATACAAATTCCTGATGATAGCTGAAGGTGTATTTTAAAGCACACACCAATAATATCATGTCATATACAAAGCACAGGATATTTCAGAATTTTTGCCTGATGAAAATTATATGAACTAAAAATAAAATATATACTATTTTAACACTATAATGTATACTTATATAACTTTTATATCTATTTATGTCTCTGAGAACACCACAGACACCTGGAAGTGTTTATTTTCCTAATTGATGCAACTGTTTCCACCCTCCTCTTCTCTGTGGACCAAACTCTGCAAAATATCATGCAGCATTTCATGGGCATTATCTCAAACCACTCTCAATATAACAACAAAAGGTAAATAGCATACATCATTCTATTGTACAGATGAGGAGTCTGAGGCCTAGAGAAGTTAAGAAACTTTCTTAAGGCTACACTGTGAGGAAGAAGAAGTTGGATGGAAATCCTAACAGTCTAACTCTAGAACTAGTCCTCCAGGGAATCAAATGTCAAATGTCAAATGTCAAATGTCAAATGTCAAATAACCAATTATTAACGAACTCTGTTTTCTCCTTACTCTTTTCAAGGTTCAAGAGGTGGCATGCTCTGGGGCGGGGTAAACATCACCTCTGTCTCTTTGTTAAATATAAGAAATTGGCAGATATGTGAATTATTTCAACTCCACAAGCTTTAGGTTTTCTGAAAAATGGGCACACCAACTTTAGAGGGTTGTTGTGAAGATTAAACTAAATAATATGTATGGATGTGCTATATCCAGGAACTAGGCAATAGACATTCAATAAATACTAACTTGTCTTCTTGCCTACTTTCTTCTTTTTATCTTTGTTATTAGCTCTGCAAAACAAACGAACAGACATACAAACCCTAAGCTGTTTTTTATTCTATGTTCATTAAATTCCTATAATTTGAGGTGTTCAAGGAAAAAACAGATGCTTTTTTCTATTGAATGTTGTGGCTGAAATTTGAGCCATCTGAGTGATTGGCTTATTCAACCTTTAATACATCTGAACTCTCCAATTATATGATTCCATGGCAAATCACTGATCAGAGTGTGTCATTTAATTTTTAAAAAATTTAGTTACAGGTGACTTTCCTTTTTAAAAAAAATTTTGGTTACCTTTTATGGTGTCAAAAACAAAGCTGTGAAACAGGACAACCCCAACTCAGCCTTACAAAAATGATTGCAGTCAAATGAATTGTAGTGTATTAATTTAATAGCCTGAAATTAAAATTGATAATAATAAAGTAGAATGAAAATACGTGCTTTTATATCTATTCTGGTTTGGCTACTGCCCAGATTGCAATTCATAAGTCATCCAAAGAAAAACCATGTTGCAAGAAATTCACTTAAGTTTATTTGACTAATTTCTCTATTATTAGGCATGTAAATTTTGTATTAGGGTCAACTCTGAATATCCAGCAATTTCTGCCATAGGTTATTTCCAATTTATTGCTATCAAAAACAACTCTGAAATAATCTCTGTTCACATTCTTAAAATTTTCCTTAGAATATATTACTTACAGTGGAAATTCTGGGTCAAAGACTTACTTTAAGATATGTTCTAGCATTTTGATATAGTCAATTGTCCTTCTGAAACATTGGATGAATTTGCTGCACATTAGAATTACTTAGGGAGCTTTTAAAAATCCCAATGCCCAAAGTTATACTATGGGCCAAACAAATAAGAATTTCTGGGGGTGGGAGCCAGACATCAATGTTTTTAAAAACCTCCAAGAGATTCTAATATGTAGCTGAGTCTGGAAACCACTGCTTTAGGAATTCTGAAGCAGAGCTTTATAGGCGCACATGTTTCTGACAGTGCACCGTGAGTCAAGGATTACCAAAAACAGGGTCAGAACATGTCAAAAATAGACTTCTAGCTTGTATAAGCCTGTTATTTGGAGTCTTACTTATATCTATTGAATACATGTAGTAGCAAATAAAGGTGGGTCACTGTCATTAAGCCTGACAGTATTTCACAGGGGAAAAAATCCTTCACCAGGATTATACGATAGTGATCATTTCTCTGTATCCTTGTCAATAAGCATATTCTTTTAGAATTGTAGTCAATTAGACATGAACATTAGCTTCTTCAGTTGTAAAATGATATCTGTCCCATAAGGTTGATGTCATTATCAAGTTAGATGGTTGCAAACATGATCTATTAATCATAATCTCTGGATACATTCTAGTTATTCTGATAGACCTTGAACGGTTCCATTAGTTTTCAAGCCTTTAAAAAACTTGGTACCTGCATTTTATTACCAAATTTGAGAAATTATAAAAAGAAGCTGCTATTTTCCAAAAGTCCATTGTTCCCATCCTGAAGTGAGAAACGTCAGACACATCTTAGAGTGAACATGGCTAGAGCAAACTATTTTCTAGGTATTTCCTCTCCCTGAGAGATCTTAAAGTGGTGGGTACTGGTTACAAATCAGTGAGGAATCTAACAATGTTGTCAGCCGAAAGCTGCCTCCTGTTTCCAGCTGCCACCAGTGCCCCCACATCAGAAAAGGAATGGACAAGTCTGTTGGGCATCCTCTAGCAACTGCCCTTCGCCTCTTCTAGATTAGCGATGAAATGCCAGCAGCATCCTGAGAGTCCAGCAGCACATGTGTCTGTTCTACTGTTATAAATGCAATAAAACTGTATGCTGAGTATTGATTATCAGTTGTCTATCACTAACACATCAATAACATTGCTATAGAAAAGAAATAAGGATAACTAATCACAAACGGCATTCAGTGTTGTAAGATGGGAAAGAAAGTTATCTATACAGTTGTTCCATTTACCTGCAGTTTCGCTTTCCGCAGTTTCAGTAACCTTTAGTCAACCACGGTTCAAAAATATTAAATCGAAAATTCCAGGAATAAACAATTTGTAAGTTTTAAATTGCACTATTCAGCCTAGCATGATGAAATCTCGCGATGTCCTGCTCCGTCCCGCCCCAGGCGTGACTCATCCCTTTGCTTGCCGTATTTATGCTGTTTGTGCTACCCGCCCATTATTCATTAGGCATTTAGTAGCTGTCTTGGCTATCAGATCAACTGTTTCGTTATAACAGTGCCTGAATTTAAGTAACCCTTATTTTACTCAATAATGGCACCCAAACGCGATACTAGTGATGCTGGCAATTCAGATACGCCAAAGAAAAGCTGTAAAGTGCTGTTTTTACAAGAAAAGGTGAGTACAGCACAGTAAGATATTTTGAGAGAGACGACACTTACATAACTTTTATTATAGTATATTGTTATAATCGTTTTATTATTAGTTTTTGTCGTTATTCTCTTACTATGCCTAATTTATTAATTAAACTTCATCTAGGTATGTAAATACAGAAAAAAATTATAGTATATATAGGGTTTGGTACTTTCATGGTTTCAGGTATTTGCTTGGGGTCTTGAAATGTATCCCCTGCCAAAAAGGGAGGGCTACTATATGTTCATTCAAAACAGAACCCCTTCGCAGAATAGAAATTAAACACTGGAAAATAATGACACTTATTGAATGTGTTGTTATATATTTGTAGATGTGTGTATACCTGTGGTGTGTGCATTGGCGACCAGGTTGAAGGGTGGGTGAAGGAAAAGGTTGGTGTTGACAGATAAGAATAAGGACTGACACTTCCCCTAAGGAATATTAAACCTAGGTGATTCTTAATAGATGGCCATTCTAAGAATACTAACCTACTACACATTATTAAGAGAAAATTAACAATCGTAGCCTGACTTCAGAAGAATTAAAATGATAAAAATGACAGATGTTGCAAACAGAAAATGCAGCCTTCCTCTTCAGTCACTAACATAAATCATAATATATCACCAACTCCACCAAAAGTCAAAGACTTAAATTTTGGATATTTTCATAAGATTTTTAATTAAAGCTCTAACTCTCAGACCCTGTGGTAGGCAGAATAATGACTCTCCAAAGATATCCGGGTCCTCATCCTTGGAACCTGTGAATACATTACTTTGCATGGAAACAGGGAAGTTGCAGATGTCATTAAAATTAAAGACCTTGACTTGGGGAGATTATTCTGGATAGGCAGGGTGGGTAGGCCCAGCCTAATCGCATGAATCTTTAACAGCAGAGAACCTTTCCCAGCTGAGGTCAGAATCAGAGGGAGATGTGACTATAAAAGAGTGGTCGAAGAGATGTAATATGGCTGGCTTTGAAGGTGAAGGAAGGGGACCACGAGCCAAGGAATGTGGGTAGCCTCTAAAAGCTGTGTCATCTACAAGCTAGAAAAGGCAAAGCAGCAGCTTCTCCTCTAGGAAGGAATGCTGCCCAGCCGACACCTTGATTTTAGCCCAGTGAGACCTGTTGCAGACCTCTAAACTACAAAACTTAAAGATAACTTATTTGTATTGTTTTAAGCCAATAAGTGCGGTAAATTTTTATATCAGTAATAGAAAAGTAATACAAACTCTCCCTTTAGAAAGTGTGACTTCGAGAATGACTTTCTCCTTTATTTATCATATAGTTGTTTTGTTCTTGAACAATAGATGGTGCTAAGCATCCATGTTTCTAGTGTTGTCGGCCAACCCTCTAATCTAAAATAATTAGGACCATATGATAACAATGGAAGCAGTTACTCATGAAAGCCTACAAATCACATAGTTTTGGATTCGGAAAACCTTCATTAGAGTAGTGATGAACGCCAGGATGTTAAAGATTTGGTTGCTGTAATTCAAAAGTAACTACTTATTAAAAAGCCAAACAAAAAGGGAACATATATTCTGTTTGCTATATTGAATTGCTTACATCCACTTAAAAATATTAAAATGTAAACTCCAACCCCCTTCAAAAACACTGGACACCCTGAGGCCACATAGTGTATGAAAGTGAATTGAAGATCAGAAACCACAGGGTAAAGATGTCTGCAAAAGAAGTTATGCTGCTGCTTGTTTTTTCATATATGATGTGGTGTAACAGTTAAGAAAAGGCAGCAATAAATGCTTTTTACATTTTTTCTTGGAAATTTTTTACTATATATTTTTTTATTAGTGCTGACTTTGAACGAATATAATATTACATATTTAGCTCCTTGTGAACATATCTGTTTGACTATTTTTAATAGTATGAAATATGTATACATGTGGCTTTTTCATATTTGACTATTATAATTTTAAAAAGCATGATCTGTTCTATGATAATATTTCAATCAGTTTTATACTCAGTTCTTTTCAGTCTAATTTGATAAAAGGGATGGTTGACACCTTGGGTTTGATGACTAGTGATGTATAGTGTAGCATTTTGGTTCTCAAGTAAATTCATTATAATAAGAGAGGAAGAGGGTGTATTTTGAGGTGTTCAGGGAGCCATGTGTTTGGGAAGATATAGGAGACTCGATGATCTCGGTATCAATACAATCACTACTTTCATCCTATTCCTTTTCTAAACAGTAGATTAAATACACTCATTTTTTGAATAAAAGCAAACACAGTCCTGAAGGATGAATATCTTTCAACTGAGAGTGAAGGAGGCAATACACATCCACTCAGAAAAACCACAAACTCATGGGAACTGAACATCGAACACTCTGAAATTCCGAGACCACTAACTAGAAACATAGATAATGACACAAATGTCAAGGGGACAATATGTAATGTCAAGGAGGCATCTCATTTCTGTTTAGGTAAATAACTTCTAAATCTCCTTTAAGCACAATTCAGGACTTAATCTATCTGAAAACCCCTTCATTGCTCAAGGGCCTGTTCCAGGGAAGATTTCACTCATTTGTTCGTAAAAATAAGGAGTCAAGGGAAAGACTATCTTTGTACAATGTGACTACCCCAAGCCATTGTTTATTCTGAGCAAAACTGTTCTATGCTTGGGATCTTGAATTAGTGACATTAAAGAAATGTTTAAAGGGACTAAATCAGGTGACTAAAAAGAAAAATAGTTGTTAAAAATTAAAATTAATTTCTAAAACCTATTTGAGTAGGAAAGAAGCACGAGTTATGATTTCTAATAGGAACCAGGGGATTGGCAATCGTTTTAACTTTCAGAGAGAGTATTTTATTGAAAATACAATGTCATAGGCAAAATGTTCTCACAACCTAACATTAAGAATTTGTAGGAAGTATTCACATTGTATTTATATACATCATAGGAATGGGCAAGGAATTGTGCATTGCAAAGAGTAGGAGTGGCATAGGTTGGCTGGGTGTTGAGGTACAGAGATAAGAGGGCAGATGGGTGAATCTGGTAAGGCTAAGAGAGGTTATGAGAAATGTCTCATTTAAAATGGACTTAAATGCCCACCAGAGGGACTCCAAAGTTCACTCATCAATGTTTCAGGCAAGAAACATTGAAAAAGATTTAGATTTATAAATACATGATGCCAAATAATTAAAATATAGGTAAAATACAACAATAGGTATTAGCCATTAATTCAGAAGGAGAAAGTCAAGTGCTTAAAATTGAGAGCTTTCAAGACCAGTAGTGGAGATAGAAAAGACCCTAATAATTGATTTGAGAGATTTGTTAAATAGTTAAATTTAGTATGCATTTCCTGTTAATGATTTAAGATACTGTTAGATAAGTGCCATTTTATTTCACTAGATTTTCAGTGTCTCTGTTCTGCCAGAAGGTGTTGCTGTAATATAGCTGGGCTTCAAGGACAAATTAACGTGGAATGAAATGTGGTCAGACTGGATAAAAAGGTAAACCACAGAAGTATATAGAATTTAGGTACAATGATATCCATTATATGTGGAAAAGAGGGCTTTACAGTGGTATGAATCCCCACTATGAATAGTTCAGCAAAATGTAAACAGAAAATATTTCCCCAGTGATATTTGCAGCCATATAAACAGTAGCCCTACTTTTCATTAACTCTCATTTCTTAATAAAGGGACTTCTGTAGGGTGAAATTTGGGCAAAAATAGTAATGATCCATAACTTTTTTTTTTTTATAACAGGGTATACATGGAATAAAAACTGGAATTTAAAACCAGCAGGTTTTTTTTTTTGTTTTTTTTTGTTTTTTTTTTTTTACAGATACAGCTTTACTTTAATGTGTAAAGTCCCATATGTTATAGAAACAAACACAGTGGGTGCACGAAGGAAGACAAACTAACAAAGGATAGAAGAAACTGAAATACAGTCCCCTTTTTTAAAAAAAATTAGGATTTCTTCTAATATTAGTAAACAAAACTCAAATTGAATACTTTTTTCAAAAATCTCACGCAGTCAAATTTTAAAAACTGATTATTAAAATGAATGTCTTTTAACTTAGTCAAAAATATTTTTACTCAGACTTAATATATAGTATATTAATTTTACTCTCAAAACTCAGACAAGGGCAACTATTTTTTTTTTTATGATGAAGCTTATACCATGGGAGGCAAAATAAATTAAGCATTTTAATATGGGACAACAATTTATTCCAAGTGAACTCAGATAATCCAGCTTCCTTTAAAATACTAGATATCAATCTTTCTCTTGTTCAAATTGGTGAAAATGGATCAATGGAATTTGTGAATGCCCTTCACAGGCATTGAAAATTTGATCCTGGAAGCATTTGTCCAGAAAGCTTTTTCCAAATCTCAAGGCTAGGCAAACACACCTCATCTGTGTTCCTGAACATTCTGCACCTATTTCTACCATTGCTCTTACTGTATTTAAAGAAGAGTCATGTCCCCTTGGTCTAATGCTTAGCACCAGGCCATCAAATTGGATAAGTGTCTATAGAACTGAACTGAAATGAAATGAATTAAGACTAGATAAGCCAAAAATCGTTCTTTGTCAATCAGTTTGGATTTCCTTCAAAACGTCAATTGTAATAACTTCCGTAGAGCTTTGTGGAAACTGAGAATTCTGTTCCTTAAAACAAAGCAAGACAAATCCTATGAGAATCAGCCCTGCGCCAAGGTGTGCTTGAATACTGTGCTGTGAACCAAATACTACAGAAAAGCTACAGGTCAGTAGGATGGTGTCTATGGTGTGGAATTTTCTTACTGATTCATTCTTTGGGAGAGAAAGTGGGTAGAGTGAGGAAGTATTGAGAAACTTTTGTTTTTATTTCATAAGTAACCATTTTCAGCTTTATATGAACAAGTTCAAAACTATGGTATATGTTCATGGCAGCTTTCAGTGATTCCCAAAGAAATTCAATACTAGATTTGATTCCTTTTGAGAAGGAATAAATTGCATATTTTAAGGTTATTTTCTAACTGTTTTTAGGCCCTTAAGTATTGGTGAACCGATAATCAGAACCATCAGAAGCACTATTTCTCTCAATGTAGAGATTGGATCCTTAAACTAAGGCAGCAGCCAATGAAGCAGCTTTTCTGTATATGAGAAATATCAATAAATGGATAAGTCTGTGCAATACATAGTGAAATGGAGTTTTACACCTGTATTTTTATTTATTTAAGAAAGATCTAATTAAGATTATGACAGAATCTGGTGGAATTCTAAACACTAATTAGATGAAGTGAAAACCAAGCAAATCTGCACCTAACTTTATGTTAGGTAGGCAGGGACTATTCTTTCAACAAATATATTTTGAATGCCTACTCTGTGCCAGGCACTGTTCCAGGCTCTTGGAATATATGAGTAAATCAAACAGACAAAGATCCTTTCCTCTGTGGAGTTCACATTATAACTGATTAGTCAGGGGATGGAAGCTCATGTAGTAAGAACTGGGTGAGCAGCAGAGAGGGAATAGGACATAAGATCTAAGGGGCTTGGTGATCAGATCATGTGGGCCTCACACCTCACTGCAAGGACTCTGCTTTAACTCTGAGTATGATGAGAGCTGCTGCAGAGTTTTGAGTAAAGGAGCGATATAATCTGGCTTACTTTTGAACAGGCTTCTTCTGGTTGCTGCACTGAGCATATAGATTGCAGCAGCAGGCAGGCCTTTTAGGAGACTATTAGTAATCCAGGTGAGAGATGATGATGGCTTGGACCAGGGTGGAAGCTGTGGACATGGTAAATAAAAAGTGGTTGAATTCTGAATATATTTTGAAGGCAGAGCCCATAGGATCTGCTGTCAGATTACATAAGGACTGTGAGAGAGTTAAGGGAGGAATTTCTGCAGTGATGTTTTTAATAGGCTAGAGGGACTGGGATCCAGGCTTTAAGTGGAGGGTTTGGCTTTAATGGGCAAGTGGACCATCCATTGATGTTAACTGGCAGGAAGGTAGCATATGTAACAGAGGCAGGACTGGATTTCAAATAAAGATTTTTAGACTCAGAAGTTAAGTTTTAGCTACTTACTATAGAAAAGGAAGAAAAAAAATGAAGCTAATCATGGCATTAAACCACCCACTCAGATGATTTATATAATCTTCATAATCATTGAAAAACAGAGGAGTATCATAATGTGTTGAAAAGCATAGGCATCTCAAGACCTTGTCTGATCCTTCACTGGGCATGTGATTTCGTAAGGTGAGAATAATAATACCTGTAGTACCCTTATTCTAGAGTTGTGAGAATCAAATGAAACAATATACGTGAAAGTGCTTCAAGTGATACAGAACTATACAAAGCATGGTCAAAGAGTATTGATTGTCCCAAGTTCTTTGTACTTCTTGTTCCCTCTGCGTGGAATACCTTTACCCTAGTTCTTTGCACATCTCCCTTCATTTTCTCATTCTTATTTCAGCTCAGAAAGGTCTTGTTTGACTACTTTAAAGTGCCCCCAAACCCCACTGACTGACTCAGTCATTCTCTATTCCATTGTTATGTTTTATTCTCTCCCTAGCACTTACACGTATTTGAAATCATCTCATATAATTCTTTGCTTATGTATTGATTGTCTTCCTTGCTGAAATATAGACTCTATATAGGAGGGCAGTCTTTTTTTGGGTAACGTTGGTTAATAACATTATAGAATTTTCAAGTACACACCATTATAATTCAACACTTGTATACTCTATTGCGTACTTCCCATTTGAAGTCTAGTTTCCTTCTATCACCATATATTTGACCCCCTTTACCTACTTCTCCCTCCCCCACCCCCTTTCCCCTTTGGTAACCACCATTCTGTTGTCTGAATCTTTGAGTTTATTTTTGTTTCTTTGTTGATTTGTTTGATACTTTTTGTTTTATATTACACATATGAGTGAATGGATGGCAGTCTTGTTCACTATTTTTTTTCCCAGAGCCTAGAACAGTGACTTGCATGTAATAGATCCTCAATAAATATAATCTAGTAAATGATTGAATGTCATTATCTTAATTAGAAATAACTTTCCAAAATAAAAGTACTGAAAAGTTGTTACCATTTTAAATTTCATTATTTAACTGCACAGCAGTGATTTTCTGTGTAAATTTATAAAACATTTTTCTGACAATTATCCTCTTCTGTGATTGACCTCCAGGAGAAAAATCTTATTTGATATGCTTAACAACTATATTTATTCATTGCTGTAAAATACATGCAAGAGTTTCAGCAAATTTCACGTCTTAGGAAATATTAGATAAATATTGAGCAAAGAAAGGAGACCTGCCTCTTATTTTAAGAGTGAGAATTTTCCTTCTTAGAGCATGTTAATGCTTTTATTTTTTTTAGCTTGATTATAGTAAAGAAATGCTATGAGGCATGATAGTGTCTAAGAAGGGAGGTGTACTAGTTTGGGCCTAATACACAGTGCGCTGTTCTCCCTTCTGAAAAGGCTTTCAGAGATACCCTTTGAACCTCCTTAATCCTTACTAAAAGTTCATGTGATTGTGCTTGACTTCCATGAACCACGTGAACAATGCTCTCCAGAACAGGAGAATTATATGCTGTGGTCATTAGGCTTTTGTTTCCCAAGACCCAGTTATTTTTTAGTGGGACTAGTATGTTCCAAATACCAGAATTAGTCACAGAAAAATTAACATGCTGCTTTTGCTAATGGTTGGACAGGAAGGCAAGGTGAGAATTGACCTAGTATATTTAATGATGGAAGACTGTTTAATGATAAGGCCATTTAAGAAAGAACTGTGGGCTAGCTTTTATTTCCCATCATTTCTTTACTCCCTATGTTAATTGAATTTGTGTGTGTTGTGGTTATTTTTTGTAGCAGAAAAAAACTTTCTCTTGTTCCAAATACTGTAGCTTTCTTGCATGCCTTTATTTCTTCCCATTTCCTTCCTTTCCTCCTTCCATCCCTTTCTTTCTTTCCTTTTTCCTTTTTCATTTCTTTCTAGTCTTTCTCAAATGCCCTTTCTGCATAATGAGGCCTTTCAAGAAGCCTATATTTCATCCTTCTTAGAATTTGCCAAAAAAAAAGAATAAATCTAAAGTAATAGAAAGCTCACCTCACCTATATTTCTGTTAAAAAGAGATTTCCATCATCCATTGCTTTTCCATGTGAGTGTTCAGAGTCTGTGTGCAGCTGCAGAGATAAGAACCATGAGTTATGCTGTAGAGTTGACTCTGATGACAATGATGGCCCATCAAGCAGCCATGTGAGCAAAAATCACTTTCCTCTTCTTTCCTGCATTAGGGCTTTAGAGTCTAAAAGGGCAGAAAATCTTACTGAATTCTCTTAATTTACACAGAAGATATTTCCAAAGAAGGCAATGTGGATTGGAAGCAATGAAAATCAAGCTCATTTCTTCATGGAACTATAAAATGCAACTGTCTCATTATCTATCACCAATCTTTCAACCTATATTAGTCCTTATCTCTCTGATTATAAAAGTTTATATACTATGGGTTCTTAAAGAATAAGTTTTTAAATTACTTTTGAATTCCTAGGGAATACATAGTGTGAATCACATAATAGTGACAAGTAAATATTTGAGTAATAAGTGAACCATGAATGAGTTACATTAGAATATAATTCTTATGAAATTCTATGTTTGTTTTAACCCTATAAACTGTCACTATGCCATATACCTTAACTACTCCCTCCGTGGTTCAACGTGGAAAACTTTGTGCTGCTTTTTAGCAGAGGTTGATTTGTGAAGGGTTGCAAGATGTAGACCAAATCACATCAAGTAGGCTTGCAAGAAACTTTAACATGTAACCACCAGCAGGCAATTAAAAGTTTCAGAAACAAAATTACAAGTACATTTACATGGAATTTTACCATTTTCAAAACTGCTTTCACTCACAAAGAAAAGGGTTTACATTCCAGTGTATATCAATATGAAGGACATATTCTTGCATAAACACCAAAGCTTCTGATGTCTTCTCCTTCATTTTAAAGAAGGAAAAGTAAAGTCAAAATGATTTATGTAATTCTTCATGCATCAGTCAGTTGTAGTAGATGCCAAGGACGTATGTTTCTGGTGAAGGAGTCAAACTAATTAATAGAACATAGGACAGGTATGATTCAGAGTTAACCATGTCACCAATTCTATTTCATCCTCCAGGTTTGGGAAGGGTCATTAATGGATACTGTATGAAATTGGGGCATGCTGGAAAAACTGACGGATGAGTGGCAGTACAGTTATACTTTTTTTCCCATCAAATAGCAAGGTTCGGGTCCTTGTATTTTAAAAAATGAAGGGGCAAAGACATTTTATTACTAATTTACAACAAACTTGCAGAACACACACAATATGTTCATAATTGGACCATTACTTTGTTGCCTAATCCTGGCAACAGGAGGCCAATATGATTTCACCATTAAGTCTTCCACACTCAGAAGATGCAGGAATGTATGCGTCGCTGGCCATATATGGAATAAAAGTAATGATGTTAAATTTTTAAAAGAGAATATAATTGTAAACTGTGACTTCCTCGTTGCTTTTGATAGAGGATTTTGTTTATTTGTCATGGCTTTCTAAAGAAAACAAAGTCCAAGCCAATGAGGACGTGGATGGAAGACTTGTACAAACAGTACCACTTTGTTTGAACTTCAACAGGGCAAAAGTAATTTAGATATTCCTGCCAAAAACCTTCAAGAAGAGCCTAATTTATGCAATGCAGATTATAAGATCAATTGAAAGATGATGAATTAGAGAATCTGGCACAAGACATCCTGGGGAATAGCTTAAGAGGGATAACTTCAAATTCTATCACATGACTAAAAGTTAAAAATCAGCTACTAACTTCCTTTCTTCAGTTTCATCTTGAAATAGCAGCAAAAATATTTATATCTACCTTTCCTGAAGACAAATGATTGGTAAGGGAAAGTGTCCATATATTTATTTATTTGTTTGTTTGTTTGTTTGTTTATTTATTTATTTATTCAATTGGGTTGCAAAACATTTTTTTTTGTTTAGGAAGAGCCTTAATCATGATGGTAGTATTTAAAGGAATGGTTCCTGAAGTCCTCCACAGCAGAGCAGCATACCAGTGCACGTAATTTTTTTTATTAGATTTATAGAAAGTTAATAGCATGTTCATGTGGCTCATATAGCCACAGTTACATAGGTTACTGAATCAATCTTCCATTTTCTTTAGTCTGAGAAGTAGGGCAGACTCTCCTTGTAACACGGCTCCCCTTGAGGCTCATAGTGAATGAGGTAACTAAGTAAACCTAAAAGTCCCAAGTCCCATCTGTTGAAATGCAGTTTTGTAGATCTTGGCCAGTGGCATTCAATTACAGTCAATTCTTGATTAGTATGTGAGTTGGGAATGTTGATGATTAAGACTGGAATTATTTTATTGTTTTACACTCAAAGTCCTTAAGAGAATAGTTTGGAGTTTAGAGCATTATCTAAAGTAACTACTATAAGAGAAATTTTTTGACAACTTTTTTTCTTAGTATGTGAGAATTATGCTTTCTAGTCTATATTAAATATCTGTTGGCAAGTCAGTGTTTTTAAACAGACAATTAGATTGCTTTAGTTTAATGTAAAGTCCTGTACAAATGCAGCTTAAGTCCATTCTTCTAACCACACAGCTCCCCTTAAGACCCAAAGCTGAGCCTGGGACAAGAACTTGGGTACAGGTAGTTAATTGGTAAGGTGCAAGAGTAGGGAGAGGGAGAGAGGCAAGAGGGAGAAAAGCCAACACAGGATGCATCACTGAGCTGCTTAGTGCTGAGGGCAACTGTGACTCAACCCTCTGTGAAACTATGTGTATTTCTCCTCAGAAATGTTCCTCTGAAGGAATGGGAGCAGGGACACTTATCTCTCATTAGTTGTGTCTTCTGCCCAGGGGCACAAACTCCTCTGCACTTTCGGGTCTGTCCTACTTGCAGCTTGGTCGGGCTTCTGAGGCTTGGAGAAAGAGCTTGAGACAGAAATTAAGAGTCATGGCATTAGCACTGGCTGGGATGATGTTAGTTTGCATGAAAACTGTCCTTCACTGTTGCAGGTGAAATCTGAGGTGAGTTGAGAGAATACCAAAGTAGTGTATTTCATCCTTCTGGTTAGAATTTTTGAGCTATAGCTGAATAAATTTTATTTTAATATATTTTTCTCAGTGAATATTCTAAGAAAATTAATGCTCCAGGAAGCATGTTTATCCTGTGGTGTTGAGTAGTTCTGGCCATACTCACTTAGAAGCCCAGAAATAAATGTTAATTTGGAAATTATAGAGGGAGATATGTAATTTGCCTAGGAGTTCTCCAGTATGGTGGGGACAGGCAGCACTCAGTGGTGCCAGAAGAAGAGACAATAGCTTCAAACTTGTTTTTCATCTGTTCCCTTAGCTTTTCCAGATTATACCAATCACTCTCATTTAGCTCCTACTATGAAATGCAGTCATTATATTTTCTTTTATGTAGCTATTGCTGAGAATTCCTAGGTGCTTGAGACACAACTGGATCACACATCTCATAGAAGAGTAGAAGCTTGGTCTAGGTTCTCTAATTCCAAGCTTAGAGCATTTTCTGTTAACCAGGGTAACTCCAGATAAACAAAAATTGGTTGACAGTTGGAAAACCTGTGTCCAGGTTAAGATATATTGAATCAAATGGTGCGTTACACACATTACAATGTACTCACGGTCTGGGAAACTATGTCAAGAATAAAGAACCCAGGAAATGAATCTGAAGATGGGGATTTGGATCTAATCTCTATCATTGAAAGACAGAGAAAAAAAAAAAAACATTTATTGAGTACTTTCTCTAAGGAAGGCACGAGCCTAAGACTTTATATATAGTCAAGTCAGGTTATTTGTGGTAGTTACATTTTATAAGTTGCCATGAATACTGAATTAGCAAATAATAAACAATTGCTTCTAGGGAAAATACAGGGTTAGGTCCCTACAAGCCACTGGTCACAACATTTTTGTCAACTGATAAATACATAACCTTGTTTTATATGTTTTTCTGTTTAAAGATATTTCACATATACTGTCAATTCATTAACACTAAACTCATGGTTGATAGCACTATAATTTATGCCTGAGCAAAGTTAGTCTAATACGTTTTCTCTGTAAGGTACATCAGAGCCTTCATGTGCTCAGGACTACTAGACAGCACTTCAGCACTGTGCTTGGGGGTTATTATAAGTAGTGAAATCATCACCAATAACAACAAAAACCCTACAAAAATGCAAGAAACATTAAACAGATGATGAAAAAGGTATTTGTTTATAGTATGATAGCGGAAACAAGAAGGCAGAATGTCATCTTGTTGGACCTCTCCTAGGAACACATGTGTCAAGTGACTCAATTTTTTGTCTGCTCTGTGCTTGTCTGTAAACAATCACAAAAAAATTGAAGAACTGATTATGGGGTTACAAATAAATTTTAACAAGTAGGCAATTCACAAATAATGAGGACTGATTACACATATCTATCTCATTTAATCTTCACAGAAATTCTGGACAATATATTGCATTTCTCTCAGTTTATAGGAGAAGAAAGTGAGATACCTGGCCCAAAGACACAAAGCTAGTATGTGGACAACAGGGATCCCATATCTATTGTGTTTTTCTTTTCTTCAATTCAGCTGTAAATAATTCATCATGTATCTTAAAGGTAATGTCTCTTTAAAAAGCATAAAAACAATACCATTATCTCACCTAACATAATTACGAGTTTTTTAATTACCAAAAAAAAAGTCATTGTTAAAATTTCTCCATTTGTTTTATAAATAATTTTTTACAGTTGGTTTGGGTCAGGATTCAACAGGGCACACATGTTGTGTTTGGATGATGTCTCTTAATTCTCTTTTAACCCATAAGTTCTACCTCTTTCTTTTTTTCTTCCCTTGGAATTTATTCATTGAAAACTCATTTACTTTTCTCTGTGTTTTTCTAACAGCCTCAAAGCCTATAAAAGATTTGATGCTCAACTTTAGTAATTAGTAAAGATTTTGTTAACCTCATTAATATACATACCTCTTCTAATTTGCTGTTTATTCTTATTTTTCCTCTTATGACTTCATTGAGTTTCTTTGAATCAATTTATATTTTTCATCTTATTGTATTGCATGTATCATTGTAAATCACCTCAAAAAAACATTTGTTTTTGCTTGTGCAAATATATTTATACAGACATACTTATATTAAAACAAGCCTGAGCAAATTTGGCTCAAAAGCCTAAATTTTTCTGTTCTTCTTGTGTTCTACTTCTGAGTTTTATTTTCCCTCCAAATTCATCTGGTAAACAGGTATACTAATAATATTTAATCTCCTCTCAGAGCTGTACTGAGGAGAAAGGAGATGATATATGAGCCTGACATACATAATTAAATAATAAATGCTTGCCAAATGAATGACTAAAGGAAAGATTAAATGAGGATGTTTTCTTAACTGTAAAATGCTATATAAATGTTGCTAAAAATTATAAATGACTGGATGAAATAGTCTAAATAGAGAAAAAAGAAATCTCTCTCAGGCTAAGATTTTTATGGCTCACTTGTAAAGCTAACTTTATTAACAAAGTGAATTATTTAAGGCTTTGGGTTCTTTCTTTTCTTCTGTATCTCTGGGCATTTCCCTGTCATTAATACCATCAGAAGAGGATGGGCAATGAAAGTTAACTTATCTTGCCTTTTTGTTTAGGAATGGGGAAGGAAGTTTTGTCAGGAAAAAGGTATAAATTTATTGACATTGTTTGTTATTACTCTCTGAATTTCAATTATTTATTTATTTTTTTGTCCTTCACACTAAAATATAAATTCCATGAGGGCAGGAGTTTTTGTCATTTTGTTTACTGCCCTATTTCTCTACCTAAAATACAGCCTAATTGGTAGGTGCTCAATAATTATTTGTTGAATGAATTTCTAAGTATCACTGATATGTTGACTGGAGTTAGATTTGATTCATGAATACTCTCTTAGTCAGTTTGGGCTACTATGACACATTACCATAGACTGGGTGGCTTAAACAACAAGCATTTATTTCTTACAGTTTTGAATGCTGGGAAGTCCAAGATCAAGTTGCCAATAGGTCTAGGGTATAGTGAGGTACCATTTTCTGGTTTACAGATGGCTGTCTTTTTATTGTATCCTCACATGGCAGAGAGCAGAGAAAGGAGCAAGCTCTCACTGGTCCCATTCATGAGGGTGCCACACTCATGAACTAATAACTCCAAAGGCCCCCATCTTCTAATACTATCACATAGTGGGGTAGGATTTCAAAAACTGGATTTTGGAGGTACACAAACATTCAGTCCATAACAAATGCAATCAATAGGTTAGTCACAGTGGCAGCCTTCCTTTCTAAGAGAAATTGTCATAACCATGGTTCCCTCTACTAAGAAAGATGCTTTGAGCTTTTTTTAAAGCAGGGGTGGCCATCTTTTATACTTTAAATGTCTTCCATCTTCTATCTAGACAGACTAATGACAGACACCTGATCCAAAATTAGCCAAATCCATAGTATTGCCAGTGATATATGAAATAATGTCCTGGCACAAAAACTCTGCCTAAAGAAGATCAGTGGTGGGCATGTCATGAAGAACCAAAACTAAAGCAATGCATAAACATAGTTATATGTATCAAAGCTGTGCCTATGTGAGCCAAGAGGCGGAGCCCTTGAACCTTCACATAGATCGGTACTTGCATGAGGGCTGCTTCCTAGCAGGGTACATAATTTGACCAAGATGGGTTTTTTTAACCAAGGTCACTTCCTGAAGAGGGACTAAACTATTCTTTATCAATGGCCAATACACATTGGGGATGGAGGTAGGGTGGGATGGAGGTAGGGGATGGAGGTAGGGAGGTAGGGAGCTGGGAGGATGGGGGAGACCTCAGTCCTAAAAGAGGATCTGGGCAATGAATCCTGGTATCCACAACACAAGCTGACAAGATAACTCAGTTTCTAGTTCTATGTTAGATCCTTCTTGTTTTTAAGTTATGCTTTTCATCTCCATGAGGCCCAGATACCTGGCTATTCTTAGATCCCCTAAATATTCAATTTTTCCATATACATTTACATAGTAACCTTTCCTCCCATTTCTTGAGATTGTCTTAGCCTCTTACCTTACATGATTACTAAGGGGAAGAGCAGGAACATGAAAGGACTAGTGCTGGAAGAATACAATCAAGCAGCTTTAATATTAATAGGCCTACTACTGTTAAATCAGTACTGAGCCTCCTATTTATGAATGAATTTACTGAAATCTGTGAATTCAGTACCTATATTTATTCTTTCTTTATGAGAATTTCAGAGTGTGGAATATCTATCCATGAGGGCAAGGTTTGAATTAATTTCTATGAGTAAAAGAGTTAATTCTAAGAAAGTTGCCAAATCCCTGAAAATTTGCAGACTAAAGCAACAAAATAATTTTAAGGGAAGAGAGCATGGCCTGTTAGCACAAGGGTGACCTTTGGATCTAGGACGGCCCAGATATGACTTCTGGCTCTGTTACTGTGTATCTAAACCCCTCTGAATCTCCAGAGTTGGTTTCTATAACTGAGACTGCAATCCATTACTCAGCCTTCTTGTGATAACTAAATGAAATAATATATGTCTCCTATGATAGTGCTCACTATATAGAAACCAGTCTATATATGGTAGCCATCCTTTTGCTTTTTGTTAGTCCTTACTTAGCCCAGAATCCTGATTCGTCTTAATAGCAGTTGAGTGTAATTAATATTCATGGAATTGATTTTTCTTTATCCTGCAGCCAAATTCCAGGGGCTCTAGAGTTGCTTTGGGAATACATAAGGTGGGTGGGTGGGGGGCGGAGCAGAAACTAGACTGATTGAACTAGGATCCTTACTTTAGCCATATCTTTCTTGTAAATCAAACCCAGCCTGGAAATTTCTTTGTCTGGAACAGCCTTTTGCAAGTGGATCAGACTGAGGGTCTCTGCCAATGGCTCAGTTCTAGGAAGATTTGGTTAATTAAACATCACTTATGAATTATTGTAGGTGTTCAATACATTTTAGATTTTCTTTCCCTCCTTTGGTCCAGTATATCCCTTGACCTTTTCAGAATCCCAGGAAGATTCCTTGAAATTTTGTTGAAATCACAGGGTATTCCTCAAAACAGCATACCAATAATTGATAGAAATTCCATAAATTGTCAGCTTCCAGTTTCCAAGCTGTGCCCTTCAGGCACTTGATTATTACAGTCTCATAGACAGACTTGGGTCTCAAGGGGTGGGAACTTCTGTCACAAGTTCAGCTCCAGGGAATAATATTTCTGGTTTTACGTCAGTCCTATGACAAAAACTGTAAACCCCCCCTCTCCACCTGGCAGAATATGGTGGCAAACGCCGGCACCCTGGGGCCATTCCAACTGCCTGCATTCAAGTCTGTAGTCTCCAAGCACAAAAAATAATCCTGAATTAGATATATTCTTATAATCCAGGGAAGGCCTTTAAAAAATGTTGGAACACATAGTGTCCCAAATTGGTTCCGTAATTAAGGTATGCAGAGCTCGGCTTCAAAGATCCCTTACGTCTGTTTTAAGGAATGCTGTTAGTAAGAAGATAATTGTATATCGTAGCTGTAGAGCCATTAGAGGAGTTTAATCTGTACAGAAAGCTTTGGATATTAGGTGCTTCTGGGACATCGTTTCTACAGTAATGCCTCATCTGCAGATATTACCTCAAATGTGCACTTTTTCTCCATTATATTTTATTTTCTAAAGCCAGAGAGTTTGCATTTGGGTACAGTTTTGTAACAGGATGAATAGGTACCCAAAAGATACTTTGATTGCTATGAAAGGTAAAAACATAATGAGAAAACTAATAAAGATTGCAAGAGTACAATTCTCATGACCTGTTTAACTTGTGTGGGGTGGGAGAATGGAGAAGCAGTGCCAGGATGGCCCTGGAGTGATAAAGTTATATTTTGTTTAGAGTCAACCACGTGCCAGACACTGTTTTAGGAACTTTATTTTATCTTAAAGAAGTCAAGATAGTAGGAGATAACGAAATTCAAAATGAGTCTGGGAGTTTTGTTTTCCCTCAGGGTTTTGGTAGAGAACAGATTAAACACGGATACTGCTAAGAGAAAAATATTGAGGACAAGTATTCCTTTTGGACAGTCAGCTTCCAGCCTGTGTCAACCAAAAATCTTTCTCCCTGATTTGTAATAAATGTGTAATAATTCTCAAACAACTGAAGAATAAAACCAAATCACTTCAAGCAGTTACAGGATTAATAAGAAAAAGAATTCAAATTCCTCACTCAGCCACTTTAAGTAGTGTAGGGATTTTTATTATTATTAATTTTTTTAGCGTCTATTCATGTTCAAGTCCTCAAATGCCACCCCCCACCCACCGCAGACACCCTGCACACACACCCTTTTAACTTTTACAGTCTAATCTTTTGCATAACGGACCACATGCAAAGACTTGGTTAAGAAACCTCCTCCCGCCTGTTGTAATATTTATAAAGCCCTTTCTTTTTAACACACTGTGAGAAGGGCTTAGTAAAACAAAGGGCATCATAATTTATTGTTTTAAGATTATTGATTCAATAAATTAACAATAATTTCCATGAAGAGTAGGAACCCTGGTGCCATAAAAGTTTATTTATTCCTACTTTAACTAGCATTGATTAGAGTATTCAAATTGTCCCACTGCTCTATAATCACTCTTTATAGGTGAAATGCCCTCCGCTGTGCAGGAGACAGTAAAATAAACATTCAAGCAGAAGTGACAATAGCTCCTTTAAAAACCAGAAACACTAGATTTTTTTTCAAGAGGGAAGGAATAGTCCAGATAGTGCTTTTAATATGTGCTGTGTGTATGTTGGGCCCTGCTCCCTGATACTTTGCAAGGACATAGTTTTAAGAGACTAATGCAATTGTTAGCAAACAGGTAGGATCTAAATGGTGATATTTATATCCCATATCTCTTTTTGTTGTCATTTGGGTTTGCATTTAAGAACTAGGTGGATTTTATTTTTTTAATGCAACCATTGTTTCAGTGCTTTTGTTCCTCAAGTGGTAACTAAACCATCAAGGTGACTTGGTGAGGGCATTGTAAAACTGTTAATAACTTGAACAAACAAGTACTGCTTTTTATTCCATAGCCACAGGGTAGATTAATTTAAAGAAACTATCTGAAGAGACAAGAACAATGGGCAAGCTAGCTCATTAGGGGCGCAGACCTGCACTTGGATTTCTTCGGTCCTTGGGATCAATCCTCCTTTATGGCATACAGATATGATAGGGTCATGTTTCACTTTCATATATTCACCCATACTGTTTTTCTCCTCTCTTTGACTTCTGGATAACATGTCTCCTTTTTGAGCTTTAATGCTATATTTTCCAATGTGATTTCTTTTCTTTTCCACCAACAAAAAATATCCATGTTGAAATATGATTTAGAACCAGGCATTTGCAGTAATTAATAAAAGTGAAATGAAATACAATAAACCTCTAAGTAACCAAAGGCTTATGATTTACATAGGCTTTAAATGATTGTTGGTGTTAAATTGTTTCTCAGAATGCAACTCAGGAATTTGAAGTTGTCAGATTAACTGCTGTATTTACTGGTCTGTTTGATTAGGTGAGCATAGTTTATATTCCCTCTTGGAGACCTAAATAGCAACCATTTCCTACCAAAACAGCACTGAGAACAAAGGCCCCATTCACAGGGCAGTGGGCACTGCTCTGTAGGCCTTTGTATCTGAAACAACATGGTTACTAAGCACCTCGAAAGGAAAAGGTGCAACTAATTTTTTAAATGTACACATAATAGGCAGAAAAAGAATCATATAGCATACCAGACAAATATATTCTATCAAAAATGAATGGAGTGCTTTTTGTACTGCTGGCCTTCTTTCCAAGACTGCAATAAAAAACTACTGTGATCATTTTTGAAGGCCATCAGACAACATAAAGGCAATATTGGCAGGGATAATCTGGTCTAATTTCAACTAACCGTGAGTGTTTAGGATTGATTAATATTTTTTTAGTCAAAAACCCTCTTTCTGAAAACTTTTCATAGGCCAGGCTCTGTACTAGGCATTTGGCTTAAAGGCAAATAAGCTCCCTTTCTACCTTGCTCCCTTAGTCCCATAGTTCACGTTCTTGAGCCTGGACAATATCATGACACTAATTATTTCAGTGACAGAGATGAATACAGAGAAGGCTGCTTGGAGAAGATGACCGCAAAGCTAAGTGTTCAAGGCAGGGCTGGGGCAGCAATTCCAGGGAGGGGTGATTGCACCAGCAAAGTCTGAGAAATACCAGAATCTGTACAAGAAGCTATAGAGGTTCCTGATGCTGGATCATCAAGTGTAGTTTAGGACTGAAAGAAGAAGAGGAAAGCCTGATCCATAGAGCACTCCCATTGCCATGCTAAATAAGTAGTTTGAACTTGATTCTATAGGAGATTGTGAACCTTTGAAGAATTCTAAAAGGTAGGGAGGCTGATAAAGTTGGCCAATCTGCATAATTCCAACACCAAAATGATTAATTGGTTAGATGTGCATTTAGGGGCCCCAAACAAATCTCATTGTATTAGTAATATATATTTTCTTGACCTGTCTCTTCTCACTTTATTGTCTATACTGTTTAAATTTACCAGATAGCCACTTCAGTATTTTACTTTTTTTGGGAAAATTAATGCATTATTCATTGAGAGAGGTCATTTGTTACTCACAGAGACACACACCAATCATTTTATAAATATGTGATAACTCCAGGTTCTTAGTGTCTTGAGAGTGGTAGCCTTGGGGAGCTTAAAGAAAACTCAGAAGCACCCCGCCCCAGAGTCTTGGGGGCAATGCAAAATTCCATAATAAAAGTTTTTAAAAACTAGATAAACACAAACTGGCCTCCCCCATTTCAGCTGCCATCTTTTGGAGTTATTTTTTTCTTTAAAATTCATTAAGGTGAGGAGGATATTTAGTTGAAGCAAATGCTATTTCAGTTACAGATATTGGGGGGAAAAAAACCCAAAAAACCATATCTGGTATGTCATTCCAATGTAAAGTATTTAACTTTAGATCCCAAACTGATCACTTTAGGTAGTCTAGTGACTTGGCAAGACAGCTGTGTGCATTTGCTTAGTCTTCAAGTTTTTATCCTCTTGAGTTGAATCATTGCTCTACAATAGAGAATACATATAAGGTTGAAAAGGAAATTGACATATTAATCAAGAATGAGCTCTATTTACCTTTATCTCATAGTTTTTGCCACTTCTACGAAGATAAGAATCATCCTGGATGCTTGTCAGTTTTGCAGATTATCAGACATGCTCTCTGTACATTTTAGTTCAGTGAGTCTGGTTTGGAGTCCAGGAATCTGTTTTTGGCAAGCACTTCAGGTGTTCCTGATCTTCAGGGAACTTTGGGAAACATTGCAAAAATGATTAAATAAATTGAGTAAAACAGCATTTTTCAACTCACCATATATTATTAAGCTTTTAGAGAGACACTGTAATACAAGATCTTACTGAGCATCAAAATAATGAGGAAATAGTTGGGGTCACACATTATTTTAATTTTTAATCCACTTTAGTAGACAAAATGATGGCAATATAAAATGCAACTGTGCCACATTTTTTATTGGGTCTCCAAATTATTTTACTAAAATAAGTACTGCCAATTACGTTGGGGTAAAAAATTGTGGGTCAGGTTATATTTTTCTTTCATTATACAGTGAAATAAATTTGTTATTGGTGCTTCACTTAAGAAAAACAAAACCTCTGTTTCTTCTGAATATACTTTATTACATGCTTATGACAATGAAGGTTACCTTTGGGGTCTGTGGTACCTGCCATGTAATCAATTTCATCTATACCATCCCTCTTTAAAAATGAAACTCATTTAAGGCAGATAAACGTGTTCTCCAGCAATGGTTTTCAAACTATTTTTCTAGCAGCTGAACATATTCCCCAAACCTTCAGTATCTAAAAGAGTAGAAGCAGCTATGTGTTCAGTAGGAACTAGAGGAATGTGGGGGAAGGACATGTTTAACAGGATTTTCCCTGCTGTAAATCAGCACCTTCCTAATACCCCAGTCTCCCTGTGGTGGGAGAGGACAGTCCAAGGAGTTAGGATCATAAAGAGTTGATGTTATATGAAAACAATGTTTTGGTAACTCCTGAAATGCTTCCACAGACAGGGCAGAACAGAGTTTAAAAAAAAAAAAAAAACAAAAGAGAGGTTTTCCTCAAGGATGATAGCCTTGGTTCACTCAGTTAGCACAGTACCTACTGCATGCCAGAAAGTTTTATTGTGGGACATTTTCAGAGTTAACATCCTTTCACAAAGAATGATTATGATTTTAATAAGGCACATAGGATAGTAAACAGAAATGGAAGAGAATGTTTCTGCTCAATTTATAAGGTGTGCATGCACTTTCAGAACAATGTCCCACCAGTAAGAGTAATATCCTAACTTTGTGTGTGGGCAGCCTCTGGTGTGCAGCAAGATGGAATGGAGTCAGGAAACATGACTGTTTCTGTTTAACTTGCTTTGCACAGTGCTTTCTGCAGGTGGGCACTCAACAAAAGCTGCCAGTCTTAGCATCTAGAGATGTGGTTGTGATCAGTCATCATATTAGTGAATTATTCATCTCATATTAAGTGACCACACTTTCAACATTGGCTTCTCTTGATAGATGTACAATTCATGGAGACTATTGGAACTATAATCAGTACGTGCTGTGATTTCATTTGCAGTGCCACTCATAGTGGAAAAAATATGCCACACTTTTTAAAGCAAACAGGCTTCTTTTCACAGTGGACAGAGAATACTGTTAAATAGAGGAAACACAATATCCCTTTTCATAGCAAGAGATCAAATGTCTGCAGAAGAGTTTAATTTATACTTCTCCATGTGCCAGAGCCCAGCCTGAGACATAGCAGCATTTCAGTACTTTCAATCAGGTCATAGTTTCCACCCTGGATGACTTCATTCCTTTTAAAATAGAATAAATGGCATTCCACATTATGCTATGGGTAGGGATTATAGGAAATTAGAAGACGTATAGTGCTCAACACACTAAATAATTGTGACATTGAACTGGGAAAATAACACTTATGCAGCCAGTTCTTCTTGGGTGTTATTTGTTAAAGAGATTTTGTTCCAGCTTTCCAATAGAGCAGAAGAGAAGTATTGCAATGTGGGCCAGGAAGTAAATTCTATGTCGTGCTTACTCAGAGTTTTCCCTTTTAAAAATATATGTAAGCATTATGTTAGATCAGAGGCCTGACTTGATTTCATTGTCCACCAGCCATGCTGTCTGATTCTCTTTGGATTTAGTTATCTGGTTTTAGTGTATTGGTGATGGGACTGTATTGAACGTAGCTTAGCATCCTAATGTTTGTGTTGGATGCAATTAGAGAGTTTAGGAGGAATCCTGTTTAGCTAAAAGCAGGCTCTGGAGTTAAAATATGATAGTGTGCGCTATGAATGCTCTAAAATATAATCATCCTACATGAGCTGAGTTGTTATTATAAAAACTGGAGTTTGTTACCTAAGAGAAAGTTCTGATGGTCAAAAGTAAGAAGAAGGCAAATTCTTCTCTGAAGGATTTTTTTCTTCATAAAACATACTTTTTGGCTGACTTTTGACCTTATTTAAAATAGTTTTGTAAGTGAAATAATTTGATGTGTTTCTTGAACAAATGAATATACACACTAGACCTGCCTGCAATGGGTATATTACACATAAGCTTTCTTTACATGAGTGATGAAAATACAATATTTTCAATCTGTTGTGTTCTTTACAATCACATTTGTGGCATTAAATGGTTGCAATGTTGAGATTTGCACACCTTTTAAAAAGAGCCCAGTGAGCAGGCCTTCCCTTTGGGAAGATTACTGCTGGAAAAATGGGGGTTCTGAGAGAGAGTGAATACAAATTCATTGCAGGTGAGCAAGCACAATTTAATCACATAATATATTTATAATAAATCCCTAGGAATTCATGTTTGCTTTGAATCTGCCTACCAGATAGGCCACAAGGAGATAGAAATGACTTACAGTGGTTTCTAGTGCCTAGAGCTGAGTGTATGCTATGTTTCCGTTCACACATAATCAACAAACAAAGGAGGAGGTGGCAGCTGCTCAAAAGAGTTCTAGGGAGGGAGATGTACAGGTGGGAGTTTTTAAATCTTGACATACTGATAAGATTTCAGCATGGCTTCAAAGCTTGTTCAAAAAAAAAAATGACCTACATTGCCAGTATTTCTTTGAAATCCTAATCGTTGCAAAAGCAGAGCAAACCCAAGTTCTCTTTTGTGAACTTGAGTAAACACATTCTTCATCCCCATCAAAGATTGTGGCAAGAAGAGAGAAGGACCTGCCTTTGTGATTCAAGAGTCCCTGTCAAGTATTCTGTGCATATTTGTGGGCACAGTCATATCTTTCAAAGCACAACTCAAACCAAATACTTCTGGTAATCTCCAGGCTTTTAATGTGTGACAAAGCAGGGTATTGGGTTCAGGCATGTTATTCGGAGCCTTTCTGTGCATGTAGTACCAGATCAATAGCCACGCTTGCTTTTCTGGGGCACCTGTTTATGGAAAGAGTTTAGAATATTGGAGAAATAAGCATTAAACAAACAGATAGGGAAACTAAAGCAATGGAAAGCTCTTGACCTGGCCAAAGTCAATATAGCTGGTCAATAGAGGGGCAGAGAGCAGAGAACTTGCATTGGTGAGGTCTCTATTACGATACCATTTACAGAATCTGATGCCTTTGAGTTGGTCAAAGGGCGATCAAGATCAGTCTTGAGGCCATAGAGACTAATTTGCTTCACTACAGAGAACGGGGTCCCTCCATTTACCCAAATTGCAGTTATTCTTTCTTTTTGTCAAAGTTTAAAATAGGAAAAATGAGCTTCTGTCTTGTTAGCAGTGTCTATGGTACTCTTAAAAATGGGAAGCAAATTGAAAATGGGCTGATGATGAATATGATGTTAGTCAGGGTTCTTCAGAGAAATAGAACCAGTGGAATGTGTGTGTGTATGCATGTGTGAGTGTATGTGTGTGGAGTGGGGAAGGGGGAAGGAGTGAGAACAATTTATTTTAAGAAACTGGTTCATGTAATTGTGAAGGCTGGCAAGTCCTAAATCTGCAGTGTCAACTAGTAGGTCGGAGACCCAGGGAAGTAGTGATGCTTTAGTTTGAATTCCAGGATAGTCTGCTGTCAGAATTCCTTCTTCCTTTGGGGAGGTCAATCTTCTTCTATTAAAAGGACTTTAACTGATTGGATAAAGCCCATCTACATTATGGAGGGTGATCTGCTTTACTTAAAGGCTACTGATTTAAATGTTGCTCTCATCTTAAAAAAAAAAATCTTCAAAAAAATAGCTAGAATGATGTTTGACTACATATCTGGGTACCGTGGCCCAGCCACCTTGACGCATAAAAAACAATCACAGAAACCGAACGAGCTAATTATCAAGAAGAGAGACTTCCCAGAAAAGCTGTGTGCTAGAGACCTGACAGCAGTTACAGCACTGTGATCTGATCGTACAGGACATGTATTCTCAGATGGCAGCAGATATTTTTCCTTTTTATTGATTATGGTGAGAAGTTTTCTGAAAGTCATTTAGAGAAAATTTTATACCCAAAAGTAAGTAATATCATGGGAAAAAGGAATACTGGAAAATTATCATCAGAGAATGATTATATACTCTAATGTAGCATGCTGACAATTATATAAATCCACAGGACATTGGCCCCAAATTTGAAGTAAGTTAAGTAAGCCATATCCAACTAAAACCTGATAAGTAAAAAAAAAATAAATTTCAGAAAAGTATTCACACATAAAAATTTATTAACAAATACATGATTGAGCTTCTACTATAATGTGACACATTATCAGGTCCTGATCAATCACTGCGTTTGGTAAGGTTGGTAAAGCTTTAAACACTTTTATAGCACTGTATGTAAAAAGATGAACTTTAGATATTATTGTTTCAACAAATCCTACAGATAGATAAGTAAGGATATCACTATATATGTTAATTCTATATTACCTTTGCATCAAAAGGTGTATATGCCAGAGCCACTATTTCTTTGGGTATGGGTATGAATGCTTACACAGAAATGTACATTTCTTTTTCTTCCTTACACACACACATCCATGCAGGTATACCAATGTATGAAGATATGAACTTGATTTCTATTGTAATAACACTAATCAATCAGTAGATATTTTTTGAGTACTTATTGTGTGGTAGATCCTGTGCTAATCTTTAAGAATATGATGAGGAACATGATGGTCATATATTATGTATGTACAAATAGGAGCTTAGGTTCTGGTGAAGGAAACAAATATAAAAGGTAAATGAACAACTAAGTAAAATAATTACAATTAGTATTTAAGTTTAAGAAGCACCTTTAAGGAAAGGTGCTTAAGATAGAAAATAAGACTTACTTTAAATAGAGAAGTCAAGAAGGAAATCTCTGAGAAGGTAATATTTAGCTTGAACTACAGAGAATGAAAGCATTCCAGGCAGAGAAAACAGTCATTTGAAGCATTTTCAGGATAAAGGGCTTGATATATCAAACAAACAAACAAACAAACAGACAATAAAACCAAACTGGGATACTAGCATGGTCAGCATATACTAAGGAAGAGCAGGGCAGCATGAATTGAGACTGGGGTGGTGAATAGGACCTCTCAGGCCATGATAAGGGCTTTGGATTTTATACCAAGAGCTATGACACTGAAGCAGTGGAGTTACATCAAGCAAAATTTAGATTTTAATAAGATGATTACTGTTCCTGTATTGAGCATGGCTTGATGATGGATAAGAGTGGGAGAGGTGAGATCAGTTGAACTTAAAATAGTGCAATGAGATGATGGCGATCTTATCTAAGGTTGGAACAGAGAGAGATTCAAACACAAACTGATTAAGATATATTCTGGAGATGGATTTGACAAAACTTGCTATTATTGTATGAATGCAGGACTTAAGTAAAAGAAAAAAATCAAGGATAACACCTATATTTCTCACTTGAGCAACTGAGTGGTTGGTGGTGCCATTTACCGAGAAAGAGAAGAGTAGGGCTTATGATGGGGAACTGGTTTGTGAAGAAAATCAAGAATATTAGTTTGGATTTGTTAAGTTTGAAATGTCTGTAAAGTATTCTATTTTAAAAAGCAATGTTGTTTGTGAGTAGGGAGCTCAAAAGTGAGGTAACATTTTGGAGTCATCAGAATTAAACTGGATTTAAACCCATGGGAAAGATAACATGTCCAAGTAGATTATCTAGAGATGATAAGAGGCTTCCCATTTGAACCTTGATTTCTATTTAGAGGCTAGTTATAGAAAAAGAATTCAGTAAAACAGAATAAAAAAGAATAGCCAGGAAAGTAAAAAAAAAAAAAAAATCAAAACAATATGGTGTTTTAAAAGCCAAGAAAAGACAGAGGTAGTATTTACCTGTAACAAATACAGCTGCAACATTGTACATATTGAAGATAGCAAAGAGTCATGGAATTGAGAATCATGGAGTACCATCGAATTGGGAATCAAGTGGTCATGCCGCTCCTTTGAAAGTGCTTGAAGCAGAAATCAGAAAATTCATGTATAAATCAGTGGTGAAGAAGTAGAGAGCAATATACATAGACCATTCCTCTGAAAGATTCAGATATAAATGAGAGCAGAAAAATGGAGTAATTGCAATAAAGAGATGTGATTTTATCAATAGTAGATATTAAGCATGTGTGTTTTCTGATGGTATTGACTTCTGATGTGTAAGAAAGTAGAGCTGAAGGAATCAAGAAGTAATGATTGAGACTGAAGAAGAGAAAGAATCAAGGGCACACATGGAAAATTGAATGACAGTTTGTAATATGATTCATCTGGAGAAAACCTATAATAAAAATTTTAACATTTTCTTCTCTAACTTAAAGCTTAGCTAAACAGATTGTTCAGGGTTTAAAAGAATAACGTAACCCATAAAATGACTTGATGTCATAGTAGGGAACCTTTTAGGGAAAGAAAGGTCATTATTGAAAAAGCAAGTCAACTATAATATTTCTTAAAACTGAAAATGTAAGTGTTTCTTCAATTTTCTGATTCTTCCCTTCTGAGTCTGGAATGCCCAGTTAATCCACCTCAAGAGGCAGATAGCAGAAAAATCTCTCTTCGCCCTTTGTAAAAACCCACTATAGCTTGTGGCATTCAGGTCTCAGGCTCTCGTGATTTCATGTGCTGATTTAAAAATAACCCAAATTAGACAAAATTTTGATATCCAAACTCAGTACTCAATTAATGTAATTTTCTTTATTGTTTTAAAACTGAATTTGAGCCTTCATTTAGACAAAAGGCAAAAAGGTCACTCTCAGTTCAAATCAGGGCCTCTTTCATTTGCCTTGGGATTGTTTTTTAAGATCTAGAGGAATTATGTAGTGCAAAGATATGGGAATGGAAGTGAGCATATGCTTTTCTTCTTTGTAATTTACCCATTCTGTCATCTAGTGAGGTTCCCTTATTGTTATCTGGTATTTGGTCATTAGTCTATACAGCTTACTGCTATAAACAACTTGTCCCTTCTAGTACGTGGGTTTTTGTGCAATGTCTGAGCTTCTCTTGGATACTTGGAAACATTCCACTGATATCATATACTTTTGGCTGCAGCAAACTCAGTGAGGCTGTCTCACAGCCAAGTGCGTGGACACCTGTATAGTTCTGTCTGGTCTAAAGTTGTGGGGTACAGAAAAGTTGAAAGCAGATTTCTCTGTGTTCTCACATTCTCAAAACCTATCTGGAAATTCCTATCATGTGCTTCCTCTCAAGAGTTGGCCTGTGGTTAGAGAGGTAGACAAACCAGAAGGCCCCTTTCTAGAACTGTACATCATAAGCCCTGTACTTTGGACTCCTCTCTTTCCTGAGTCAGAAAAATATTTATTTAGTTCAACTGCAGGGTAGCCTGGTTCTTTCTCTTCCAATCTATGGTCTATGGCCTAATCTAAACTTTGTAACTTAAAAAAAGAACAACTTGTTTGAGATAATAATTCTGAGACCATACAACTCATTCATTTTCAGTATACAGGTTTTTAGTATATTCCTAGGGTTAACCACTATTGCAATTTCCATCTTAATCTTTTGAAACTTTCCAAAGCCAAGGGTTTGTTGGTTTGTTTGTTTTTGTTTTGTTTTGTTTTGCATTACTTTTTGTATTACCTTTGGCATTGGACAGGTACTTGAGTGAGGAAAAGAATAAATAAAAGAAAATGTGTCTGGAGAAATTAACATATTGAAATATTAATTTGCCACAATGCCTGAGTCTCACTGGTCCACAACTGGACCTGGTGCTGTTCCTCAGTGTGTTGGAACTCCCTATGTAACATGGATGTAGGATGCTGCATAAAGCAGGGTTTGGCTTGTGTGCAGAAGATCTTCACCTTTCTCTACTTCCGCTCATTCCATCTTTAAGTTTATACATATTTCTTTTAAATAAATCATCTAAATTCAGAGAATAAAGCTGCACAGTGAAGCTACCATTTAGGTCACTTATTCCATTTGCATATTTCTATCATGTCAGCCTCAGTTTCATCTAATGTAGAATCTGGTCTAAATTCAAATTTTAACTCTATTTTCTTGTATAGCCAAGTGATGCCATCATATTAGAAGAGAACTTTGTTTGGCTTGGGGGCAATTTTCATCCGTGTGATAACGGTTTATGGGGTTACCACTGATTCAAGAGACAATAAGATTTCAGGAGGCCATGAGTCATGAACTCACCACATGTGTTGAAAGATATGCCTGAAAATACAACAAGGTATATTTTCTGCTAAGCAATTTCATGTCATGGCTCAGTCATTAAGAGCCACAGTGGGAAATCTTGACCCTGCCTCTATAATTTGTTAATTTTTATGGATACAGAATTATGTAGATTTCTTGATGCTATAAAACTAAGAACCAAAATCTTGTCACAAAACCTTACTTACCTGGTCTCGCATTAATATCTGGCTTCAGAAAAAAGAAAGGAAAAAACAACTTTCTCTTTATGGAAATCTGATGCTTATATTTCTTATTTTACTTGAGAAAGGGAAATGGAGAAAACAGTGAAAAGAAATATTGAAAAAATAGCCAGACTAGCCATTAGTATTTTCTTAGATCCCAAGGAAACTTCTGGCCAAATTCGTTTTTTTGTTTGTTTGTTTTTGTTTTGCTTCTGTCAAAGGTGAAGACCAGCATTGCAGGTAAGATATATTTTACTCTTTGTTTTGCCAATATTTATTTCTTATGCCTGTTGTGCCTCTCCATCATATCTCAGGATAGAAATTCCCTTAAGAGCAACATGATTAGAAATGCAATGAGGACTATTAGATAAATTTGAATACAGGCAGGAAAATTGCCACGCACCTATCTCAGGAGACTGTCCAAAAGTATTATGTGTGCGTGTGAATGAATCCTGCTGATATGCAAACCCTTCATTTGGTCTTTTATTTTGTCCTTCCTTTCATGATTAATACCTTCAGTGAAAGTTTAGCAACCTGACTCTTAAACTTACTCCGACATCAGGAAGCAAACACAGTTGGGAAACATGAGGGGTGAGAACGAAGAATAGAAGAAATCAAGAGGGATGAAATGAACAACAAAGGGAAAGCTAAGATTTGGAAGGCTTCTTTCCTGTGGTCTTTTTGGCGACAGGCCTCTGACACACATAACTATTTCGTCACAGTGGCTCCAAAAACAAGGAAAAGGATTGCTAGCGTACCCGTGGTTATTTGACAATTATAAATAATGTTTGGTGACCTTCTAATATGCAGCCAGGGTTCTATATTTTTAAAACCCCATGCAATGGAAAAATCCAAATTGTATGTTGAAGACTTTTCAAAAGCAATAATCTAATAGTAACAGTAGCTAACATCTATTGAGTACTTATTGTGCTTTGTGCCAGAATATAAAGACAGCCGACTCTACTATTATCTCATTTAATCTTTATAGCGATCATATGAGAATTGCTCTATTATTATCCCCATTTCACAGCTAAGAAGCTTAGGCTCCTGGAGATGAAATATTATGCCTGGGAACACACAGTTACTTAGAGGTTCTTGTGCCTACACTCTTTACCACTGCTCTCTCACTACTTCTTCTCCATAGCTAGCTACTTCTCTGAAGACTTTTTTTAAAAAAGGAGACAAGGGAGAGTATTCCTCTCTCAGTTAAAACCTTTATAGAATGAGTAGTATAAATTCCTGGAATGGAATGTTTTTGTAAGTTCCCAATTAACTTTCCATTTATCATACACTTGAGTGTCACATGGTAACCCAGCAGCATGACAAACTAAAGTTTTCTGTTGGGAGAGCCAGTTGAGCCATTGTCCCACCTCTACCTGCCGATTTCTCAGAGCACAGCACAGTTCCATTAAAGCCTGTGGACAGCCAAGGACAATCTTTCTGAAATTGAAGCACTTTCCCTGTCTATACGCAACCCTCTTATGAGATGTTAACACAACATAGCTTATTTATTTTAAAATTGCCCTCCTCCCCACCCCGCCGCCCAGCAAAGCCTCAGACTTCGGTTGCTTTTGGGCTGTGGAACAACTGAATATGTGTCTTTACATATATCATAAAAATGTGGGTAATGGGTTGGAAGTATGCACACATACACATATATACTTTGCCTTATGAAAGTAACCTATTATAAGTGTCAAATGGTTGCTGTCCAAGAGAAACAGAAATGAGGTATCCAGGACAGATAAAACTGAACCGATTAAAATGGTAACATTTATATATATTTATTAAAAAATGTTCAGACCACCTTAAAGTTGTATTTTTTCCTTCTTATTAAAGTATGATATTTATGCAAAAAGTGCACAAATAATGAACATACAGCTTGACAAATTTTCACAAAGGAAACACATCGATGTAACCAGTACACAGAGTAAGAAAGAGAACATTACCAGGACCTCTAGAAACTTCCATTTTCCCCTTTCAGTCACTGTCTACCCACAAGGTAATTGCTCTCTTGACTTGTAACCCTTAGATTAGTTCTGTCCATTTTTTAACCACATTCATGGAATCATACAGTATTTACTTTTTTGTGTGCCTGCCTTCTTCAGCTCAACATTATGTCTATGTATGTGCATGTAACAATAATTTATTTATTCTCATTTTATAGAATTTTGTTTTGTCAATACACCTCAATTTACTTATCTATTCCATTGTTGTTAGACCCTTAGATAGTTTCCAGTTTTAGGCTATAATGAATAGGGCTACTATGAATGTTCTTATATGTGTCTTTTGGTAAATATATGTTTCTACTTCTACTGAGATAGCCATAAATGTTAAAAGCAGACTTCTTACCTGTTTTATATTACCTTCTGGGTGATATTTATCCCATGCATTTCTGACTCTATTATTAAGGCAATACAGTTGTATTCTTTTCTTTTTAATCTTGCTTCCTTCTGAACTTTGCTTTCCCTTTTCCTGAACTTTCTTTCTTCCTAAAACAAAACTGACCTCAGACACTGGGAAAATTCTAAAATGCACAGCTCCAAGCTCATCATCTGAGGCTGTAATAATGACTGTGTTGTTTTAAATTACTTTTCATCATGGTCCATGCTCATTTCAAAGGTCAAGACTTCATCCCTTGTGTGTTCCGTGGGAGTACATGGTGCATGTGACCAAAAGTAGAGTAGTTTCTAGCAAAATTCAAAAGAGATTCTAGTTTTCTTTAAACAGTTTTTTTTAAAGGTAAAAGAATCTACATTTGATTCTCTGAATCTAGCTCATTTTAATATGAGCCATTTTTGTATGCAAAGGACTGCTGACACCAGCAAGTTTTATAGTACTGATTACTATGGAAACATTTATCTATAAATATAAAATCCTTTAAAGCTTAGCCTTTTATCTTTATAGAAAAAGGCCTGTTTATGTCACTTCTAAGATTCCAGCTTTAATGTAGACATGAGCTATTCTAATGCCAAACAAGATAACCTCAGTGTTGGAACTGTGCAAGCTTTCTAAAGAGGAATTTGTGCTAAAACTATTATTTTTTGATAAAATAGTAATAATAAAATAAAAATATTTTAAGATGTTCACTTAAGACTATAGCTCTGGCTTGTTGAATTCCTTTTGTGAATTTAATATTGTAAATATGTCTCACATTTTTTCTCTTTCAATTCATTGTTATCCATTCTTTGAGCAAATATATGTGTTTGTTAGTTGTAATAATGGCAAAAATGAAAGTAATTTATTTATTAACCTTTTCCTTTGGCATATTTGTGAATTTTTTCCTCAAAGTTTATGTAAAATCAGATATAATGCTGTGATATCTTTGTATTATCATCACTTCCTTTCTTTTTTTTCTTCTACTAAAACATTTACAAGAGGGAAATATTCAAAATGAGAGGGGAGAGATTGCCATATGACCCAAGTACTTTAAGCTTTTCTGTTTCCCTGTGAGGGTAGGTAAGTGAACTGAGATGGAGGAAGGAGAGACTTGGGGCTCCTTTTTTTCAAGTACATCTTTAACTGAGCAAGGTAATTATTGTCCTTGCTTTTTTAAATATGAATGGTAAAATCCAGGAATTATAAGTCTTGCTCAAAGAGAATATCTCTCTCTACCTCCACACAAATATCTAAATTTACATAGATTTTTCTCAAATGTCTTCATGCCTCAAATCTGTCTCTAATCTAACAATCTCAAGTTATGCCCAAATAATTACAACTGTTAAAACCCTCTAAGACGCTTCTAAATTTTCACTAACAGAACTCTTAAAAAATTATACAACAAAATACATAATTGTCGAGCTTTCAAATAGTGCCTTATCAATGCAGTTTTACAGAACCCTAGAAATGAAAGAAATAAAGAGAAGAAGAGGAGAGAGATGCTACGGTGTGGGAGAAAGGCATGTTCTGCAATTCTGTGTCCCTACCAGTTATCACTGAAGAGTTAAAGTGCTACATGACAAACTCCAGAGGAGCTGCTTCTCATCATGGCTACAAGGATGGGGCATGGAATGACAAAAAAGTACGGTTGTCACAACAGACTTAATTAAATTTTTAATTGCCAAATTCATACTTATTTATCTCGGTGGCATATAAATAGAGGTTAAAAAGTATCTTTTAGGTACCATCATTTTAGATGTTGTCAGGACCAACTTTAGTTGCTAGATAAATCTGCAGTCTAAAGGAAGTAAGAGCCATTGACAGAATATAGGGGAAGTTATGGCAACACAGAATTGTAGAATCATAGGGTTGGAAGAGAGCCAGAGAGTTATCTATTCTGACCACCCACATCTTAACCATAATTTTATAGATGCAGAGAGAAAGAACATATTTAATAGATGTTAAACAATAAGGGCCACAGAGTCAACTCTCTTTTCACTGTTCTCCTTTGATCTGCTATTTTCTCACTTCTTTTAGCACCAGGAAATGGGATTCAACTATGGAATATTTGTCTATTGCTGAAAACAGGAGCAACACATATGGACTATGAGATGCTATTAAGTAGCATAGACAGGGCTGACTAGGGGAGTTATGATGTAAGAAATGTTCGTTGATACACTCCTACCTTCACTATATCTGTTTGACATAGATCTCCACATTCTTTACTAATTCCCCTTTCTCTACTCTACACCAAAGATGTGTCTTGCCCTAGGCTTAATTTATTTTATTTATTATTTTTTTAATTTCAATTTTTATTTGTATTATGGTGACATTGGTTAATGGACTCCAGTAGGTTTCAGGCATACAATTCAACAGTAAGGCATATATATTTATTGCATTTTGTGTTCACCGCACATAGTTAGATTTCTTTCTGTCACCACATATTTGCCCCTTTTTATCCCATCTATCTCCCCCTCTCTCCTTCCCCCTATCTTCTGGTAACCACTAGTCTATTGCACATGTCCATGAGTCTCTGTTTGTTTGCTTTTAGGTTTATATCCCATGTATAAGTGATATCATGTGGTTTTCAACTTTTTCTGTCTGGGTTATTTCACTTAGCATGATTATCTCGAAGTCCGTCCATGTAGTCACAAATGGCAGTATTTCATCTCTTCTTATGGCTGTATAATGTTCCATTGTATATATGTACCGCAGCTTCTTTAGCCGATCATCTATTGTAGGATACTTCAGTTGTTTCCATGTCCTGGCCACTGTGAATAATGCTGCTATGAACATCAGTGTGCAAATATTTTTCAGATATGGGTTTTCAAGTCTTTGGGGGTAAATATCCAGTAGAGGGACTGCCGGATCATATGGTAGATCAATTCTTAGTTTTTTGAGGAACTTCCATACTGTTTTCCATAGTGACTGTACCAATTTGCAGTCCCAGCAGCAGTGTATAAGAGTTCCTTTTTCTCTGCATCCTCTCCAACACTTATTATTATTTGTCCTGTTGATAACAGCTAACCGGTGTGAAATGGTATCTCATTCTGTATTGATTTGCATTTCCCTAATAGCTAGTGATGTTGAACATCTTTTCATATGTTTGTTGGCCATTTATATATCTTCTTGGGAGAAATGTCTGTTCAGGTCCTCTGCCCTTTTCAATTGGATCATTTGTTTTTTTTTGTTGTTATTGAGTTGTATAAGTTCTTTGTATATTTTAGATATTAGGCCCTTATCAGAGGCATTGCTTGCAAATATATTTTCCCATTCACACGGTTATCTCTTTACCTTGTTGACAATTTCTTTTGCTGAGCAGAAGCTTTTTAGTTTAATGTAGTCCCATGTATTTATTTTAGCTTTTACTTCCCTTGCCTTTGATGTCAAATTCATAATATCTTCTTTAAGTCCAAGGTCCTTGAGTTTAGTTCCTATGTTTTCTTCTATGCAATTTATTGTTTCAGGTCTTATATTCAGATCCTTAATAGATTTTGAGTTAATTTTGGTATGTGGTGATAGATAACAGCCTAGTTTTATTTTTTTGTAGGTGGCTTTCCAGTTTCCCAGCACCATTTATTGAAGAGGCTTTCCTTTCTCCACTGTACATTTTCGCTTTTTTTTTTGTCAAAAATTATTTGCCCATATAAACACGGGTTTACTTCTGGACTCTTGATTCGGTTCCACTGGTCTGTGTGTCTATTTTTCTGCCAATACCATGACATTTTGATTATAGTCACTTGTAGTATAATTTGAAGTCGGGCATACTGATGCCTCCAGACTCGTTCTTTTATTCTCAGGATGGCTTAGGCAATTCAGGATCTTTTGTGCTTCCAAACAAATCTGATAATTTTTTGTTCTATTTCCTTAAAAAAATATGTGTAGGCTTAATTTAGACTAGAGTTCTTCACCTATAACATAGATGAAATAATTTTATGTAGTTCACAGTGTTGATAAGATTACAGGAAATAATGTCTATGATATCTTTAGTCCCATATCTAGCACATTTTAAGGCCTTAATCATTGATAGCTTTTTTTTTTTTTATTTTGGCTAACTGCTAAGGATGTAACCTATCTAAGGGTATTTAGAATGTAAGATAGGACTTGAAGACGGGAAAGTCATGTAATGGATAGGACTGACATTTGCAAGCAGAGAACTACCTATTCAAAAATTACTCGAAGAGAATCTACTGTGTACCAAACACTCTGCTTTATGGCTAGAAATAGAAGATTAAAGCACAATTAATTTTTTTTTTTAACTTCTGGGAGTAAACAGTCTAATGAAGGAAAACAAATATGAGCAATAACCACACAGTATTTATATAATTACAATTGTAATAAGGACAATGAAGAAAAAGAAAAAAGGAGACACCTTTAGTGTGCATAATGTGGGGATCTAATTTCAAAAGTAAAGGTCAGGTAAGTCTGTCTAAGAAGTGCCATTTGAGTTGAGTTAAGCAAGAAAAAGGTAATGGGGTGGGTGAGAGAAGACCTTTCCTGGCAGCAGAAATGGGTATAACTCTTGGGAGACTGGCCTTGAGTAAAGGGGGCGGGGAATTGTAAAGGGATAGAATTGGACTGTGTGGGGACAGTGATCATCTCCCTTCCTCTTCTACCCAGTCCCCACCATTAATTGGTTCACTTGCCGGGAGCTCAAGTTTCAAAGTGTAGTGATTTCTCAGATTGAAATGCAGAGGATTGGGGTACTTCTTTTCCAAAGCAGATCACACTCCCCTTTTTATCCCTTGCTTAGGAGGCACTGCATAAAACTCAGCTTACTTTCTCTTTGTATGTGCCCACCTAGATGAAACTTCCAGGCCTCTCAGGCCAAAATTTGACCTAAACACACCTTTCAATCCCAAATCATAAGATAACTGCAAGGTTTGCTAACCCTGATGCGGACCTGACTTTATTATTAAGTGAACTGTGAACTGAAGAAAAACTTCAGTTTAGGGATCTTGTTTGAGCCAGATCTAAGCTTTAAAAAAGAAAACAAACAAACAAACAAACAAATAAACCAGAACTAAATCATAGCATTGAAATATCTTGCAACCTGAACCTAAATAATTATTTCATTTAGTTTGATCACACTCCTGAAAAAAGAATATTAATTATGGGGCAACTGAAAGATTTTGGGTGGAGGTTAGTTACAATCAGACTCATGCTACTAAACGTTTGATAAATTTTAGTATTAATTTTCATTTCTCTGAAGAAATATATGGCAAGAAGTTTGTATTTCTTTTTGTCACTTCAGGAGTTCTACATTTTCCCATGCAGTTTTCAAATACCTCTAATCCCTGTAAGAACCCCCAAATCAAGATTTATGTGAAGGCTAAAAAATAAAAATTAAAGATTTGATTTCTTCCTGGGGCTCCCTCTTGCTCTCCATAATAATTGTGTTTTATTTTGGATCTGGTAAAAAAAATATTTGGGAATTTTTTTTTCTAGTCAAAAGATTCTTTATGTAAGGAGACATGGAAAAACCTGATAAGATGTGACAGTGTAGTAATATACAAAAAAATTCGAACTGAAGACATAAAGTTTATTTGAGAAAGCAATGACTGACACTGACAGCCCTTCTGCATCTAGATATTACAGTGAGTAGCATCTTCTCTCTTCAATGCCAGTAAGAGCTAGTTCTACAGAGTCAGTGATTTCCACTTAATGTTTCATCACTTGTGAGGTGTTTCATAACTTGACTTTGGGCTTTTGATGCTGAGTCCTGCATAAAAGCTTCTCCTTCATTTGAATTCCAGTTGAACTGAGCAGTAGGGCTTAATGATAACCTCTCAATTAGTAATGCTAACAAAGAAAATTTCAAGTTGAGTTACATTGCATTTCTAATGATTTGAACTCATTTTTTTGACTTTTGAAACTAAGAATTCTGTGTGGGATCTCTCACAGATAAATTTGGATTCAATTGCAAACAACAAACCAGTTACACAAACAGAATCCTTCCACCCCTACCCCACCACCCCCACATACTCCTTCTACAGAAACATGTCTTATTTTGGAAAGAAAATAACATTTTTAAGTTCATTAAGTTTCAAAAATGTGTTATATTTTACCATTTAATCCTCAAATAATGCTGTGACATAAGTTTTATTATCTGAATTTTTTTTCAGATAAGGAAATCAAACTTGCTTTGGGTATAATAACATTTTCTATATCAGAAGGCTAGTACAGCACAGAACCAGGATTTGACTTGGTTTTCTGACTCCACAGTTTATTTTACATGATGCTATATGTACAAATAACTCTAGGACAAAACAGAGAGCATAGAAAGCCTTGTATCGAAAGTTTACCACTGTCATGATTGGGTCCTTCATCTGTATTATAGACTGTGGTGCCCCCACAGCATATCATGTCAATTTGGTTGTGAGTGCCCATAAGGTTGAAGTTAGATTTCCTCTGTCATTACCTTCTGTGCTAGAAAGGACTGGACTGGTAAGAAGTTGTTGCAAAAAAAGTGTCCTCCTTGTGTCCTCATACCAGTTTGAACTCTTGAACCTGTGTCAATGACACAAGGGGTGGATACTTGGATGTGGATATCAGTGTCCTGGTGTAGGGAACTCTGACGCTTCTCTTCCTCTGTTCTCAAGCATTTATGAACTATGTCATCTGCTTATTATTATACCTAATGAATCACTTTCTGGTTCTCTTTTTCTCTGTCTCTTAAATGAGGGCCATACTTCCTAGGTCTTCTTGCCTGTCAATGATGTAGTAAGCTTTGATTTGCCAATATCTATAGAAAATCTTAGGGGAAACAAAACGCTAAACAATCCTAACATTTTATTTTTAAAATAATATTTCTCTAGGAAATTAACAGTTAAATGCAAAACTCTAATATAATAACCTCATGTTAATCTTTATCCAACTACATTAATGAATAAAATTTTATATATATGATTAATATCAATTATGCAAATTCAGAACTAAAATTTTATATTTGCATTTTTAGCCTTTGTTGTTTTTATTTGTAAATCTAAAGTTATACTGATTGATATATAAAGTTTCCAGCCATAGTAATATCTGGGTTAAATCTTTCTTTAGGAGTTTTAAAGTTACCACCTCTTTGAGATGAATTAAAGCAGGAAGGTAATTTGTACTTTTGCTAGTATAAAGTTGGAGACACTTATATTAAACCATCTTGAAGGATTTTCTGCATACATTAATATGAAGTGATTATCATTTCTCTCTTTAAATAATTTAGATGCACCTTTTGAACCATTGCTCTGAGGCATGCAAGAGAATGGGCCACCCTATTTCTCTCTCTCTCTTTCTCTCTCTTTCTCTCTCTCTCTCTCTCTCTCTCTCTCTCTCTCTCTCTCTCTCTCTCTCTCACACACACACACACACACACACACACACATGCATATTAATCCCGCTGGAATACTGAAGAAGCAGGGTTCATTAACTCAGGCAAATGTTAGTAATGTAATATAAGTAATAGCATTGTCTTTCATTTGGTGTTGCCAGATACTTTTCCAACATCACATCCCCATTAGGAACTAGACATTCAAGAATGTACGAAAAGTTTTTAAGGGCCAAATATAATTCTGAACTCTAATTTACACACTCTGTCACCTCCCTTTCATCTAACTTCTAAATTTTGAAACTACATGAGACAGAAAATAAATGATAGTGCCTTAAATATATCACATACTCAACAAAAGTTTGTTGAGTTAAATTGAATTAAACAGTAACCAAACTAATCCAGATTAAGACATTTCATCCTTTAGCAGTTTCATTTTTTGTTGTTGATTTTGGACTTACTTCAGAGCAAAAGAACAAAGTATCCTGTTAGGAACTTATTTTTTTTAAGTCTATTGTGGTTTATTTTAAATCAGATGTGAACCCAAGAGAAGTTTGAAATTATACTTCTATTGCCTTCAGCTTAAGAAATGACAAATCACCTGATGAGAAATTTATCAGAAAAAAATGCTCTCTCTTTATCACACTTCCTCTTTCTACATCTTTCTTCTCTACTGCAACATATAATTTTCAGTCTTTATGAGAAAGACTTCTTTCTTTTGAAATAGGTTTGGCAGTTTTGGCTACTACCTTAAGTGGGAGAAACATAAAGCATTTCATGTTTTCTAAGGAAATTATCTTAGAGAGATAAAACCATAGTGGCCAACATCACCAGAATTGGTGCTGGTGCAGGGTACGTAACGAGGCCTTGAGCCTTAGTTTTCTCATCTGTAAAATGGAGTTAAAGTCTGCACAAGCATTAGCATTTAATAATATTAACTCAAGGTTGTAAGACTCCAAATGGCTGAAGTTCAAAGGCCTCCCCAGGGAAAAGTGTTCAAGGAAATGCCACTTGGTATCCACAGCTGCTGCATCTTGGAAGAGAATTTGTTGGGGTGTTGTTTATTATTGGAAAGAAGATTGTGGGACTTGAGAAATCTCAAAGAGATCTTAGGTCATATCTACACATACAGTTTTATTTTTCTGAGTGCAGAATAGAACTTTTGGTATGGTTTTTTACAGTGCCATTGTTCTACTATGTAATAGCAAATCTATGGGTTTGGCTGAAATATTCACTTTTTAACTAATTAGATGACATTGTGTAGACATATCCTTAGACCTAGCTAATTAAGATCTGCTTTATACAAACAACTGAATGTTTTAGTTTGTCCTCTCTTTATCATGTAAGAATCTTAGACTGTAGGAATTAAAATGTATCTTAATTCTTAGTCTACTCTCATCATTTTCTAGTTGAGGAAACTGTCAAGAAAGAGAAATAGAACTTAAATTTTCTTTCACACCAGTTTTATAATTGATTTTGTAGGTGACTCTGGCAACATGTTTCAGGTGTATGTGACTATAATAGTGGGATAATCTTATATCCACAAGACTGTCACATAAAAAAAAATAAAGATTCTTGCTTTACAAAAATTCTTCATAGTGGGATATTTGGTTGAAACTTTGATATTATCAATGGTAGGTTCTTAGGCAATAACACAAGAAAAGCTTTAAGTCAAACACCAAGAAAAGAGCTGTATTTCATTGTAATTTTCCCCCTTGCCATTTTACGTATCTTCATGAAATGTTTCTTTTTATCTCAAATGTTTTTCTAAACAACAAAAGAAAACATACACATAAAGCATACATCTATTCAAATTCTCAAATCCTTACAAAAAGTCATAAATTTGTCTGGCATCAAGAACTGTGAAAGATTTATGAGTTTACTTGCAAACTAACAAATTAGCCTATCACAGTTCCATGGATACTGGTAGAAGACACAAGTCTCTTAGGTCAGAGATGAAGGACAGTTTCATACAGAAATAACAGAAGTCAGAGCATCAGCATTTTCACTTCAAATTCCTGAGCCCCAGTTCTTACAGAATGACATAAGAAGGCCAGATAACATCTTCGGGTCAGTGCCTCATGTTGTAGGAGAGGAGCCTCCACATAAAGAATTTGGTTCTTTTATAAACGGGCAGTAAATATTTATGCTCTCTTCCTGCCCCCACCCTCTGGAGGGAAACATTATCTTTATGATGTTGAGCTCACAGCTCTACCAAACATGTTTCGCATGTTTTTGCTATGCCAAAAGCCCTATGTCAAGTGGCAAGACCGTAATTACTGGCACCTTCTATTTCAAATTTTAGGACTTCTTCACTCTTCAACCACAGGCACATTGCTTTCCAGCTAGGGCTGCAGGGTTTGTATTCTTTAGGTGATTCAAGAATGATTTTCACAGCACCAATCTTCTTTGAGAATCCATCTTACTCTGGGGGAAACTACTGGCTGTTACCAAAAAAACATCTTAAATTCTTTCCAAGGTTCATCCCAAGTGCTAAGTGAGTTTTCCAGAACAATAATACTGATCACAAGAATTGATGTAGATTTACTTGGGTCAGTTCTTCACTCTCCATTGGGTCTCCTTCAACAGTGTTGTAAAGGCAACCAGGGCAAAAAAGAACCAAATTCTCCTGGGATTGTGTCTTGGGGAGATCTTCCTAAAAAGGCCAAAGGTCCCTTTTATCAGCCAGTGACTTAAGATATCAGGCCTAGTTTTAATGATGTGCCTGGTTTATAACTATATGGTCAAAATTTTTCTTCTTTCATGCTCAGCATAGGTATCTATCTCCGCAATTCTTGTTTGAAAGAGGATACACTGGGATGAATCTTAGTACTATTTGTTACAATGAGGGGGACCTGGGCTGACTGACAGATTGGAAAGGAAGTTGTCTGCCCCCACCTCCTCACCCCACCCTACTTGCCTAGAGGAAAATTAGCAACAACCAGGGCAGAATTTAGGCAGTTGTCTTTGAGCTATTTCCTGTAATTAACCTTCAGCTACTTTCCAAATGCCTCCTCATTAACAGGCAGTAAAGAGGAGGAACACATATTGCCTGCTACACCATACAGTTGGCCAACATATTCACTACTCCCTCAAGCCCCTTTAATTCATCTATGAGACCTCCAGCCCCACCCTTCCTCTTCTATGAAGCATCTTGTTCTCTTCTCTAAAACTACCAAACACTGTGAAGATGTCTCATTTACAAATAAACAAATTAACTTACCACATTATTATAGATGCTGGTAGAAGACACAAGGCCCTTGGATCAGAGACAAAGAACAATTTGTTACAGCAATAGAAGTAGTCAGAGTATCAGCATTTTTGTATTGGTTCCTTTAGCTCTAATTTGCACAGGTTGGTGTGCAGAGGCCAAATAATACCTTCACACATAGTGGGTTATATTATAAGAGAGAAATTCTGAGCTTAGGGAACTAAAATCTTTTATAATAGTATGCATATTTGTTCTTTGCCTCAGAGGAAAACACTATTTCCATCTTCCAAAGCTGTTAAGTGTCTCTGAAGGAAGACACTATCTCTCTATTCAAAGCCTGTTTGTGATACAAGCTTCCTTGTAAAGATTGTCTGGAACAAAGGTCAGTCAATGCTGCTCTTTCAAGATGTGCAGAAATACAATAGACCCATAGAGAATTGTTTCCCTACTTAGAAGGAAGGGAAAATAGTGCAACTATATGTAGACCTTGTTTCATGATTCTAAGGACCCAACTGAAGACAATAGCACAGGAAAACAAAATTTGGTAATATTAATGCTTGTTTTTTATTTTTTTTATAGTTGAATAGTATGTTTCAATGAACAATATATGTAGCAGTTTATCAAATGTAATATTAATGTTACGGTTTTATGAGAGGTATGCACTGAGATTTCTTCTGAAAGTTCTCATGTGACACATTCACATAAGCTCTTTCTAATAGGGCAGACAAGATCATAGCATTTTAGTGAATGGGCCTGGACTCTATCCATTTGTTTCAGTGTATTCCTTAGATTGCAAGGAGCCATTGAACCTCACAACAACGGTGAAATCTTTATATTTTTTTGCATTAGAAGTATCAAATTGGGTCTGTAGGGCGGTGGTGGCAAATTACTTTATTTCCCTCTTAAAAAATATAATAGGTTACAACTTAATTTGCCAATTATACCTTAGTTCAGCTGATGAAAAAGAAAAAAGAGGAAACATGATATGATTTTGTCTTACTAATAAAAAGGAGCAATACTTTCTCACCCTGAGACTTCAAACATATACATGTTTCCATTCAGAGGGATCTTCCCAATAGCTGAAAATGTTGTGCAAGGTTTGGATAATGGCTAAATGTAGAGCAATCATGTGTTTTGCTGTTTAGGTAGGTTTTATGTGTCTCTAGTTACATTGATTATAGGGAATTTTCCATTGCTGAGTAAACTGAATCAATCCTATAGTACTAACTGGCTTTGGGTCTTTCACATTCTGACACTCCTAGTTAGCGTGTAAAGTTGAGCAAGTTATGTAAGCCCTGAGCTTTCATTTTTTTTTCTTCTGTAAAAACAAAGGATATAAAACTCACTTATGAGTAAACCTCTGAGGTCTCCTGGGATAAAATTAAAGTATCAAAAAAACCCACACATGTACAGAGCACAGAATACAGTAAGTTCTCAAAGTCTGTCCCATTCTTACCTATGTGGTTTGACTACATATGGACAGAAATTCCTCATTCTTCATTGTCATGTTATTCATTGGTTCACAGATTCTTCATTGAACCATCAATGAAAATTAATCCTCCCTGAAAGACCTTGCCTTCTTCTATCAGAGGACAGACTTCTCTGCTCACTTATTTAACATTATATTGTTTATCGTGACCCCCAGGATTGCATCCATGTTGAATAATGAAGATTTACTATATAGACACCAGACAGGTCCTGGGATTGATTCCATGTGAGAGCTCCTAACAGAGGGAAGTGTGTTAAAAAGCTAAAGAACAGATTTGAAAAGCCTAAAATCCTTAGAATCTCAGCTTCAGATCCTGGCAGGATTGAATTCGCTTTTTTTCCCCTGGAGTAGTTAAACTTAGTTTCATGTGTTTTGTCTGAGTACTGTGTGTGGGAGTGGGAATCTATATCATTCAGATGGAAGCTTTCATCTGTTTCAAGCCTGTATGTATATTAAAACAGCCCTGAAATTTTATATGTGCTCAAAGCCTAAAAATATCAGCACAGACCTTAAGAGAATCAGACAGCGGGCTGAAGAAAGATTTAATATTCAGTACTTCTTTCTATTTCTTTTTGCATCATTTTCTAAAAAGTTGGGTTGATAGGAGACCTAAAAAATGTACTTTAAAAACTGAGCAATTGTCCACTTAATGCACTCTATTAAGATGACAATGATGAACATCTTAAAAGAAATGAAACCACAACCTTTTCCTCAATAGCAGGGTATTAGGGCCCAATTTGTCCAAATGGGAGACCTAAATCTCCTTTTTATTTAGGTTCTTTTTTTAGTGTTGCCAATGTAATCTTAACTTGCTTTAGTCTAAACATAGAGGGACCAAGAGGAGGAAGTAAGGATGCCTCAGAGGGACAAATGGTATCTGTGTATGGGAATCTAACCTGAAAATAAATGTTTTGGGGTCTACAGTGAGGTTATGTTCCTGGTTCCCAGGTTCTGTATACTGTAGTTTTTAATAATTTATCAAGTTCAGAGCTCCTTGTTTGCTAAAGAGTGATATAAGTATTGGTCAATCTAAAACAATAAAGGTCACTTAATTTATTAGAGCTGAATGCAGGTTTTCACCAGCACAGGATACCAGTATGCTGGAGAGCCACTTTTTTTTTTTTTTCTCATATGAGGCAATCTGGAGCCGTTTGCATATGAATTTTGGGCTTCCAAGCCAATGCCTCAATGGACAAGGAACTGTAGGTATGTCATTGAACTCATTTATCCCTTTTCCTAGTCATCTTAAGAAAACATGTCTTTGCTGCATTCAACCCCACATCTTCCCCTTCTATCTACTAGAGCATATGAATACCTATTTTTGGTAAATGTCATGGTTTTTTACATCACTGGGTAAGCATGAAAATTTCTCTCTAAATATTTGAATCATTTCATTTATAGTCAAGGATACTTTCTCAAAATGAACATTTTAAAGCCAACCAATTTGACTATGCATCTGGGTTTGAGCTCAAGAGAGGTAGAAACACCATAGTTAATCGAACTAATTTGTATTACTATTCTTATCTGGTGGTCTCACTTTGAGGAAACCACAAAGATGTCATTTTGGGAAGTTGCAGCTTTGGGGTGGGGCTGAGTTGGAGGTTGGACCTTTTGGTGGTCAATGATTGTGTAAAACACAGCATGAAATTGTGTAAAAAGATTTGCAGTGAACTTTTTTTAAAACACATTTTCTTTTTCAGAGCAGTAATTTTTAATTATGACATTTTGAAAAGAATGAATGCAGTGTCACATCATGTAGAGAACAAATCACTGAATTTTGGGATTAGGATAAGCAGAGACCTAGTCCTGTCTATGCCATTTTTAAGTATTGTTGTGTTGGGAAAATTGCATACCAGTATGGTGTCAATTTCTTCTCTATAAAATAAAGAATTGGCTTAGATCAGAGTTCTCAAAATTTGTATATTAGACTTGTGAAATTGCCTGCGAAAGCAAAATTATAAAATAAAATAAGTTGAGAAATGCTGCATTCTCTGCCCTCCAAATTTATATTAGCATATTATGGGCTGTGAAAGGTTCTGTAATTAAAGACCCTAACTTAACTTTAGTATTTTCCAAAAAAAATCTTTTTTAGTGATGCATCTTAATATCTTTTGGGAAAGAGTACAGGCATATGTAGAAGATATTGCAGGTTTAGTTCCAGACCACCACAATCAAACTTCGAAATAAAGTGAGTCACACAAATTTTTTGGTATCCCAAAAATTATGTTTATACTGCACTGTAGTCTATTAAATGTGCAATAACATTATGTCTTTTAAAAAGCCTATGTACATACCCTTATTTTAAAAAATTCTTTATTGCTAAAAATGCTAACCATCACCTGAGCCTTCAGTAAGCCATAATCTTTTTGTTGGTGGAGGATGTTGCCTCACTATTGAGGACTACTGAGTGGTCAGGGTGGTAAAGGCTGAAGGTCGGGATGGCTGTGCCAGTTTCTTAAAATAAAGCAAAAATGAAGTGTGCCACACCTATTCACTCTTCCTTTCACAAATGATTTCTCTGTAGCATGTAATACTGTTTGATAGCATTTTATCCAAAGTAGAACGTCTTTGAAAATTAGAGTCGATCATCAAAATCTGGTTCGTATCAACTAATTTTATGTACTATTCTATATCCTTTGTTGTCATTTCAATAATCTTCCCAGCATCTTCACCAGGAGTAGATTCCATCTCAAGAAATCTTTTCTTTGCTCACACATGAGAAGCAACTCCTCACTTATTAAAATTTTATCATAAGATTGCGGCAATCCAATCACATGTTTAGGCTCCTCTTCTAACTCTAGTTCTTTTGCTATTTCAATCACATCTGTAGTCACTTCCTCCACTGAACCCCTCAAAGTCATCCATGAGGGTTGGAACCAACTACTTTCAAATTCCTGCTACTGTTAATATTGTGACCTCTTCTCATGAATTATCTATTCACTATTTAGAATGGCAAATCCTTTCCAGAATGTTTTCAACTTACTTTGCTCAGAACCATCATAGGAATCACTATCTATGCTAGCTATAGCCTTACAAAATGTATTTCTTAATAAGACTTGAAAGACAAAATTACTTCTTGATCCATGGGCAGCAGAAAGAATGTTGTGTTAGCAGCCATGGAAACATCATGAATCTTGCTGTACATCTATCTCCATTGAGCTCTTGGTGACCAGGAGCATTGAAAATAAGTAGTGATATTTTGAAAAAAAAAAAAATCTCTCTCTCGCTCTCTCTTTTTTTTTTTTTGAGCAGTAGTTTTTAAAAGTGGGCTTACAAATATACTGTCATCCAGGTTTTATTGTTCCATTTGTAGAGCACAGGCAGAGTAGATTTAGCATAATTCTTAAGATGCCTACGAGTTCCTGAATGGTAAATGAGCATTGGCTTCAGCTTAAAGTCACCAGCTGCATTAGCCCCTAGCAAGAGACTATGCTTGTCCTTTGGAGCTTGGAAGCCAGGCACTGACTTCTCTTCTCTAGTTATGAAAGTCCTGGATGGCATCTTCTTTCAGGATAAGGCTGTTTCATTTACATAGAAAATCTGTTGTTTAGTGTAAGCATCTTCATTAGTTATCTTAGCTAGATCTTCTGAACAACTTGCTACAGCTTCTACCTTAGCCCTTGGTCCTTCATCTTGCACTTTTACGTTATGGAGATGGCTTTTTTCCTTAAATCTCATGAACCAACCTCTGCTAGCTTCAAACTTTTCTGCAACTTCTCTGCAACTTATTTCTCACAGCCTTCATAAAATTGAAGAGAGTTAGGGCCTTACACTGGATTAGGCTTTGGCTTAGGGAGTGTTGTGGCTGGTTTGATCTTCTATCCAGACCACTGAAACTTTCTCCATATGCAGTAATATGGCTGTTTTGCTGTCTTATCATTCATGTGTTTACTGGAGTAGCACTTTTAATTTTCTTCAAGAACTTTTCCTTTGCATTCACAAGTTGGCTAACTGGTACAAGAGGCCTAGCTTTTGGCCAGTCTCAGCTTATGACATGCCTTTTTCACTAAGCTTAATAATTTCTAGCTTTTAATTTAAAGTGAGAGACTTGTGACTCTTCCTTTCACTTGAACATTCAGAGGTCATTGTAATTTTATTAATTGGCCTAATTTCAATATTGTTGAAATTAGGGAACAGAGAGGCCTGAGGAGAGGGAGATGGGAGAATGGCCAGTTTGTAGAGCTGTCGGAACACACACATTTATGAGTTGAGTTCATTATCTTATGTAAACATGGTTTATGGTGCTCCAAAGTAATTACAATAGTAAAATCAAAGATCTTTGATCATATATCACCATAAAAAATATAATCATAATGAAAAAGTTTAGAATTTTACAAGACTTACCAAAATGTGAGCAGAAACATGAAGTGAGCAAATGCTGTTGGAAAAGAATGAGACCTATAGATTTTCTTGACACAGGGCTGTCACAAACCTTCAATTTGAAAAAAAAAAAATCTGCAAAGCTTGATAAAGCAAAAAGCAATAAAACAAGGTATGTTTGTATAATGAATATCTTTTGGAAACCCTGGGTTCAATCATCTCTAAGACCTTTTGCAGATTGCATTAAATTACTGTTATTTTTTTATACTTTGTCAATAAGAAAGTTTTTCTTTGTTAATTTTTGGTAATTTCTCATATAAAGAAGAACAGGAGATGAAATAATTTAGTCACCTAAATATTCATTAGAATGAATCATTGGTCCCTCTACCTCATTTAAGGTGTTTTCCTATTTAAAAGTTTATGATTCTATGATCCTAATTTGAGAACAGAGACAATTCATTCTATAAGAAAAATTAATTGCATTTCTTACCTTCTAGAAAACCTTATGTTACTTTATATACCTATTAGCCTGTACAAATGTTTATTTTTTCCCTCATGTTATTATTTCAACAAAATGATAGATTTACCTAAGCAATAGATACATTTTGTAGTCTCATGGCTAATACTTTTAATGTTTCTGAAAATTCATGTTTCTCATTACATCATAACTTTAATTAAAATTTCAGTTACCTGTTGGTCCAAGTTTACACAGGCATTAAAATTTCTGATTCTTCTTTAGGACATTAGATCAGAGTATATATGTTGTTGATTTTATTTATTATTTAAAAACTTGTTTTTTTTTTAAACATCTACACCTTTTTTTCAGACAAATGAAAAGGAAAGAGTGTAAGCCTACATTTCTAAATAAATTTTCAAGTTCATTTACAAAGAAGATAATCTTTGTTTTGGAAGGTTATATCTTCATTATCTGCTTTTTATTTCTTTCATCAAAGTAGTTCAAGATGTATTGTATTTTGGTTAAAAAATGCTTCCAATAGTTTCAGCAACAAAAATAAATATAATGTGTCTTATTTACCATAAAAATAATTAAAGTTTTTCCATTTATTCCCTCTCTAATTGATCACTCTTTCTCCAGATACGTATCTAAGTTTATAAAATACTCTCAGTACCCACAAGGTGGCATGGCCTTCTTGTGCAATTCAGTTTCATTTGGTTAATTTCTGCTTTAGCTGCTGCTTTATTTTAGCTTCTACTCTTTTATTAAAAATTTGAATTTTACTTAATGGTTTTATTTTTTCTCACTTGTAGCTAGTGTATTTAAATTTCTAGAGTGAGGTAGATTTTTCACAGAAATAATCAACTAACACTCTTCAGCCTTTTCTATTGTTTAAGCCCACTTTGGAGCTGAATTTAAATTATTTGACTTTGAATAATTCCTAGTGTCTATCATGCCTGATAAACACTAGAAATTCAATATTTGCTGTGGAATTTCATGATTTGCCTTGTTGAAAAGATATTCAAATACTCAGTATTATCAGAATAATCTATGGACACTTTTTATCATTCTATTTGCTAGTGAAACAATCTGTCTCCATTGTCCAGGAAATGCTGTTATTTTATGACATTACAAAAATATGTATTAAGGTAAAATATCCATCATATCTCAATTGTGAGAAAGGCATGGTTAATTTTAATTCATCCATTTGCTATTTTCTTTGGTAAACATTTGGGCTTGCTCTGTTTATACTCAGAACTATGGTAAGAGCTAAGAGCATGTAAGTATGAGTAGAACATACATAAGTTAATTACAGAGGCGTAATAGCCACGCATGCATTCATTTGACAAATATTTATTGAGTGTATACTGTGTATTATGGATGATGAATAGTGAATAAAATTGTAAAAAATCTTACATTCGAGGAAGACAAACAATGAACTAGATGAATAAGAAAAGTGAAATACATAGCATGTTTAATAATGATATGTGCTAGAGAGAAAAAAATAAACAGAAAAGGGCCAGTAGGGAAGATTGAGAGTAGTTATATTTTCAATGTGAGTAGTCAGAGATGGTGTCTCTAAGAAGGTAAACTTGCAAAAAAGACCTGAAGAAGGTACAGAAGTGAACTGTATTTATCTGGGGAAGAACATTGTGAGCAGCAAACTTTTCAGGACAGGAAATACAAAAGCTCCAACGTGGGAATGGAACACTACTTTAAATGTACTACCAAAGTCTTGTGAGAAATGAGATGGGAGCAAAGGGGAATGAAGAGCTCGTCGGGGAAAGCTAAAAAGAATTTTACAGAGATAGGGAGATTAACCCAAGACCCAATAAAGAGAAAGGCACTCCGGGTGGAGAGAACAGCAGGAGCAAAGCCACAGATGCATGAAAGCTAAAGTTGCGATTGTGTGGGAAGCAAGAAAATGAGACAGTAAATGGGACCAACACACAATAGCCTAGTATGTACAACTCTACTTAATATCTACCTGGGAGGAAAAACAGTAATTTTATCAGAATAATTTTGAGAAAGAAGTAGCTGAGTTTTAATTGAGGCAAACTGTGGTGAAAAAAAAAATTAACTGACAGTAGATGTGCAGCATGATCTTAACTGATAATTTAGATCTGTCCTTTCCAAAGAAATCTGTTTCTTGTCATTGGGATTTGGAAGCTTTAAGATCAGAATGCCTAAAGGACAGAAAGTAAAAGTTTTGAGTGCGCTATATATTCAAAATGTCAGTTCTTCTTTTGAGATAAGGCCCCAGTATGTAGTGTCTACCTTGGAATGCACTAAATTTTAGATTTGTGAGATCTCTCAGTGGATAACGTAAGTCTCTTTCATGAGAGGTTTCACCAGAGGGAGAACTCACTGTGATAATATCTGATGGTTGTCAGATAAGGTGATGGAAAAGTATCCCTTGATTGTTTTGGAGAAACAGAATCTGACACATTCAACTGTAACAACTACAGTTCTAAATTAATGCCAGTGTACTTATGTCAGCTCCCTCTACCCCTTTTTAAAGATAAAATGGTGGGTTTAAATCTCAGGCTAGGACTTCAAGTTTGTAAGCTGTTATTTATTTTTCTGAAATTCAACTTAATTTCAACTTTCAGACATCACTCTACTGGCATGGCAAAAAAATTAACTTTGGGAACTTTGGTGGGACTCTTCCTTCCTAAAGTCACAGTAAGTGTTTGAAAGACATGATAAACTCGAAGACCCTGTGTGAGGTGGGATCTGCTTCACACAGACTGCCACAGAGAAACTGTCAACTGTGTGTCAGTATGGCACCTTCAAGGCTGTGGGTATCGTGCTGGTTGTATGACACCTTTGGGGACAGGAGCTTGCTCTTGCATCTGTAGCATTCTAGGGCCATGAGGATCCTTGCTAGGTAACCCTTTGTCCCATATACCTGAATTCTAATTTGCTGCCCAGGTTCATGTTCTCTCTCCTGGGCTCTTCCCTAGACATTCTTAGCCACTATCCCCTCAGGACTAATTTTTGCCTCTATCTCTCTATCCTATAATCCAGAAAAACCTTTTTGTGTTTTTTTGAGGCAAATTGTGAAAAAAATCTTTTTGCCTTTGTTTTATCTTCACTAGTTGGCTTGTTCCTCGAATCACCCATATCCTCTGAAGAGATGGGCTCTTAGAAACGAGGTCTAGGAAGAGCAAAGGATGTTTGCCCCTCACGTGGCTCTTCTGACCCAATAGCTGGAGATAGAGTCTCTGCTCTGGGCAGTGAAGGGGAAGAAATATTCCAGGAGAAGAAAAAAATTATTATTTCATAATATTTACATAATTTCATATACATTAAGCCTGTGTTAATAGTCAAAGTATTTATTCATATGCATTTGTATGTTTTCTGTGGGATGGCAAGGTGACTGGTTTCTACTGAAAAATCCTAGAGGACTCCTTTAGCATCTTAGAACACTAGTTTCTTAACAGATAAACAGTGGACACTGCCTGCAGTTCCTCCCTGGGAGAATGTGGGGAGGATTAAACGAGGCTGGTTAGTCATTATGCATGTAGCACCAAAAGTACATTTCTGTCTTTAGTTCAGAATTCTGTGATTTGAACTTCAAGTGACCCGTGGTCTCAAAAGTAGTGAACCCAGTGACGGAACAAAATCAGTAGACTTATTAGATAAAAATCTTTGTTTATATTCTCTTTCCTAGGAAAAGTGAAAAATCTGATTATTGTTATAGATCCTCCTTTTTATCCAAACTATAAATCTCTTTCATTGTGCCCATTTCCTTCTTAACAGAAGCAGCAGCTTTGTGAGCACATTATTGTGTGCACATCTCTGAGAACGTTGTAGCATACTCAGGGCTGAAGAATGGCATGATGCATGGAGGCTTCTGTGCCAAGCTTTCTTGAGGAGGGGAGACGCAGCCTGGGACTTGTACTTGCTTTGGGACTTAGCACAGCACTGAGCACACGTCAACTTCCATATTACTGTTTCTTAACTGAGAAAATCTTGGAAGGCGAAGTCCAGGACATCTGAATGGGTGCCCACACAGAGGGGCAGCAGAAGCTGGCCAGCAATAGGAGGCCTGGCATCCCAGGATTGCAAGCCTCTGTTCTCTTTTCTGGCCCTTCACCTGTCTATGCTCCACCTGCCTCCAACAGATACACGTACACACACACACACGGAGTCCTGTGACCCGGCACAAATAGATAAACATTTTCAGATACTATTAACCCCCACGATTAAGTGCATGGTGTATTTCAATTCTAGTCTTATTTCTTTTTCTTCTGAAGCATCTTAATTATTTCTTTATTATACCATCGGAGAAAGATAGATATCAGATTTAATTGTGTTTTTTGTTTGTTTGTTTTACACAGAAAAGTAATAGCACCTATTATATATTGAGCTCTCATTATTTGCTTGGCATTGTACTGAGCACTTTATATTCTCTGATCATAATGCTTTGAAATTAGAGATCAACTGCCAAAGGAAAGCAGGAAGAAGCACACATACATGGAGATTAAACATGCTACTAAAGAATAACTTGGTCAGTAAAGAAATAAAAAGAGAGATCAAGAGATACATAGAAACAAGTGATAATGATAGTATAACATATAAAAACTTTTGAGACATGGCAAAAGCGGTCATAAGAGGAAAGTTCATATCATTACAGGCCCAGCTCTAAAAATAAGAATAAGCCCAAATAAACAACCTAATGCTTCATCTTAAAATACTAGAAAGGGAAGAACAAATGAGGCCTAAAGTCAACAGAAGGAAAAAAAAAATCAAAATTAGAGCAGAAATAAATGAAATTGAAAACAAAAAAAAGATAGAAAAAAATAAGTACAACAAAGAGCTGGTTCTTTGAGAAGGTTAATAAAATTGAAAAACCCCTGGTTAAACTCGCTAAAATGAAAAAATAGGACACAAATAAACAAAATCAGGGATAAAAGAAGAGAAATTATGACTGACATCACAGAAATACAACGGATCATACAAGAATACCATGAAAAAGCATATAATAACAAATTTAATAACCTAGAAGAAATGGACCAGTACTTAGAAAAATACAATCTTCTTAGAATCAAGAATTGGAAAATCTAAATAAATTGATCAGCAGTATGGAAATTGAAACAATCATTAAAAACCTATCAAAAAGTAAAAGTCCAGGACCAGATGGCTTCACTAGTGAATTCTACCTAACATTCAAAGAAGATTTAATACCTATTCTTCTCAAACTCTTCCAAAAAAATCAAAGAAGAGGCAATACTTCCCAACTCATTTTATGAGGCCAATATTACTCTGATACCAAAACCTGTTAAAGGTAACACACAAAAAGAAAACTGCAGACCAATATCTCTCAAGAACACAGATGGAAAAATCCTAAATAAGATACTAATGAACCGAATACAACAACATATTAAGAAGATTATACACTACGATCAAGTGGGCTTCATCTCAGGGGCCCAGAGATGGTTCAACATACACAAATCGATTAATGTGATATACCATATAAACAATTAAAAATTAAGATGCAGAAAAAGCCTTTGCAAGATACAGCATCCATTTTTGATCAAAACACTTAAGAAAATAGGTATAGAAGGAAAGTACTTTAACATAATAAAGGCCATATATGACAAGCCCTCAGTCAACATTATACTTAATAGTGAAAAACTAAAAACCTTCCCTCTAACATCAGGAACAAGGCAAAGTTGTTCACTATCCCCACTATTATTCATTATAACATTGGAGCTCCTAGCAAGTGCAATCAGGTAAGAGAAAGATATAAAAGGCATCTAAATAAGAAACAAAGAAGTTAAACTGTCACTATTTGTGGATGACATGATTTTCTATATAGAAAACTCTAAAGACTCCACAAGAACACTACTAGAAACAATATGCCAATACAGTAAAGTCTCTGGATACAAAATCAACATTCAAACATTCTTAATGTTCTTATACTCTAATAATGAAACGTCTGAAAAACAAGTGGAAAAGATAATTCCTTTTGCAATTGCAACAGAAAGAATAAAATACCTAGAAATAAATTTAACAAAACATTTGAAGGGGAGTAGGAGGAGGGTGAAGTGGGTAAAGGGGATCAAATATATGGTAGCTGAAGAAAACTGGGTTTGGGGTGGTAATCACACAATAGAATATATAGATGTCAAATTATAACATATACCTGAAAATTATATAATTGTATTAACCAATGTTACTCCAATAAACTTAATAAAAAATTTTAAAATGTAAATTAATAGTTGAGATGCACCAAAGATCAAAGAACTGATCTCTACTGGACAATCTTAGACAACTTTACAAACAGACATACTCATTTTGGGTAGAGTCACTACAGGTTTCTGCCATAAAAACACAGGAATTCTGACAAATTCTATTTTGTGAAATTCATATCAAAAAAAGAAAAAAATGGGAAGTACATTTGTGATTTTATACACAGCATTATCAATAATATTTCTGACAGGAGAGAACTTTTATTATAACTAAGCATCAAGGAGAATTCAGTTTCCTACTTACAAATTTACATGTTACAGGGTTATTTACAGACTAACTGCTGATTCGATACATTTCAAACCCTGGATGTCCTTTTCTTTCCACATAATTCCAATCCTGGGTGTTGTGAGACATGTTTGTATCCTGATAGAACCTCTGACTCTGTATCTTCATGGCACAACACTAGGAGAATCAGCACAGTAGGAAGGAGGAAGCTGGGAACCCAACTCTAACTACACTGAGATCAATGGCAGGGCCCCAACTACACCTGAAAGTACCTGTGAACCACATCAGTATATCCCAATGAACCAAAAAATGTGCATTTACAACCCAACCTCACCTTAACCAGATCCAAGAAACACCACATCAACATTGTCTGGCTGAAGGAAAGTGGGACAGAAAATTGGAGCAGAAAAAGTTAACCAAAACATCTTTGGTTTTAATGTCTATTTTTTTCAAATTTTTCAAAAACTCATGGCCATGTGAACACATCCTATTGCCTGTCCAAGAGCCTTGGATGTAAGCTGCATACATGAAGGGTCTGAAGCTTAAACTTCATGAGCCTTTTTGGGCAAAGGAAGGCTTTCCATCCATTATAATATCTCTTGTTTTTTTTTTTTGCCTGTGCAATGATACATGATTGTACTTCCCTTTTGTACTGTATTTAATTATCAATGTCTAAAGTCTTTTGTAACAAAATCCTTGACTGCTCAAGATTTATTTGAACATTAGCTCTAGAGGTATCTTTTGTATACCTTCAGGTTTCAAACATATATAGCTTCATGAGAATTAAGTAAAGAATCACAAGACCTTTAAGATTCTCAATTTATTTCTCTGACCCTAATTTTTAAAGAAAGGAGAAGCAGAGTTGAACTTGGCAAGCAGACAACCACATTACAATTATAATACTATTTAATTATGACATAAAAATGCAATGGGTCACAGTGGAACACCTACCTAACTTATTAAAAAGTAAAAAAAATTGTTAACTAATTGTTTTGTTTTCCCAAACAAACAACTGGTTTAATTTTCCACATAGGATAAATCCATAAGTTCTCTCATCTGTAAATGAACATAATCTAACCTCTTTCTAGATGATAAAACTAATGAAAGAGAAACCATGTCTTTTTAGCTTACTCTTATATCCTCAATTTCCGGAGTATTAGAAAAGATGAAGTAACTAACATGGAAATATGTGATAGATGAAATCAAAGGATATCAGTTATTCAGCTATGGCACATACTAATGCAATTATCTGTTGCTATTGTAGCAAATTATCACAAACTTTGTGGCTTAAAACAATACAAATTTATTATTTTACAGTTCTGAAAATCAGATTCAAAATGAGTCTTATGGAGGCAAAATCAAGGTGTCAGTCAGCAGGGTTGCATTCCTTCTGGAGGCTCCAGGGGAGACACCATTGCCTTTTTCAGCTTCTAGAGGCCTCTCACTTGTCTTGGCTCATTGTCCTCTCCTCCATGTTCAAAGCCTGTCACTCCAACCTCTGGTTCTCTTGTCTCATCTTCTTTTTCTGACTCTGATTCTATTGTCTCCCTTGTATAAGTACACTTGTGATTTCACTAGGCCCATTGAGATAATTTCAGATAATCTCATCTCAAGATCCTTAACTTAATTCCATGTGCAAATTTTCTTTTGCCGTGTAAAGTAAAATGTTCACAGATTCTGGGGGTTAGGATGTGGACATCTCTGGGGGCGATTACTCTATCTATCACACAGAGTAAGAAAATCATTCCCAGAATATCCCTTTTTAGAAATATTTACTGGAACCCATAGAGTTTAGAGCTGACTTCTGGGCTAGTGTTTTGTTTTGCTTTGTTTTGTTTTGTTTTCCTTTGAAATAGTACATTTACTAAAGTAGAAATTTTTAAATTTTAGTGTCCAAAAAGATTTACTGGACACAAAGACCACAAAAAATTCTATATTCATACCAAGAAGTAGTACAGATGTTGGGGAAATTAGCTCTGTAGGAAGGCTCTCTTTGTCTTAGCAATTTATAATCTGGATGAGTGGATGTATAACAGGTATATGATTCTCACCACCCTGCCCTGTCAGTTCTTTCTTTATTGCTTATTCAATTCTGGGAAAGACTCAATATGCTCTATTAATAAGAACTTATTTCTTTTTCCCCATTGCTTCTTCTTGTCTTATATGAGTTACACAGAAACTAACTTGACTTGTGACAAGAATAAGATATTTGTATAATGATGCTTCTCAGAGAACTGATAACTTAATAAAAAGGGTATATTATAATAACTGAAAATGTTTTTTAGCAGAATATGGTTTTCAGACTCCCTCAATGTGAACTAATAACAGTATTTCTGACACACTCCAGGTGTTCAATGTATATTTTTGAACTAATTACACATTTATAAATAATGAGGATAGTATGAAGATCATTTTAGTCCCATAGAGCAGCTAACCCCTTACAAATATCCTGGCTGGGATATAATAGTGATTCTCAAGACACAGATTCCAAGATTAAATAAGGAAAAGGTAGAAACAAGAAGAAAATGGTCCCAGGATCTAGTGAGCACCTTATAGACAATAGGTGTAAAAAACTTTTTCGAATCTTGGTTTACTATTGCACATTAAAACATTACAGTATTAGTTCTCAGGTCTGACTCAACAAAGTGCCACCACTGAGTCATCTGACCACTTCCTGGGTTTTTCCCCTTGAAGCCTTCACACCCAGGGTCTTCTCGCACCCCACCCTGAAGGATGATGATCTCAACAAGGTTCATTAACTAAAGCCTTAACAGACCCTGCTTATGTCATGGTCCCTGTGGAAACCAAGATTCTATCTCTGGAGGCTGACACTGGGGAAGGTTTAAACAACAGCAATTAGTTGGGAATTTTCTCCTACGAGTCATCTGTGAGAACCATCTGACCTCACAAGCAAGATTCTCTGTGGTGAGAAAGGGTGGTATGTGCCTTACAGGAAATGTAAAAATGACTTCAGGGCAGTATGTACATGATTAGCCAAAGAGTAATGTGTAGCACTGGAATATTGCTTTATAATTTGAGAATAGGAAGATAACTAGGGAGAATGAGAGATCAGAGATCAATAATGAAGGATGGGTTGATGAAACAGTCTAAAGAAAAACGAGCTCTTGTGGGTTTACTCAGTTATTCAGCAGATTAAGTGCTGAGCACTTGTAATGGGGCAATCCGCTGTTCCGATCCTTCCTCCTCCTTACCCCTGTTTTCTCCTGCTGCCAGCTCTCTTTTTGTTGTTCTCAATTTGAATATTTTTCATACTCAGAGCTGTATAAACTTCTCTTCATCACCAGATTCTTTGATCTATGAACAATAGCAGCCCTTTGAATAGCAGAATAGGAATATTTGTTTCATAATTTCACTTTTTTAAGAGACTTTGAACATGAGCATGTCAGGATAATTTAAAGTTAAAGGGTTCTCATGATTTGACCACACCCTGACCTTTTTTTGGTCCTCTTATTTCCTTTTCATAATGTTTTTATTTTTTACCCAATTTGGTCACACTCTTTTGAGGCTAATTATATACTGGCCTTGCAATCTTCACAAGATTTGCACATGACAAGTTCTGATTTGCTTGTTAGTCAGTGAAGGCAATCTTCAAAATAAAGCTTCATAAATAACCAAAAGAAAGATTTTATACTCAACAGTAAAGCTAATTTATACTTACAAAGATTTTTTTCTGTGATGTATTATACAGTGTTAGGCATAATATTTTAATCTCCTACACTTTAACACGCATTTCAGCCATCCTGACTTTGATTGACCTATGGCATCTGGATGCTTCATAATATACTGTGAGACATAAAGCACTCCATCATATTATGGTCTGTAGTGTGTTATTATGCAATAGCTTTAGATTTTCCCTCTTTTTCTTTTACACACACACATGCATGCACACACACATGCATGCACACACTCCAATGTTTACATTCAGTGGTCCCTAAAATTAAGTAGTATTTCTTCCTCTTCTATTATCCACTGTTTGCTCTGTTAGTGGAACAAAAGCAACTCTGTTAATTTCTGAGAGACTCTAAAGATGTGTTTATATAGATAGCAACACATGCCAACAACCCAATATAGAAGACTATTCCTAGGATTCTCTTAGCACTCATCATAAAGTACCACAGATGACCCAACCAATAAATAACCTATCAGGAAAAAATGTGTTATGAGAAACAAGGTGCATAGAGATGTGGATTCTAGAAATAGTTTAGCTACTAATTAGTATTGTGATTTTAAGGAAATCATTTTACCTTTCTAAACCTCTTAAACAGACTATTACCTATCCAACCTACTTCCTGGGTTGAGGACAAAATAAGATAACACATGCAAAAAGCAGTTTAAACAATTAATCTTTTACATAGACAACTTTTAAAGTCAATTATGTCTCAGTTTGTAGAGTTATTTTAGAAGAAAATTATTTCTTTCTTTGCATAAGTATTTTACTTGTGAAACTATCTTAAAAATGGGATTTACTTTTAAGACAGTCAATCAGACTTATTAAAAGAAACTATATGAGGCACTAAAAAATTCTTTTGTTTATTTTCCAAGATTCGGATTGAGGCCCCTTATATAACACTCAAAAGTCCTTACCTTTATACATAATCAGACTTGGACACTTAGCAAACTACTGACAACTTGAGACAGCTGTAAGTATAACCATCCTTCAAAACTCCAGGTGGGCAGAGACTTAGCTTTTCATCTGATTTTCTACATACACAGCCAATTAAGAGATTAAAAGGACATACCAGTTTTAAAATTTGTTATTTACTGACATTGGCAGTGTGCTAGCACTGTGTTTTGACTGAATTGACAGGAGCATATTTATAGAGAAGAATTCTACCTAGATTCTTTTGTTCTGCTCATTACAATTGATTTGTTACTGGTATAAACTCAGGGTTATTATAATAATTAGCACAGACATTAATGTAACAAAATAGTATTTTTCAGTGAAAGTAATATTCAAATACAAGCCTGATTTTCCACAACAGTTAGTGAGGGCCTTCCAACGCTCTGATACTGAGCTCATTCTTAGTGCTCCATATTAAGCTGAGATTCCTTTTTTTTTAAATTCTTTTTTGGTTTTCATATTAAAACTTTCCAGGTCACAATTACGTCTAGTTTGTGCCATGCAATGCCAGTGAAGTGATAAACACTTTCACATAAGTCAAAGGCAGCATTTGAAGAGTGCAGGTGTTGAGAAGATTACACACCATGCGATGTTTGACTGTGGGATTCATTACAGCTTATGGGAAGATAGCAGCACTTGAAGGACTCAAATGACAGAAACACGGTTGCAACTTGCTGCCAAGCCATACAGATGTGGGGGTAATGTTTAAATTCATCTAATAGAGACTCATTCAAGACCACCTGAGCCACCTCTGTGGCTCTTGTCCCTGGTTTGTTAGAGCCACAGGCTTACACACCTGCCAAGAAGTGTGAACACCCCTCTAGGTCTTTGTAAAATGCATCTGTGTGCAACTTTCAATAGCTTTTACAAAACATGCAATTACTGCTCAGAGTAACTTCCCTTCAGCTGCTTTTTAGTCAAGAGAAGTAGGTGTAAACATTTTCCAGCAGGTTAGAATTCCAAATGCCACTTGGATCCTGGGCCAAAGGCCTTTTTATATTGTTTGTGCATGTATTCAAGGTATAGTCTATCTGCAAAATTAAGGATTAAAAGACATGTAGTCTGGAAAAAAAGACATAGGTTTGTGTTGAAAATTCACCTTTGAAATAATTTTGGGAATGGTCATTGGAAGTAAGCAATAATAAATGATTCAGCTGTAGTGAACAAAACATGGCAATATGCTTTGATACTCCTATTTAGCAATATCAATTGCCTTTTTATGTATAAAAGTCATGAATAAGGAGATTTAGGGGGAAATAGAAATGATATATTGAGTTGCATACTCATTAACACTTGCCTTTTGAAATGGAAGAAAATGATGTTGAAGTGGCTGCAGCCGTCTTTGGAGTAAGGACCATGATTACGAGGCTTAACACAAACTCCTTCTATTGCCTGAGGCCCGAGGCCCTGGGACACCAATACCTTTATCTAGGACAGTTTCCTGCCAGGCTGGCCACCTGAGCAGAGGCTTTCCTAGTATCAGAGGCTTTGGAGTTCAAATCAAATTCTTCACACTCAGACACATCAGAAATTTTCATCATCTTCAGAAAAATTGAGCAGGAACAATGGTGACTTTTATATTAATTTATTTTGATCTGTGGTTAATCAACTCTCTACCAGCTTCCCTAAACACTGGAGTCTTTTGGTTCCACGAATCCTTTCTTCTGCCATGTAAACTCTCTTTCCTCTCGCACTCTCCAGCTCTACCTCTGGCTTTTCTCACTTCCTTTGTGGACCCTTCTTCCCCACAGAAGCTACTCAATGATGGCATTAGAATTACATTTGAACTCTGGTCAGATGACGTGAAGATTTTTTTTTTAATATGGCTTTCACTTTTCTCCTTTCACCCTCCTTTTAGGAAGCCAGAACTGGCACAGTCCTCTCACCACAGTTTTCACAAATGAAACTACCAGAGATGGTAAAGTACAAATTAGATAATGATCATAAATACAAAAAGTACTTAAAGAATTCAGCTCAGAGGATACCTTATTTAGATGCTATTCTTTTCTCTTTCTCTTTTTTCCTTTCTTCCCTCCTTCCCTTTCTTTCTCTCTCTTTTTTCCTTCTTTCTTTCATTCCTCCTTTCTTTCTTCCTTCCTTACTTTCTCCCTTTCTTTCCTCCTTCCTTCTTTTCTTCCTTCCAAAATGTCTGTTAAGTTACTTTCATGTGCTGGTATGTCTGAAGACAAATAGTACATTTAAATGAGGTGATTTGCATCAAGTTTAATTAATGGGGAAATTTGCAAAGGTGTAGGCTGGGGTTAGGACACTAACAACATAGAGTATAAAACTCCAGATCTTAGTAACAGTGGAGAGCCACTTCTACCTCTAGACGACAATCCAAAGAGGTTGCTACAACCTAGAAAGAAAAACTGCATGGAGAGGGCCTCCTGAGAGGAACCATAGCCATAAAGAGAGGGATACAGCCAATTCACAGCAACTTGGTTTATTTTCAGATCTTATTCTCTTCTTATCTTCTAGTCTTCATTAGGGACCTCCCATAGGCCTACACAACTGGCAGGCAAATACAAGAGAACCTGCAATTCAGCCTTCCAAGGCACAAAAGTGGGAGATGGGTAAAAAGTTGTGGTGGGTGGAGGACAAGCTGAGTCCAGCTGGTCACTGGAGTACACCTGGTGATAGAAACATGACAAAGGCAAAGCTCTGCTATTCAGAAAGTTTATATCCTCAGTGGGGGCAATAGAAAACATAAGGATGGAGGATTACAGTGTGGGTGCAGAGAAGAGAGAAGAATTTAAACCCAATTGCTGTGGCAGGGGAAGAGGGGTAATATTGGGAAGCATTGTCATTCAAAGGCTTCTTAGAGGAAAGCATGGCCTTGGCTGAGACTTTAATAGGATGTAGGTAGAGATAGGTGGTAGAGCATTAGAGCAGATGGAGCAGCCTGTATGAAGGCCAGGAAGTGTGAAATGAATTATGTGTTGCAAACACTGGACAATATAATGGAAAAGACAAGTGGTTAGAGATGCAGCTGGAAAACAGAGCTTCATTCTATAGACAATAGATATCTTCAGGAGGGGAGAGACAGAACCAAATTTCACTTAAGAAGATTACACTATGGGCATTTATATAATATATGTGCTGTTGGAAGTGAAATAAGACTGGAGCCTAGAGACAAGTTAGGAATCTAATGTAGTAAAACAGCAGAGGGATGCAAACGGAGGGACATATAGAGAGAATTTTTGTCCAAAGTTCTAAGCCCAGCTATAAACATTCTGGCTTTTCCTTTCTGAGTCCGCAAAACATACACATTTTCTAAGTCTAAGCTGTTCCTATTTCTGATCCATGCTGAGAAGAAATGTGTCTTCTCATCAGCAGACTCTCCTTAATTAACTTTTTTTTTTCCATTCTTTTATTATGGCTTTTTCTCAATGGAAGCTGGGCTGCATGCCCTTCTCTAGGCTCCCAAAGGACTCGATCACCACTTATATTATTTATTACTTTGTAATAAAATGACCTGTTAATCTCTTTTTCACCCCCTGAAAAGTGAGGTTCCTGGAGACTGAGACCTCATCTTATTCACTTGTGTGTCTGTACTACCTAAACCAGAGTAGGTTTTGATATTTGTTTACTGAACTGAGGTGAACTGAACTTCTGACATCCTTTTTGTCCAATCTCCCAGTTTTTGGAAGAAAGGAGTTGAGAAAGAGAAGGCACAGCCTCCTGACTGGCCAGTTTCACTGAATCTACACTGACACTCAGAAGGGTGACAGATGGCACGACAAGATTACCATCATATCTAAATTTCCACCCAGAAATCTGGGTTGTCTAAAACTCCCTTTATCCCCTCGAGTTATTTTTTTCCTTACAAAGACCCAAGAGCTTCGTGAAGTGAAATGTTATTTTGGAGAAATTTGTAAACTTTGAAGACACATATAGCAATAATTTTCTGTATATACAATGAATAGTTAATTTTTTATATACCTAGCTATAGTCAGTTTAGATATGAAAACAGGAATTCTTATATAATACCAAGATCAGGCAAAGTCTCCAGTAAAACCTGAAGTGCAAGGAAACAGATCTGTCACATGTGCTCTTCCAAATTAAGTAATCCTTAAGAAAAGATGAAAGAATACAAATAGCCGGACCTGACAGTCCAAAGGGGGACAATACTAGAAGGTTATATCACAAAGAATTGCTAAAATGGTAAAGGAAAATTATATAACAGTTATAATATTCTGGGCATGTATTTTGGAGCTTGATTGTTTATCTATACTAGCTCTAATCCTCATGACAATCCTATAGGCAGATATAATTTTTATCCCCATTTTATAGGTAGGTTCACTGAAGTTCAAAGCAGTTCTTTCATTCAGCAGACATTTACTGGTCCCTACTAGATGGCAGGCACTATGCTAGTTCAATATCTTTCTCAAAGCCACTCAGTAGAGTGTATTTTGAACCCTCATTTGTCTTGAGTCAAAAGACCGGTCTTATCACTACATAATTTTCCTTTTTCAACTTGCTGGGTTTAGCTTTGGAGCAACATTTTCTTAAATCTATTGTTTTATTTTGGGGACATCACTTCCTTGATTCTCTTGTATTAGCATAACTGTAACTTTTAGGAACACTGTGTTGCTACAATGTTTTCAAAGTTACAGGTTTCAGATAGCATCTAAACTAAACCTCCTAACCTTTTAACACCACATCAGCTGAAATTGCACCCAATCTAATCCAGTTTTGAGTGCAGTTCTCTATGTGGGCAGAATGCATATGTGAAGGCTTTCAGTGGGAGAGAGTTAATTCTTAACATTTTTAGTTATGTTCTTACTGTGACTTTAATATGTCTTGAGTTTTGATAGAGCAATTATAACATGCAAGTTAGTTATTTCTGTAACGAGTATAGTCACAATGGATGCCTGTATAAACTTTGCTCTTCTTCATTATGTCTTAACCCAAAATCTCCTCTTCATGGCTCCCTGTGGCCTGCTTCAAGGTGATTGATAAGAAAAATATATTCCTTTCTCATACCTTCCTTAAGTTTTTGCTTAATTGGGACTTCTATGACTGATGGCCATTAGCTCCAAGATTATTCCATATTATTGTCAAAGATAGTTGAAGGAAATGTGGGAAAAGGTCACAATGTCCACTACTGCATGCTTAGTGGCATATATGGCCAGGCCAGATGTAAGCCATACTAGAAATAACATTTTATTTTATTTTATTTTAATTTTTAATTACAGTTGATATATAATTTTATATTAGTTTTAGGTGTACAACATAGTGATTAAACATTTATATAACTTACAAAGTGATTACCCCAGTAAATCTAGTACCTATCTGATACCATACATAATTATTATAATATTATTGACTATATTCCCTGTGCAGTACTTTACATCCCTATGACTGCTTTTTAACTACTAACTTGTACCTCTCAATCCTTTCCCACCTTGTACCCATTGTTTTAACCTCCTTTCTATCTGGCGACCATCACAGAAGGAACATTTTAAAAACAAGCTCCCAGAGAGTGAAACCTTGGGTTTGATAAAATCAAAGATAGATTCTTCTCCTTCCTATGGGTCTCCATATTCCCCTACCTCCTTCCCACCACCAAAGATAGCTCTCTGCGAGCAAAGAATTGGATTTATAATTAATTTTTTGTTTGTCTAAAAAGTGATGAAAGACAAAGAACTGGTTGTCAGGATTTGGTGGAATTTGTCCTTGGTAACCTAGATCCTTTAAGATGGCACCATGTACCTTTCTTCAGACACCCTTTTACCCTAGAATTGGTCTCCTGGACCAGTGCTTAAGGAACTTTATATTCTGTCATTATTGTTTTGCTTCTTTTCCCCTCCCTTTCTAACATTGCTTTTTTTTGTTACTCAGAAAATTACCTGTTTTGAAACATATTGTAAGTTTCTACATTTTCTATCAAATAACTTGACCAAAAAAAATCTAATTACAAAAATAAGAGCTAACATTTTCTTACTGAGTATTTTTGAGTACTTAATATGTGATAGACATCATTCTAAGCAATTTACATGAATTATCTCAGTCCTCATAGCAACTGCTATACTCTAACAGAATTTAGCCATTCATTTATTTACTTGTTTAGTTATTCAAACAATATACCCTGAGTGTCCACTCTATGTGCACTAGTATTCTAGGCCCTGGAAATACAGTGTTTAATAAGATACTGGTCTGACTGAGCTTATAGTTTAGACAAGGAAACAGGTAACAAATAAGAAGATAAATAAGATTGTTTCAGATTGTAATAAGTGGCATGAGGAAAATAAAATAGGAGAGTGCAATAAAGATGGATATTAAATAGAGTAATGAGAGAAGACTTCTTTGAGGCAGTAATTTTTAAATTCACACCTAAATGATAAATGAGTTATGCATACAAGTGTCTCAGAGAACATTCTAGAAAAAGGGAAAGTGTGCATAAAGGCTCTGAAATGTAAATAAACTGAGAGAAACAGAAAGAAGGCTAATGTGAACAAAGAGAAGAGTTGGATTAGCGAATGAGGTTATAGCTGGGTGCCAGCACATATAAAGCCTTGTAGGCAATGGGAAGGGGTTTAGATTATATTGCAAGAATCAGATGAGGAGAATGGCATAGTCTGATCTATAATTTAAAAGATCACCATAGAGAATGGATTGTAGGGTTCAACAATTATAAATAGACTGGTTACATGACTATTGAATAATCCAGAAAAAAGATAATGGTGACTTAAATGCTAGTGGTAGAAGTGAAAGTGATTCAATATTCAGGACAGATGCAAGAGAACTTTTGGAGATAGAACTATTAGGTAATAGAATGAATGTGGGCAAGGTTGATGGGAAGAGAAATGAAGGATGACTCATAGTTTTGAGCTTGAGCAGTTAGGTTGTTACATGATTGATATGGGGATGAATAGGGGCAAAAGTGGGTTTTGGTGTTTTTTTTTTTTTCTTGGTGGGGATTGGATTGAGGGAAATCCAGAATTTTGCTTGGAATGCTTTTTAGACATCCAATAAAGATGCCAAATTGAATATGAGTCTAACATCCAGGAGACCAGTCAGGGTAGGACATGTAAATTTGGGACTTGTTAGAATTTTAGCTTAAAGGTGGTATTCAGTCTTAGGACTGCATGAGATATCCTTCAATATAGAAGAAGAAGAAAAGAGAGTTTAGGCTTGAGTTCTAAGTCACTCCAAGATTTAAAGTTTATGTGGGAAGAGAGGATCCAACAGAAGAAACTAAGAGGCAGTGGCCAATAAAGTAGGTAGGAAATTTGGAGTGGAGTCATAGGCAGCAAAGAGGAGAAAGTAGTTCAAGAAAGTAAGCATGATCTCCTGTGTCCATTGATGCCGAGAGGTTGAATAAGAAAACAACAGAGAATGACCACAGAATTACATGGAAACTAAGGGGATAAAGCTTGATTAGAGATAAATGTAAGATTAGGAAGAAAATTAAGGCTTAGAGAGAACATAACTAGTTCAGGGTTAGAACTCAATTCTAGATTTGAACCAAAAAAGCCTGACTTCAAAGCCAGACTCAGAACTTATCTCTGTGTCAAGAAAAAAATAAAGGCAATACTTAGTCACCTCTTCCCCATTCTTTCCTGTGACCTCAGGAAGCCAGTGATGTGTGGATGTTTCCTGGTCCACAGAAGGGCTGTGACACTATGACCAGATGGGCAGTGGGAAGGAAAAAGAGCATGACAGGAAAGGTATTGTGAGGGGAAATACTTCGAGAAAGCTTCTTTTAAATTATACAGTTTAATTATTTACATATACATAGTTTTTTTACATTTCTTAAAGCATTATATTATACATTCTATCATTTGATTTCTATAGCAACTCAATAAATTAGAAATAATTCTAACATGTCAACAAGACATATGCCTGTATAGAAATTCATAAGAAATGCAGGGTGAGGATTATAATTACAAGGCAATTATTTGAGATATTAAATATTTTTTATTTTTAGTTAGCATAGCTATTTGATCTCTGCCTTCATATGAATGCTTGAAAATCCTGTATTACACCATGCATTCTTCTATTCACTCATCCATTCATCCATCCACCCACACATCTATTTATCTACCCATCCATACACCCATTTATTCGTTCATTCATCAGAGCTATACTGCTTTAGGCTTGTCACAGGCGCTTCATCATCAAATCATGAAACTTATTCTTAAGAAACTTATGTTTACTGGGATGAAAAAGTTACAAAAGTAGATGAGAGCAACATTTTCTATGATAAACATATGTAAGTATATTAGGCCTCACAGTGCCGGGGTCAATACTTATTGAAATTTGTTTGTCAGAAGAAGTGTTATAGGGCTAAAAGAAGGGATCAGTTAATATCCTCTGGATAAGGTGAAATGGCTTCATTAAAGTATTGCCAGTTTGGTGGACTCTAGAGCACAAGGTTAGGAACAAGGAAAGGAGAAGTTTGCAAGATATTTACGAGAGATTCTTCAGACAGAAGATGTGATATCAGTAAGGGCATGGAGGGGTGAAACAATATTGGTATGATTGTGTAATTTTAATTAGCTTACCATGGCTGAGCACAGTTTAGAGACGGAGGGTAAATAAAGTGAGAAATGAGATTAACTAGGTATTAGTAATAACTAATTATTATATACAAGAATTATTTCTTTGAAATTTTGAACAAACTCACAGATATACATACTATTATTACTTCATTTTACAGATGTTAAAATTGAGGCATTGAGATTTAAGTAATTAGCCCTTGATCACAAAGCTGGTAGGTGACTGAATTGGGGTTTGAATCCAGGTAGTCTGGCTCTGAATCCTATCCCTCCAATGCCACACTGAGGGCCTATTATGCAATTCTAAAAATTTTGGGCTTTAATATGCAGAAAATGGGTTCTGGTAAAACTTCATATGCCATCATTTCCATAGAATTTCATGGTTCCTTGGATAGAATTCAGCCATTCCCTGGATAGGATTCAGAGAATCTATGAATTTGGATGAAAAAATTACATCTTTTTTTACACAAATGTCTAGCTGTATTGTAGCATTTCTTAAAGTATGAGTTTATATAACAAACCTCAATAGTACCTGTGTCTGAGATATTTTCACATCATATCATATTGTAGGTATCTTGAAATATCATTTACATTCACGGTTATTCAAAATTCCAATAGTTATTGGGCCTTCTGCTGGGTCTTATTGTTTAGTGCATTAATGGAGACATATATTTACTATATCACAACTTTATTTTTAAAAATTTGGTCAGTGTCTTTCAATATCATTAATTTCCTTTGTAATCCTCTGTATTTAAAAATCATTATTAAGAGTAGGGATCCACAGGCTTCCCCAGACTGCCAAAAGAATCAAGGTAGACATACATAAAAAATATAAATAAATAAATAAAAGGTTAACAACTCTGACCTAGCCTAAGTTCTCACATAATATAGGAATTCCCTTGGTTACATTAACCAGAGGCAATTGTGTACAATTTGTTTAATATTAATGATTGGAGAGGCCACTATCCAATAAATGAATACTTTTTGTTTCTTTAAAGCTTGAATTTTTTAAAAAAATTTTATTTATATTGAAAGTAATAACTGCACATTTAAACTTTCTTCCTCCTCTTTTTAGCACTGCCCTTTCCTCTTGAGCTACGTTCTTTTTAAAAAATGTGAACACTTTTTTGTCTGGTTTCTTTGAAATCTGTTTTCCTGAAGACCATGGTATGTTTCTGACTCTTCCCATTATTCTCACCCCTCATTCTTACAAATCTCCAAAATATCAGGATAATCATCTCATAAGTTTCCTGTTGCTGACACATCACCATCTAGTCTTTCTCTGAAATTCACAATTAAGTTGAGTTGCAGTTCTCCTTACTGCTTCCTCAACCATGTGAGAGATGAAATTATTAGCAAAGCGAGTCAAGAGTTTATCAGATACATGCTTTTAGCAGAATGAAACTTTCAACGACTGTCTAGATAAAGCCCCAGCTCTACCCCCATCACTTCTGGATGCTGTTTCTATGTCAGTGTTATGCCTGCATTCAGAAAACGCCATGCATTTCCTGTCTTCAGCAATTTAGTGTAGTTTATTTCCACAATAATATCATTTCTGTTTCTCTCTTCTTTTGTCATCAATGGCCAAATGGTCTCCACCATATTCCTACACTTTGCCTCATGAATTTTCATATAGGTACATGCCTTCCTGTCTAGATCCATTTCTTTTGAAAATGTATCTCTTTCCACTGCCACCTTCCAGTTAACAATTGTCTCCTTCCTTCCATCAAGTCACAATGATTTCTGTTTTCCTTGGCTGCCACTGCAAATTTATAGAAAGGAAAAAATTTGCCGTTCCCAGAGACTATCTATGCTGAGTTGGGTGTAACCACAGAGTTTAGAAAGGACTGCTACAGGCACCACTGAAAGGAAACTTGGCAACAAAAATCCATTTCCCATCCCCTTACCACAGCTGTGAATGCCATTGTCAAACAATTTATACTGAACTTTAAAAAAGTGTTTAAAGGCAGAAAACTGAGGTGGGAATTGGTACAGTCAGTGCTGTTTTTACACTTCTTATTTGTTCTTTGGGTGTCTGATATATAAGTTCACTCAAAAAAATGTTAAGAACCAGTATTACTCCAAATGCCAAAAAGAACAGCACTCTTAATTATTTTTGGACTATAAAGAACAAGAATATTACAGAAAAGAAATTCATCAATACTATTCTTTCTCTTCCCTAAATGTTTTCATTTTTAAGTCTGGGATAAAATGTTTCGGAGGAAAAAAATAAGAAAAGTAAAGGGTGAAAATGTAAAGTACTTAGTTCTAGAGTCCCTGACCTTAAGTATATATACTTTTTACATAGTATTAATAGTTACATGGCAATTCTATGTTCAACTTTTTGAGAAACTGCCAAACTGTTTGCAAAGTGGCTACACCGTTTCATAATCCCAGGAGCAATGTTTGATAGTTTCAGTTTCTTTAAATCCTTTCCTATACTTGTTAGTGTCTGTGTTATTGGTTACAGCCATTTTAGTGTGCATGAAGTGGTATCTCATTGAAGTTTTCATTTACATTTCACTAATGACTAGTGATGAACATCTTTTCATTGGCCATTTGTGTATTTTATTTTGAGAAATGTCCACTTAAATACATTGCTATTTTTAATTTGGTGATTTACCTTTTTATTGTTTAGTTGTAAAGTACTTTATGCATTCTGCATACTGGTTGCTTATCGGATATAGAATTTGTAAATATGTTCACCCATTCTGTGTATTGTCCTTTCATTTTCTTGGTGGTGTCCTTTGAAGCACAAAAGTTTTAAACTTTGATAAAAGTCCAGCTTATTTTTTTCTTTGTTGCTTGTATTTTTGTGTGTTGTGTTAAAGAAACCATTGCCTAATCTAAGGTAATGAAGATTCATGCTTATGTTTTCTTCTAAGAATTTTATAATTTTAGCTCTTACATTTTAATTTTTGATCAATTTGAGTTATTTTTTATATATGGTGTGTGGTATTCTCAAAGCAATTTGAATGTTCTACACTGCTATTGATATTTGAATGATCTACCTCTTAAATATTCGGATTTATCTTATAAAGTTACAAAGATGATATTGCTTTACTTTTAGTTAACACAGAGATCTGTCTATGTAATATTCTACTATCTCTTTTTAAATATAAAGAACAGACAATTCTGTATTTTTTAAGCTTTCTTTTTTTGGCATTTTTTTAAGATATATACTAAATAGTAATTATGGCCATAATATGTTTCTTAGTCTCAGTTATAGGAAATCCTCAATTAAATTCTAAATAGCTCTCTTTGTCTTCCATTAGAAGACAGATGTGATAACATTTTTTTTAGAATTTAGCTCTAGAAGACTGTTACTATTTTTTCTGAATGTAAAGTTTATTTATATACTTATAAGAGTCAAATAATTGAATTGTAAACCCCAACCTTCCTTGAACCAAAATGGTTGTTAACGAAGAACAGGGTCAATAGTGTCTATTTGAAGCATTACTTTGAGATTTAAAAAATGAATTATTTTAAAATTGCTGTTTTACCATAGCTACAATAAAATGGCTTTGTGGAAATATCCTTCATTAGCAATAAGACTTTCTTCAAGTGTTTTCTATGAAGCTCATTTGGGTTAGCTGTAGCTCAGTTTATCCTGTATGAGTATGCCTAAATTTTGAGTTAGCTCTAGCTCAGTTAATTGGCTAGAGCTGTAATAGTGATTCTCTCTCATGGTCAGTTTGTAATGCTCTTTATAAAAAGTAATTTTTTATTACTTACTTTTTATTTATTACTTTAGTTATATACCTAAAGAATATTTGATTGTATTTAAAGAGCCATTTATAAAACTTGTTATTTTTCTAAATGTGAATTTCTATAATGTTTCATTTAATCATTTGTATTCTTACTTTCCAAAGTGAGTGAACTAAATGAAAACATTCTATAAAAAGTGGGCCTTTTGGCCTAAAAGAACAAAAAATTATTTGTGCGTTTGGCAAAGCACATAGAAATATTGTTTATTTGGATGAGGCAGCAACCAGTGAATATAAAATAATAATTTTTTGAAAATTTTACCGACATGTCATTCATTGTTCTCCCTCACTTTTGGGCAGGCTCTCCCATGACATGGACTTTCACACTGGTCTTCAGTCCACAATTCAAATCATAGGTACTGGGACAGGTTGTTCTGTGAAACTATTCCAATAGAAAGAAAGCAATGTAAATGACTAATATATGGAAAGGAAAGAGTGAAGAAATACTTAAGCTCTCAACTTAAAATGTGCAGGAGATTTGCTTATTTGCTTTGTCAATATTAGAGAATTTTGTGTTACAGGATATTCGCTGAGGTCAAGAGGCCTTAAAAGGCCCAAGTAAAATATTAAAATCAGTTAATATTTAAGAATCATTGAGTCCTTTTTTTTATTTTTTAAGTCATATGCTAATCATCAGTTGGAATCAAGAATTTCCTCTCATGGAGTACTATTCCATAGGTAAGTAAAAGATAGGATTTCTTTTGAAGTATATGATCACTGCTTATTACAGGGGAACTGACACGAAGGATTTTTTTTTTCTCTTTACTGTATAGAAACTTGATTTAATGGTTCATAAGAATGATATTTATTCTAAGCTATTATACTGAAAATAATATTTCCCTAGGACTGTACTTTTGTTCATTCTTGATATATTATCTATTATTGCATTTAATCATTCAGCTATTTTATTGAACTCAAAATCTCTCATTCACTCAACAAATTTGCTTAGTAAGCTTTTATTGAGTAATAACCAGTACCAGGCACTAGGGTCCCTATTGCTCTCTGGGAGAGAGACCCTTGGGTTATTTTTGGGCTTAACATGCAATTTAGTGTGGGGTATAATCAGCCATATATTCAAAACATAGAATTGTGTGAACAACTTGAGGCAGAGACTGTACTGTATCTTTGTATCTTTATGTATATTGTAGGTGCTCAATTATATTTTTGTCAAATTGAATTAAATAGAATTCTAGAGTGTAAGAATTGGAAATGGAACATCTAAGAGGCTCATAGAGATGCTAAAACATAGGGCAATAAGGCAGATCTCCAGGAGTTCCTAACTTGTATTTCAACTAGAGTAGCCTCCCTTTTATCTATTGGGTTTCTGTATATGATTTCACTTTTTTTTAATGTGTCTATTACAAAAAATTATTGGAAAGCCATTGAAAATTCAATTGCTTCATTTACAAATGAGGTAAATCAATTTTTCAGCAATCTACATCAGTTACACATTTTTTAATCTTTCTAAATAACAGATATAGTTCAGATTATGTCCCCTGCCCTTCCTTTCTTTTTTCTTTTAAAAAGAAGGGGAGGTATGACAGCCTAAAAATAATTTTCTCAAGAAATGATGAAGCAATAAAGTACAAAAGCCTTTGAAGATCTCTAGCAAGCTATGTCAATGTCTGTAATGTAAAACTGCTTGAGGTCTCTTCAATGCTGTGTGCCCTCACACTGTGAATGAATTCATTAAAAACAATGCAGAATTCATCTGGGGCAGGAAAATAGGGAAACTAATTTTTAAATGACTAAGGACTGAGGATAAAATTCTCTCTTAATTTCCCTAGCCTAATGGAGAACACACACATATGCTATCAGCTCATCTCTATCATTAAGAATAAGTTAAAACCGAAGATATGCACAATCACATCAAGGCTTGTCAATTAAAAATCAACCCAAGAAAGATGTTTTAGAGATTACTGAGACTGTCTGCTCCCATCAAAAGTGAGAGGAGATCTGGACAGAAAAGCATTGGTTAATGTTGAAATTTTTGTCATAAAGCAAAGCAGAATTGCCTCCTTCAGGTAACTTGGCATTATCTTCTGCCTTAGAGAATACTTCCAGATGATCAATCTGATTATGTGTCATATACTTAAACTGGGGTACTCAGATAGGTCAACAAGACTGATTCAGAAATATAAGGCTAAATGTCATGAGAAGAGTGTCTCTCCCTTTTGAAGCAGGAAATTACAGAAAACACTCAAATAAGCATTTTTACTACAACTGAAATTATAGATTTTTTTTTAACTTCAGAAAATGGAATGCAACTCTCTGATGGACTTTGTCTTCATTTTTCAAAACTATTTCATAAGCTGAAAATTTCAAAGGTATACTTGAGAAATGTTATTTTTAAACTCCAGAAGCCTATGAACTTCTTTTACTTTACAAAATGATCATATTGATCCCAACTGAATATTTTGAGCTTGTGTTTCAATCAAAAATGTAGGTGAAATGAATTTCTAAGGAGTCAGCTGAGGTCACGTGATTGTTTAAAAACACAATACAAAAGTAGTAAAATGAAGGCAGTCTTCCGGAAACCTTATGAAATAATGGGTCCCCTATGCCTTTTTAGTATTAAACAGTCAAGATGATGAAGGAAAAAAGTTGTATAGCCTATCAGAACAAAAGAGGTAGCATCCAAAAGCAAATTATCTTTAGTCCTCCATTGAAGTAAAGAGAATGGCTGCAAAGTGTCAAGAAAGAGCCCCACATGGCAGAAGCAGAGCTAGAGGGTTGTTAAGGCAGGGTAGAGAGACATGGTGGGCGAAGAATGGATGCATGGCCAGGGACATTTATTTAGATGGAACTGAGTAACACAATTAATAGGCAGGTAACAGGGGAAGGAAATAGGTTGGTGTAGACCCTCTCCCTTTATTGCATTCTATCACAGTAGAGGGTAAAACATGAGTGAATTGTGTTTTACAATGAAAAAAGAAATGCCCATTTATGCATTAAATGGCTTATTGTCTAAAACATGTGTTGCACATGTTTTGGTAACAAAGAACATTATGTCCTGGTCTCTGAAATACATTATAATTCTAATTGTATTTATTACATAAATATTTCCTAAAGGACAATGTACCTTTGGTTGTAGAGCCATAATCTTTGAATTTCTTGTTGAGATTTGTCTGAGTTTTAATTTGTATCCTCCTTTACAAAGTTTAATTTATACAAATAAATTTTTAGACTTTACAAGGTTGCATAGGCTTTTATCAAAGCTTGAAACAAAGCAAAACAATGTCTATTATACTCTTTCAAACTCTGCTTTCTACCGGGACAATCACTTCCAACACAAAGTTTATCTCTATTTCCAAATACTGTGGTTAAATGCTGCTGCACTTCTGTTGCCCACACAGGTTTGTCTGTAATATGAATAGTTTTTCTCATGCCCTTAGAGTTCTCTCTACGTGATATTCCGCTGAAAAACTAGGAAGAACATTTTCTCATTTCTCCGAGTCCTCCTGATCTGTAGCACTGGCCCAAATAGATTCAAATAGATTCAGTTTGAGCAGAATATAATGGTCATAAATCTGGACTACAGACGTAGTCTCCTGCTTTTCTGTGAGAAATTTTAGATACTACTTGCTAATTTGGATGGTGTTATTGTTATTCAGAGTTCATCCTTCTAATTTGAGTCACATCTGTGACTGCTTAGCTGAACTGGGAGCCTCAGCATTAAGCTCTATCTTCATTTGCTCAGGGGACACATGGTGTGTGTAGGAGCCATCATGCTTTGTTTTTACAAATCAAACTCTTAATTAATTACTGAACATACTGCAATTCACTAATCAAGCTGTATTTTTTGAGACATTTCTGACTGATAAATATCTAGTCATCTGGCTTTGCAATATATCCTCTTGTCCTTGCTTTAGACAAAAATGGTGGGAGTCATCGGAAATGTTCTTTTTATTTGTGATTTGTTCAACATCACACATGAGCTTGGACGAAAACAGTTTCCCATAGAACTGTGTATTTTTGTGACCCACACTGAAAGGCAGTGTTTTTGAGTCAGAGGGAGTACTAAATACAAAATCATCAATCTCTTGCGTTCAAATTCTGGTTCTGCCATTTCCATCTGATTAAACTTTAAATTTTAGTTTCTAATTTATAAAATTTGTTTTGAAAATTAAATGAGAAAAACGTATGAAGCACCTACTACTGTGCTTGGTATTAATGAGCAGTGAGTTTCCAATCTTTCATTCATTCACTCACTCCTACAAATGTCTATAGAATACTTATAATTTCCTAGGCTCTTCAGCATGGAGAAAGCAATGGTGGGCATGATAGACACAGCTCCACTTCACATGAAGCTTACACTCTGGGGAAGGAGGATTCATAATAAACCAGAAACAAATAAGTGAAATAATTATACATATATTATAACAGCTCTCTGATTTGTTTTTATAGTTAATGTGTACATATCTCATTTTGATTAGATGGAAAGTTTTGTGAGAACAGTATCTTATACTCTCTTCTGCATCAAGATCACTATTGCACATGAGAAAACAAAACTGTTGAATAAATAAATGAGAAAAAATAAGAAAATCTCTAACCTGTCTATATATTTTAAATGACTTATTGTTTTATAGTAATATTTTAGTAACCATATCAGTTGCAAAATGTAAAGCATTTTTAAGATTCTTAAAGAGGCAGTATAGTGCAAAGGTCAAGAACAAGGAATGTCCAGATTTCCTGAGTTCAAATTGCAGTGCCAGTTAGCAGCTGTGTGACTTAACTTTTCTGTGCTTCAGTTCCCCCACATGGAAAATGTGGGTAACAAATACCTATATACTATAGTTGTCACAGAGATTCAAAGAGTTACTTCATACAGAGCATTTAAGAACAATGGCACATGGACTTGCGGGAGAGTGGTATGGCTGTATGAAGAAGGAGGCAGAACCTCTGAGCCCAGAGGTGACGGGGAGAGGAGGGCTCCCAATGTTACTGTTCTCTCTGTGAACAAGAGGCCTAATAAGGAGGCCGAGAAGAGGCAGTATAGGAGGATGCCTGCAGAGTCAGGTGGGCGGAGTGAGGGCCTTGGGAGCAGCCTTTCTGGGACTCAGCGTCTTGTTCTCTCACTTCTTTCCAGGCTCAGGGTCTGAGGTGGCTGGGACAACCTCTGACCACAGAGATGTGGAAAAACATGACCGTCTCTGGCCCCAGCTGGGCAAACTACTACTTCTCCTTCCTTCTGCTTCTGTGAAGGTTTAGAGATAAGGAGATTGAACACCCTGTGAACAGAGACTTTCTTAGGAGGTTTGTTCAGAAGTTGGGTCAGCTCACAAAGTTACTTTTTCTTACTTAATCATTATTTCCAATGTTTAGTCACTTGCCTTGTGGATTTACACTACCTTTTAGAGTCATTATCTAGCACTGCCCTCTCCCATTATTTGTGCACCACCAATCTCCTGATAATTAGTCACCTTTGTCTCTGCTTGTGCAGATGGCGCCAGGCCAAGCCTCACCTGTTTGTTTAGGTCAAAAATGCCATGGCCATTGTAATGTTAGTGGGTTCAGAGTGTACCAACCAGATCTGAAAGATGTCTGGCATGAGAGCCAGCAGAAGACCCAGGCTAGAGTAATATCTGGTTCTCTTCTGGCAGAGGAAGGGATTTGGTTGAATGAGTCCATGTTTCTTGGGCCATGCTTTCTGAGACTCTAAAATAAGGGGCTTGTCAATCTTAGACCAACCTCTTTTCGACCCATCATAGCACATTCAAAGTGTGCCTTTCACCTTCCATTTGTATAATATCCCCTCTTGCCCTTCACCAATTCTTTCATCTCCTGACCAGTGAGGGAAGTTTTTTAGGGAAAAAAAAGTGTCAATAAACAGCTCAGCATGTATATTGCATGTATGTTATAATAGCTCTTTATTTTGTTTTTATAGCTAATGTGTGCATACCTCACTTTCCATTAGATGCTGTGGGAGAAAAGAACAATGGCACATGGCAAGAACTCAATAATGTTATCAATTTTCTTTAAGTAGAGGTCTATTTTTCAAACCAGACTCTATAAACACATGAGAGTGCTTGGGAATATAGAGTCTTCTATTTTGTACGAGATTTAGATTTTGTATTTTCATTTTGTGAAAAATTTAAAAATAATAAAGTTAGCTTTTTTTTTTATTATCTGCCAAGCAATTTCAGTGTCCATATTTGCACTTACACTTAAGTTGCTTTGAGTGATCGCCTTGACATGACAGTGTTTAACTCTTAGTTTCTCACACTGAGATTGCATATATTCTTGGGAGTTTAAAATTTCTCAAGATAGAAAAATACTATTTTAGAGCTTCAAGCATACATATGCCATTGAGCATCAAGCATACATTGTGCATGTCCACAATGCAAAAATTGTTGCACTTTTCAAATTTTAGCCATTCATTGGCTGCAACCCCGAGCTGCCTTGCCTACTTATGTTAGATGTATTAGCATGCATGACAAATAATGTATTTGTTGAATTAAGCTATTGAGACTTTCACGTTGTTTTTCACCATTGTATCCTGACTAATATGTACTCTTATTGTATCTATTGTGTCTAGAACATGATGATAGTTGCATAAATCAAAAGCAAGCCGGTCTCCCAGTATAGCCTTTTCTTCTCAGTTTATACCCTGACTAATGATATTCTTAGGGCTGAGGTCATGTAAGTAAGTCTTCTATTATCTTAAACTTTCACTCAACCTGTAAATTCATCAGGTTCATACAATATTCTTCATCAATGAGGAGAATAATAAAACAACTACAGTCTCTAAACTTCTCACCAGATGCTAAATAAACAGTAAGGATTTACACTTTATTCCCCCAAGAAAAATAGAAAACTGACACCAAAAAATAATATTATTTGGCTGAGTAATATGTAAAATGAATATTACCAATGAGGGGCTCTCTCGGCCTGATGTGCTACTCTCAAGCTGGATCTCTAAAACTGATCCCAGCATATCTCCTTCTGATTCTTTCCCTATAAGACAGTTCCTCACCTCTCTTCTTAGCTCCTCATCATAAACCAAACAATATTGAGGGCAGGAAAATCTATGAGCATTCTGTAGTTTATCATAGCTTGTCTATAAGTGAAATCCTAATAATGGACCTCAATTCCAATAATATGATTCTATAAAAATAATCAAATAAAGGATCATATTTAATTGTTCATAATACAGTAAAACTAAAAGAATATTTTTAGTTTAGAAATGTTTATGGTTCTAGTACGCAAAATGGTGGTAGTTTTTTTTTTTTTTTTGTCTTTTCTATATTTGCAGTTGCCAATCCATATCTTAGGTCAATCTGTCGTTAATAACCTCTTTTTTTGCAAAAAAAAAGAAAAAAGAAAAAACGGGTCTTCTCCACATTTCTATTTCTTCCATTATTTGAGCTGCTATCAAAGAAACTTTTGTCCATTTGTCTAGCGCTTTTCTTCCCTAACTTCAGCTCTTAGCTTTAGCTCATGACCTTCTCTTCATGCTCCATGACTAGAATCCTGGGGTCTTGCCTCTTACTATATAATTTGTCTTCTTGACAACATGGAGCAACCATCTGCCTTTCTCAGCTTCTTCTCCTCAATTATTATCATGGTGAAGATTTTCCCATGTCACATTCCCAGGGCCCATCCGTGTCCTCCCCATATATTGCCACTCCCAAGTGAATAATATAAAACTGAAAATTTACTTTATAAGTGAGTGACAGTAAAAAATGTTCACAATAGATAATTACTGAACACCCTCTTTAAGAAATAATAAGCTCTTCTCATTGACTGGTTATCCAAAACAATATTTTCTGAGGTTGACTGTGTATATGTCAGACTCTAAAACTCTTATAACTTGTACTTTGACTGCTTTTTCAGGGGTATCCCAGTATATATTTCAATTTGATTATTAAGGCAGTACAGCTCCATTGCTGCTCATTGCACAGGAAATCATGTAAGTCTGTTAAGATTTTATGAGTATACAAGACATGTATATTTGAAGCCAGGCAGAAGGCACGTGTAGACACACCACGAAACATCATCAGCTTCTCTTCCCAGCAAAGTTTGTTAGAAAAAAATTGAAGATACAGGTACAAAATGGCTGAGTGATTTTTTTTCTGACCAACAGAGCTGCTCGTTAGCAACTTGAAAGGACGCCTAGATCCAAAATAGTATTAAACAAGTGTTTCTTCAATATGAGATCATTATGTTTCTCTTCTAGATCCAAATACTAATTGCAACCTTGCTGTGAGCATACAATATTAAGGCCATCATAGCCATGGCAACAGAATGCAACATGAAGTGGAATTCTATCATCTGCACAGTGTTGCTAGTGATTTGGGTGGCAGACAAACACTTTCTTACAATATCTCTAATGTTCAACTCTAAAGAGGGGATTGCATTGCATACCTTTAGGCAATTTTGCGGTACAGATTCTGTTATCTTTGACTGTTTTGTATATCTCTGTAATTAATTTCAATACAGGATGGCTTGTTAATCCAAAGACAAAAATACAAGCATGAATTAAAATTTCAACAGGCACTTTACAATGGCTATTTACATTTCAAAATTAAACCCATAATAAAAACTTTTGTGTACTTATAATTGGGCTGATTTTTAACACCCAATGATAAACATCTATGTAAATAGCCTCCCAAAGATTTTTACACTCAAGGAAAAAAAGCACTTTAAATGAGCTGCTTAAAGTCACCTTCTCTGCTTTGCATGATAATTGTAATGCAAAATAATAAACAGCACAGAGCAGGAGCACAACATTTCCAGGATGATAGGGTGCCATTTATATGAAGATAATTAGGCATTTAAAACCTACCAATACCAATTTTAAAACCTACCAATTAAAAAAAAAAAACAATGTGCGTACAGTAAACTCATTGAAATAAATTTCCATTCGCCTTTGCTGTGCTTTCATTACAAAATGTCCACGGCTTGTGTAGCTCCAAGGACTCTGTTTTTGTGTGTAGGAAGCAAGGTGCTGATTAAGAGTTCATAACCCAGCCTATCTTTTTATAAAAACAACAAAAAAAGTATCTTGAAGAGATTCGTTGTAAACATATGAACCATATGCCATTGTTAAAACGAAAGGAAGCAGTTATGTTGGCGGAAAGACTTGTTACTATTAGGAAGATTGAGGCGTGAACAGAACTCCATAGTAATTTTCTCCAAATGATGCTGGGAAGAGCAAAGGAGACAATGGGATCTGCCCTCAACATTCAGAAACAAAGGCTTTGGGCTTTGTTTTCATAGTTAATGAAACAAAAGTCACCTTCTCAATAATTCACCTGAAAACAGACCATGAAATTTATGCGAAAGAAATAAAGAGGTCATACAGCTTTCCCAAATATGTAAAACATAACAGGTCACTTAGACTGCAAGAAAATTTTAATACTTGAGCAATAAAGAAATGTCTAGTAGGTTGGTCAATAGATAATTTTTACTATTATTAGTTCTACACTCATTTATTCATTCATTCCTCTCTTTATCAAATATTAGTCACCTACTTTGTGTTAAGCATTCTAGATGCTGGCAATTCAAATAAGAATTTAACTTTGAAGGAGATGAAACATACAGGTAAACAAGTAATTTTGATATAATAGGGGAAATTATGAATAAGTTCTATACAAAGTGCCGTGGAAAAAGGGGAAAATGACTTAGTCTGCTTCTATAAAGGAAGATTTCATAATGAGCAATGTTTAAACTAAGTGTTGAAAGGAAGCAGGTGTTTCTTGGAAGACGAAAAGAAAAAAGGTGGAAAAGTCTTAGAGGGGCTTTAGAAACTGGAGGCTTTGGATTTTGGTTCTTGCAAGTAGTTAGGTCTAGAACATAGGGTGTTCTAGAAGATATTTGGTGTTTCCTTATTTACCTTTTTATTGAATCTATTTTCTATTGAATCTATTTTCTTCAATCTGGTCTGCAAAGCCTTTCATACTAGTTTAGGGGGGTAAAATTATTGATTAATACTTATAAAACTCAGGAGAATTATTTCAGCCATGGCTTAATTTAGGTGCTCAGAAGAATCTGTCTGTAATGAATTTGTTTTTCTCAATGATGGTTTCATTCTCAAGGTTACACTCTATCTATTAGCCTAGCAAGCACAGAGAAATTTAAATTTGCGTAAGGGATGATTTTTCCCAAAGAAAAAAATAGGGTATCCCTGAATTGTTCACCAATTTTCCAGAACCAGTTTTGAATAGTCAAAGTTGTTTTATACATACCAAAAAGAAAATAGCTAGTGTTCTTAACTATGTTTTTTAGTGAATTCATGAATTAATTGATTCAATAAATATCTATTGGATGCTAATATATGCCAGGCACTGTTCAGTGGTTTATGTGTATATATTTGATGCACTTTTATTTTTTAAATATTTGCAATTTGTTTTATTGTCTGTTGAATCAATATTTCTCAATATGTGAAACACATACTTCTGAAGATACTGAAGTTATTTTAGACTCCGAAATAAAAGATGTTGAATCAAGCAGTGTGAATGGTTTTCCTTTTCAGTTCTCTTTAAATCCTTCTAATTATGTCAGCAGAAAGTCTGTCTTATACCTAGGTGTCTACCACATCTTTCTTAGCAAAGAGAGCTACTAGTAGCCTCAATAACTAGCTAAAATTTAGTGATAGTGTTTAATTTATTTTTAAAACATTTAACTATACAACTTTTATGTAATTTTTAACATGATTAGTTTATAAAAAGTTTTATATAAAAATAATTTTATTTTTATTTGTATAATTTTATTCTATTAAGGACCAAAAATACTTACTTTATAATTCTATTACTGATATGTTTCTTTTTAAGTAATTTAAGTAATACATGCAAACTATTGAAAAGAAAGATTTGAAATAATTAACTTTATCAGTAATATGTGAATAAGGTAAAAATTATGATAGTAATATGTAAACAACTGAAATTTGAAATATTCCATAACAGGGCACAATCCTCCTGCTAGTCTAAAATGTCTCATATATTTGTATGGGTATGTGTTCATTTGTTCATATGATCTTCATAATAACTTTGTCAAGTTCTAAGAAAACTCATTGAATTCTATTGTAATTTAATTATATATATAAATTAATATATAAATAAAAATTTTCTTTGTCATATTCAGTCTTCTTTTTTCCAGGAACATAGCACATTTCTTTATTAATTAAATCTCTTGCATATCTTGTTAAGAGTCTATCATTTTCTTCATTAAGTTCTATATACTTCCTTTTAAAAGTATATTTAGGTATTTATAATTTTGTTGCTATTGTTAAAGGGTTATATTAAAATATATTTTCTAACTAATTATTACTTATATATAATATAGCTATTGCTTTTGCATACATTTTTGTCCAACTTTTGCATACATTTTTTAATTACTTGTTAGTTGTTTTATTTTATTTTCCCTCTTTTTTTTCTAGTCAGGCCATCTTAAAATTTACAAATAATAATTGTTTAATCTTTTTCTTTCCAATGGTTACAACCCTTATTTCTTTTCCACGTTATACTATCTAGGACTTTGAAAATAAGTTTATTAGACAATGGCTATAGGAGATTTTTATCTGCCCTTAATTTTAATGGGGATGCATCTTCTTTTTCACCACTACATATTATATTGGATGTCAGTTTAAGAGTTTTTAGGTTATTTTGTCCTTTAAGAAAATATTATTTCATTTCTAGTTAATTTAGAATTACAGAAGCACAATTTTCTATTTTTATAATATAAATATAATTCCAGCTTTTAATGTCTAAAGTGTTGTGTTTGAACATAATACTGGCCAGAACCAAGACTCTGAATTTACATTGGTGATAGATATATTGTTTTCAAAATAGTCAATTTTATAGCATTCAACTGTCTCTTTCACCCCAAATTAGACTTGATCTGTGGCAAAGCAAAACTTAATTAACAAATATATTTTTTTCTCTCAATTTTTTATTGTGAAAGTGTTTACACATTGACAAAATATTTTTTGTTAAAATGTAATAATTGCCAATATATATACCATATAGATTTAACTATAGTTAACATTATACAATTTGTATGTGTGCATTAATATATATTTTTTCTTTTTAATTGACAAATATTTATGAAATAAAATTTTTGTGAGATGATCACTCTGAAAGATTATATATCAAAGAAGGTAAAAGTTATTCACTTTCGAAAAGTCAGAATTTTTAAAACTAGATTAGAATTAGATTATTTAATTAAAACACATATTTTACAGATAACCAACAGAGTTATGTAGCGATTAAACAACTTTGAGCCATATGTAGACTCTAATTTATTTTTAAGATCTATTTGCTTAATTTAGTATTAGTCTATTACTTAGATGGGCAAATTTCTTATGCTTTATTGTTTTTAAATTAACATATATGAAATTCAATCAGACTTTATCTTTCCTAATTTTTATTTTACTGTGCAATTATTAATGGTTGGTGGAATAAAGCAAGGGATTTTGTCTTTGTTATATTGACTCTGAGTATTTGTAAGCTATTGGGTTAAAGATAACATGAGTTTGTCAGAACTTCATTCACTTGAGTAAGGAGAGAATTTGGTGTTTGAAAGAATCTATATAGGAAACAAAAGAAATTTTTTAAGGAAGTTGATATGTTTCCTCAAAATAAAGGGATCATGGAAACAAGCTTCAAGCTACCTCTCAGTATCAAATTAACGATTTAATTTAATTAGAACAAATTTATCATTAAAAAAATAGGAAAAATAGAAAATTATCATAAAGAGAAAAATGGTCATTTATTTTCCTTAGTTTTTTAAAAAATATACAAACATTGTAAAAAAAAATCACTGTCAGGCATTAAAGTGAGAGAAATTTTCTTTCACTATGCATCTCAATGTCACACGATTTCCGTAGCCTTTTAAATTTTGACATATCAAAAAAACAACTATTTCGGCTTACCAAATTATCTCGATATTAACAATGTTTTAAATATTACATTAGCAAGCAATAATAGACTGTTTCTACCCTGATTTACTTAAATTATTTTTTACATATCTTCATAATTACACTCTATAAGAGGAAAATATAGGACAAATTAAAAGTGGAAGTTTTATTAAATATTAATAATAGTTCATATTTAATTGGGATTACATCTTTAATCTTATCTTTTTTCCACCAATGCCTCATTTTTGTTATTATCTTGTTTTCAGTGCAGAATTATCACCTACTGGTTTTCAATTACAGAGATGCCCATACTGATTCTACTCTTGATTTTAACTCACAACTGAAAAATTACTCATTTAGCCCTAGAAAGCTGTATTCTGTAACTAGTTTAAGGTATTTTAAAAAATTATGTGGACTTAAAAATACAGAAAGATAAAACTCGTAAACAGAACTGTTCAGTTATATGAAGCTACTGGGAAACAGACTTTAAATTATTTTAACTCAAATCACTATTAAAATGTAAGAAGACAAATAGTAATCAAAAATGTCATCACCATATGGAGAAAAACTTGATGTCAGTCACAGCATTTATAAAGAACAGGTGGCGCTTAAGCAATCAAAAGCCCCTTATGGAATTATACAAATGTAACCTAAATTCCATAGATCTGTAGTAAAGTGATGTACATAAATTAGACAAAAGATCTTTCATTAACACATACATTCTAAATTGTTTAACTGTAAGTTACAAAGTTTCAGAGAAATGGAAATATTCTCCTGCACATCACATTGTTTGCTTCTATATTTTCTGAGGAAATAATTGCATCTTTTGTTTCCTGTCAGAGACTGTGCATATTATTTATTTTAAGAAGAATCTGTCTCTGAAACCATCATAGGTGTTTAATTCTCTCTGTCTCAAGGATCTGGCAACAAGAATCAGGGAAAGGGGTGGATACTGGGGTTACTCTGATCTTGAAGACCATCAGACTCTAAGTGACTCTGACTGGTTCAAAACTATTCAGCCATATTATCTGCTGTCCAGAGAAGCTGTCTTGATCCCCTGAGAACAGTGCTGAGTGTGAAAATCTCAAATTTTTCTGAACTTAGATTTTACATGATCATAAGAAGTCATTTGGGGGATAAAGAGAGTTATTTGGAGCAAGTGAAAATGTTGAAACAAAACCAAAACTTTAAAATGTTTTGAGGAAGAGCAGATTGATATTTTGATCTGTGCTTTTGTCATACTCTAATAATAAAATCTCTTTATACTTTGGCATTTTCAAATAACATTGGTGGTTATGTCCATTGATAATTAAAATAAAACTTGCATTTTGAAAAAACACCTTGGGGTCATATTTCATTTGAGGTCTGACCTGAGGAGAGCAATTAGTGACTGCAGATTTTCTACTGTTAATAGGTGAGCCTTCTAATTACCTCCAAAAAAATTCCTCTTTATAATTTCTTTCATATTAATCTAATTTCTGGAATTGACTGAGGAGTGCAAAATCCCAGATGGCGGACTAGAGTGCTACTGACTCAGTTTGTCTCACATTTTTATTCATAATTTACATAAATGTCAACTTTCCATTCATTTTTTTCTTTAATGTGAGAGCTCAAGGTTAAATTTTTTGAAAAAAATAACTTGAGTTTCTTTCACTGCCCAGATATACTAAGAACTCGTGTATAAAGATCAGAACTAAGCAGCTTCAATTTTTTATTCATTGTATTGCTTTTATGTCTACTTTCTTTTAGAATATGTTTAAAATGCTAGTTGCATTTGAACTACCTGATTTCCTGATACCTTCTCTGTGCTTAAATTATGTTGTACCCAACCACAGATTTACAAGGTAGTTGGTATCACTAAAAGTTGCAGATTCAAAGTTATTTCCCACATATAAAGTCACTTTAATTATAAGGCATAATTAATATTAACATTTCCACATACTGATCCTTATAGCACTTATTCTGTTCCTCTCTTTAGGGTTTTGCCACTTTCTGTTTGGCTCAGTGTTCTCTTTCATACTCTAGCTGAACTTCTGTTAGACCCTTGAGAAGAGGATCAGGACTTTGCTTATGTCTCTATTTCTATACTGTGTCTCAGTACCTGACATAAAATAAACTCAATAAATATCTATTAAATAAGTAAAAGAAAAGATGAAGAAAAGTATGTTACGTTAGCCTCCTGTTATTTTCTCTAGGGTTCTATTTTAAAATTTTATCAAATCAGATACAACTATTTTTTTTTCAGTTGTGAATGAATTTGTTATTCAGCTTTTGATTTGGGGATAACATTGAATATCACTATTTAGGATACAAATTCTTACATCAGAAATAGCTTTATTCATATTTCTAAATTTATTTAAGTAGATTCAGCTTTAACATAATTTTTTATTCTACCAGTTGAATGTACTACTTCCTACGTAATATATTCATAGTAAGTGAGGAAAGAAGGTCTTTTTCTAAATTACATAAAGCATCTTTAAATACTATTTATGGTGAAGGAAGGAATTGCTTTCCCATTTTTTTTCCCCCAGAATATCCCATGTCACACTGACTTGCTAAAATATAAGTAAATAAACACAAAAATGTAAGTATAAATTGTATAAAACAAAAGAAGGAAAAATTGAAGATAGGAATATACATTCTCCAATTGAAACATATGATACCAAGAACTATAATAATTGTTGATATTTAGAGTTGACAATTGTTCAGAATGCACTCATACTAAGTGCTTTATATGCAATTTCCAACTTAATCGCAACAATCATTGTATGCTATGAATACTATTATTTTTTTTCCATATAAGAACACTAAGGTTACAGTGATTAAATAACATGTTCAAAGACTATAGATAATAAGCAGCAGGATAAGGACTCAAACCCAGGTGAATCTCACCTAAAGCCTTCTTTCTTTACTTTGCTATATGGTCTCTATACTGGTATGTGAGGTTGCTGAAAACACATTAACCTGACCAGTGGGGAGCGTCATGTCTAATTAAAGATACCTATGTGTATTTCCTATGTTAAATCTTCCTCCTTCATTCACCCACAAATATAGGGCAGTTTATGCCATTTGATTGCCAGTGATACTTCAAATAAAACCCCTTTCTGGAAGTATGCAGTAAAGTAAGAGATTTGAGTGTTACCCCCTTATCTAGAGAGTATAGAGCTGGTACTCTCCTATAAGAAACAGGAGGAGTTTGAATCCATCTGCAAAGTAACCTTTTTCTGGAAATCAGGGGATCTTCCCCCACTGAGTTCAAAGGGCTTCCGTCTGCTTTGTTGTGCAATTTCTAAAGCATTGTGCAATACATAAAGAAAAGACCAAGAACATATCATTGCCTTGGAAACTGCTATGGAATTTGACAGACTGTAGGTTGTTCTGAGCAAATGTTCTGTTGCTGCACAGAGTCCATGCAGTAGCAATGACTGGCAAAGTGGCTAAATGCTCATCTGCTAATCTTGATGTCAACTTAACTTGTCATCCCTGCCCTAAGGATAGGGCGGGAAGTTTGTCTTGTTTTGCTTTCTTTAAATAAAGACATTTGAATTATTTCGTTCCCAACTGTCAGTGATGAAATACAAAGATAAGGGCTAAAGACAAAACAGCAGCTTTCTGGGGGTAGTTATCCATTTGGAGATGAGAATTCACAACCTATATTTTTAATAAATGAATTCTAACTGTGTAATCTTGGGAAACAATACTGCTTCTTTTAAACGTAATTATGACTCTTATGCTGCAGTCATAATAGCAAAGGGTTAGGGAAAAAACCTCCTGGATTCAAAGAATGCCACTCACTGTGGTCCTTTCTAATGAATGTCTGGGAAAACAAATAAAACTGTATAAAATAGTAGGGGAAAATTAAGTAAAAAATGAAGGTAGGAAGTCAGTCCTTAGGAGCTGTTTTCCAAGAAGTAAATGTGACTCTGGCTAGTTAGAGCATTTTATTTATTTGTTTGTTGGTGGAAACACTGAGAATAAAAATAAAAGTGATCCTTTTGTGATCCTGTTTGGCCGTGACAGATTCCTTCAGCATTGCCATAGTAACTGAAAGAAGTGCATTTATGAATAGACTTAGATTTCTAAGGCTTGAGTTTCCTGCCAAGAAGAGAACATAGGGTGGAGAAAACAGAGGGAAGTCAAGGCAAAGGGAAAGAAAACACATTGAGGTGTTGATTTCCAAGCTCTCTCGCTTGGAGAGTGCAGGCACACACCAGGTCAAAACAATCTCACCTTTTAGGTCTCCTGAGATTTTCAGATGTTGAAATTAGTTCTCTTTCAGCAGAAAAAGTTTAGGCAATTTCTATAGCTCCTTTTGATGCTGGGAAGGGGAAAAAATACTCTGGATTAATAAAATGTATACATAAGAGGAAGGAGAATTTCCTCAGATATAGTTAGATAAGGACATGAAACAGAGAAGGCAATTGCAAATACTTACTGGACTAGGCAAGTAACACTCACAATAAGTGAAAAGACCCTAATTAAAGAAAAATCATCCAGCCACCTTGTCTTACTTTTCACTTGCTAAGTGTTTTGAGAAATTTTTCTTTTAATGGCAATAAAATGAATAATTGAAGAGAGGTGATAACTGGTAATCAACACAGTTCTTTCAGAGAGAGCAGTTATGAGGACAAAATAGCACAACACAGAGAGCACAGGCTTCACATGGGCAGCTACTATGCAGCTCTAGCTCGTGTCTGGCAAGAAGGAATGTGAGCTCAATGTTGCCAGATCTTCCTATTTTTCAAGGGAAGCTGGAAGTCAGGACTTTTACATGGAGTTACGCTCAAAGACTTAAAAATATCAATAGGCCAAACAAAATATTCCTAAAAATTACATTTACTCATAGATCAACAGTTTGTGATTCCCAGAGTCTGAATCTAAACCCAGTCATGTCTCTCTAGAGTATGAGCCAGTGGAACAAGGAAGTAGCTGGATGAAGATGGAGGTAGGCAGAGGGGATGATGTCATATGAAGCCCAAAACTATAACTACATTGAGAGACAGATACTTCCAATCTCCAGGGCTTTACATTTTAATATTCAATATTTGTTGAATGCCTGCTCCATGTCAGAAAATGTGCTGAACACAAAACTATCCAAGCTGCTTGGTTTACCAGTTTGATTTTTTTATTCATAATACAATTTTTATTAAAAAATAGTGAACACACTTAGAATTAAACATATTCACACATGTAGAATTATATGGAGAACATATACACAAAATTTAAGAAATAGTAATAAAATGAACAACTATCCACCTCACACTATAAGAAACAGATCATTCTGAGGATTTTTGAGACACTTCATATGCTCTTCCCCAATCGCATCTCTCTATTGCCTAGATATAATGTAATAGTTACCCTTACTTTTGTGAAATAGCTTCCTTCCTTTTTTTCTTTTAGTTTTTATAGTCTTGTATAGTTGTTTATATTTGTTTCTATAGGGTTATTCCTACCATAATTGTTTATAGCATAACATACTTCAGTATATACATACATATTATATAGACCATGCTATTGTTATCAGTGTAGTATTATAGGCATATATTTGTTTATAGTAGCTTTTTATAAGCATTATTTTCCCCATATTTGAATTCTATATAAATTGAATCATACTTTGTATATTTTTCTAGATTTTTTAAAATTATAATATAGTTGGCATACAATAGTATATTACTTTCAGCTGTGCAACATAGTGATTCAACATTTATATACCTTACAATGTGATCACCACACTGAGTCTAACCATCTATCACCATGTCAAGTTATTACAATACTATTGATGACATTTCCTATGCTATATACTACATCTCTGTGGCTTATTTGTTTTAGAACTAGAACTTCATACCTCTTATTTCCCTTCACCGTTTTCACCGATGCCCTCACTCATCTTCTCCTCTGAAAGCATCAGTTTGTTCTCTGTTTCCATGGGTCTGTTTTAGTTTAGTTTTGTTTGTTCATTTGGTTTGTTTTTTAGATTTCACATATAAGTGAACACATATGATAATTGCTTTCTATTTATCATTTCATTTAGCATAATAGTCTCTAGGTCCATACATGTTGTCACAAATAGTGAGATTTTATATTTTTTATGGCTGAGTAATCTATTGTATATATGTACTCCTCTTCTTTATCCAATCATCTGTCGAAGGGCACTTAGGTTACGTCTACATCTTGACAATTGTAAATAGTACTGCAGTGAACATAGGGTGCATATATCTTTTTAAATTAGTGTTTTGGATTTCTTTGGATAAATACCCAGAAGTGGAATTGCTGGGTCATATGGTAGTTCTCTTTCTAATTTTTTAAGGAGCCTCCAAATTGTTTTCCATAGTTGCTGCACAAATTTGCACTCCCATTAATAATACACAAAGGTTCCCTTTTCTCCACAGCCTTGCCAGAACTTGTTTTTGATTTATTGATGATAGCCATTCTGACAGGTGTGAAACGATATCTCATTGTGGTTTTGTTTTGCATTTCCCTGATGATTAGTGATGTTTATAATTTTTTTAAATGTCTGTTGACCATCTGTATGTCTTCTTTGGAGAAATGTCTATTTATGTTGTTTGCCCATTTTTTAATCAAATTGGTTTTTTTGATATTGAGTTGTATGCATTATCTATATATTTCACATCTTTACCCCTTAGTGGATATATCATTTATAAACATCTTCTCCCACTTAGTAGGTTGTCTTTTTATTTTGCTGATGGTCTCATTTATGGTGCAGAAGCTTTTTAGTTTGATGTAGTCCCACTTGTAAATTTTTGGTTTTGTTTTCCTTGCCTGAGGAGACATACCCCAAAAGATATTTCCAAGACCAATGTCATAAAGTTTACTACCTGTGTTTTCTTCTAGGACATTTATGGTTTTAGGGCTTACACTGAAGTCTTTAATTTGTTTTATGTGTTGTTGTTGGCTTTTTAAAATTGTTGTTGTTGTTTGTTGTTATTTTGTATATGGTGTAAGAGAGTGGTCCAGTTTCACTTTTTTCCATGTACTCATCCAGTTTTTTCAATACCACTTATTGAAGAGACTATCACTTTTCCATTATTTGGTCTCTGCTCCTTTGTTATAGATGAATTGACCATAAAAGCAAGGATTTATTTCTAGGACTTCTATTCTGTTCCATTGATCTATACATCTGTTTTTCTGCCACTGCCATACTGTTTTGATTGTTACAGCTTTGTAGTACAGTTTTAAATAAGGGAGCATGATACCCCTAATTTTGTTTTTTCTCAAGGTTGCTTTGACTATTCAGTCTTCCATGGTTTCATACAAATTTTAGAATTATTTGTTTTAGTTCTGAGAAGAATGCCATCAGTATTTTGATAGGGATTAAATGGAATGTGTAGATTGCTTTGGATAGTATGGACATTTTAACAATATTAATCTTTCCAATCCATGGTCACAGCATGTCCTTCCATTTATTTGTGTCCTTTTCAATTTCTTTCTTTAAAGTCTTATAATTTTCAGGGTACAGATCTTTAGCTTCCTTGGTTAAATTTATTCCTAGGTTTTTTTTTATGCAATTGTAAATGGGATTGCTTTCTTTACTTCTCTTGATGGTTCATTATTAGTGTATAGAAATGCAGTGGCTTTCTGTATATTAATTTTGTAGCCTGCAACTTTACGAAATGCGTTTATTAGTTCTAATAGGTTTTTTGTTGTTGTTGGAGTCTTTAGGGGTTTCTATATATAGTATCATGCCATCTACAAATAGTACTGTTTTTATGTCTTCCTTTTCAACTTAGATGCCTTTTATTTATTTTTCTTATCTGAACTGTGGCTAGGACTTCACATATTACATTGAATAAAAGTGGTGAGCGTGAGCATGCTTATCTTGTTTGTTATTCCCATATTTAAATTCTATATAAATTGTTAAATACTCTGTATATTTTTCTACATTGCTTTTTTGGGGGTTCAATAATATTTTTAAATTAATTCACACTGACATTTATAACTCTATTTACTATATTCTCATCACCATGTATTTATTCCATTGTACTGTATTATGGAATGTGTATATCCATTCTACTCTTAAGAGTCATTTGGGGTGTTTCTGGTTTTTTGTTGCAATAAACTACATTATTATAAACATTTTCACCCATGTTTTCTCTATTAGAGTTCTCCAGAGCAATAGAATCAATAGGAAAAAGACACACACACACACAGAGAGACAGACAGATAGACAGAGAGAGTCACACACAGAGAGACAGAGATTATAAGGAATTGGCTCATACAAATACGGAGGCTGACAAGTTCCAAGATCTGCAGTCAGCTAGCTGAAGATCCAGGAGAACCAATATATAGTTCCAGTCTGAAAGTTGGCAGGCATAAGACCCAAGAAGAACTGCTGATGTTTCAATTTGTGAATTAAGTTCAGAAAGACCAATGTCTTAGCTCAGGCAGTCAGGCAAAAGGAATTCTCTTCTACTCTTGGGAGTGTGTGTGTGTGTGTGTGTGTGTGTGTGTTATGGGGGAGCCAGTAGCCTTTCATCCAAAACACCCTCACTGACACACCTAGAATATTGTTTGATCAAATATTTGGGCACCCTGTGGCCTGGTCAAGCTGACACTTAAAATTAACCATCACATTTTCTTGATACACTGTGTAAGAATTTCCCCAGAAAATATATATATGAATACAATTTTAGAATCACTAAGTATGTGCATATTAAACTTGAATTTGTTTTTCAAAGTGGTTGTACCATGTACATTTCTACTAGAACTCTATGAGAGTTGCCGTTGCTCCATGTGCTTGCTGACATTTTATGAGCCTTTATGACAATGTGGTGAATGTGAAGTGGAATCTTACTGTGGTTTTGATATATGTAAGCTAAGCATCCTACTAGAAAAGCAGAATACACCCAAAGAAAATAAAATGGAGAAAATAATAAAAATAGGAGCAAGACATTAATACAATACTAAAAAAGAAAAATGCAATAGTGAAGAAATAAAGCCAAAAGTTGATGCAGTTCAAAAATGTCTTCTAGCTAACATATCAGAGTCCCCGACCAGCAGATAAGACAAGAAAAAAAAACCCTCAAATTGTCAAGGAAAATAACTACTATTCTTCATATATGATTTGATTGTCTACATAGAAAATCTAAAAGATTCCATGGACAATTTATTAAAATTAATAAGAGAATTTAGCAAATTTTTAGGTATATAATTAACATATAAAAGTCAATTTCTCTCTATAAATTATGTAAAAATACCTAGAAAATACAATAAAATGAGAAAATACTAAAAATAGCAACAAAATTTTAAGCCATAAAGAAATAAATCTAATATATATGTTCAAGAATTTTAAGTGAATAAAATTTAAACTGTATTTAAAGACATCAAAGAAGATATAAATAATGCAGAGGCACATTATGTTCTTGGCTAGAAAGACTTAATATTCATTATATGCATTCAATATTATCCCAGTTAAAATCCTAACAGATTATCACAAGATTTGATTCTAAAATATATGAACAAAGGGTCAAGAATAAACACAACACTGAAAATGATGTTCTTTATCAGAAATCCAAACTTGCTACTACAGAGTGGCTAGCATATTCTCTATTCTGGTTGGTCAAACTTGAATGTCTCCTGGATGTTTTCAAGCTCCAGCAATATTCAGGTCATGACCCCTCAGTAGTTATTTTTTTCTGGCCTCTCAGAATCTTACCTAATGCCTATATAGTTTAGTATTCAGTCACAGACTCAAAGAGACCTTTAAGCATATTTTTGGAGCTCTTTGTCTTCTTAGCTGCTCTCTGGTACTCTTTATCAAATTCTAGCTTTTTGTTCATCTACTTAAATTTCAATCTCTGTTTTTTGAATTCAGCGAGACTACTGTGCTCTTCTTGGACTTCCTTTCTGTGCTTCTTTGGGAAAGTGCCTCTAGATAAAAAGTTTGAGGGGTTCATCTTGTTTGTGTTGTTCTTCTTGAGAATCTAGTCCTGTGCTGAATGCTGTCCAATGTCTGAAGAAAGGTTCAAATACTGTGGGCTGTTTTTCAGATGTTTATAGAAGGAATTTCAGTCTACCATGCCCAGACTTTGATGACTCCTTTTGAAATTTGAACTTTTTGCTAGCTGGTATGACAAGATACCCCAGGTTAATCTTTTATAAAATTTGGCAGCATATCTGGCATGATTTTTCTTTTTTAAGGAGCCCTGGTTCTTTTGATGAGAAATGTTATTTGGAGACCACAATCAGGATGTTAGTGGAATTTATTGCTACTGAGTTATTTTTTGTTTTATAGATTATTTCAATTGCCAGAGCTAGAATTTATCTAGATCTAAATCTCCATCTACAACTACATCTAGATCCACAATAAATTTTTACAATTTTTTCTTCAACAAATTGCATTAGGCTTTAATTTTATCTCTATACCAACATCAGTGTCCTTTTGTTTACAAAATCCCATAGCAATCTTTAGTCTTTTATCATGTTCAACATAGCAGCAGCTTTTGACAAAGCTGATCCCTCTCCCTCTTCTGAAATACTTTATATCCTTATCATCCAGGACACATCATTTCTATTCAACATCTCCACTTGGATAGCCTAAAGGAATCTCATTTAACATGTCCAAACCCAAGCTCAAGATTTCCCTTCTGAAATTTTCTCTTTATATAATCTTCTTTATCTCAGTAAATAGTAACTCCACCCTTCCAGTTTCTCAGGTGAAAACACTGAAACAAGTCTTGACTCTGCTCTTTCTTCCAGACCCCAAATTCTATCCATCAAATCGGATAATTTTGGCTTCATCTTCAAAATACATCTAGGCTCTGACCACATCTCACCACTTGTATCACCACAATCCTGGTACAAGTAATCATTATTTCTCAACTGGATTATTGCTAATCTTCTAACTTGTTTCCCTTGTTTCCACATTTACCCCCTAGAGCTTAGGCAAAAATAAGACCACTAAATATAAATCAGTTTACGTAGCATGACTCAAAACTCTTTAACATATTCAAATCATTGCAAAGTAAAAGACCAATGTTATTAAATGTCCAACAAGATTTGGCATATGTCACCTCCTCTGACTTTACCTTACTCACTTTTCACCAACCATCTGTTATTCTTGCTATTTCTTGAGCATACCAAGTAATTTGTACTTGCTATATCTGGCAAAAAAAGTAGTTTTTTTTTTTTTGCCAGATATTTTCATGGCTTACATCCCTCCTGTTTAGGTCACTCTCTCCATGGCATTTATCATTATAGCTCTATTATTACATATATTTTACCTATTTATTGGTTTATTATATCTTCTTTGTCACTAGACTCTAAATTCCATGAGGTCAGAAATGTAATATTTTGTTTAATGATGAATAAACAAATATTTGCTGAGCAATAAGTATGTGTTAGGGACTGTACTACTTGCTAGCACATGTGACATATAATCCCTTCCCTCAAGAGAAGTGGAAGAGGCTAATAGTTAATTTCCTTGTAGAACCCCTGAAACTAGTCTTGTACCTTCATGAATCTAGTCTTAGTTATTCCCACACACTTTTTAAAGTTTATGTGTATCTTTAATATATTATTGTCCTTTGACCTCTGAGAAAACCATGCTCTAAAATTGGCTTATAGGACCAGACACACTAACTGATGCCACCTCTCTTTGTGCCTTTGGGCAAATCCAAGAGTCTTTCTGCTTCTGTTTCCCCAGCTGTGAAATAGGATTACTAGTTTCTGCTTCATGGGAGTCTTTTGAGGATTTTTTCATTCATGTAGTAATATTTATTGAAAATGGTAAGTGCTAAGTAGTATTATGCCTAATTAATTAAGTCCTCATCTCCCTGGTGTGGGTTATGGTGTCTGGCTAGTCATTAATAAAATATGCTGGAAGCTTTGCAGATTTTCCTTTCAGAGCTCTCCTGATAGCTGCATAAACAGTGTATGAATTGGGCATCCAACCTTGTAGTTAAATACATACAGCTGTTTGAGTTCTACTGTGCTCACATTCATTTAGTTCTCAGACAATACAAAATTGGAAGGTGCTGAAAACACCAGTTAAGAAAGATAAATACTACAAAGGATCCTAGGGTGGTTAATAGTAAAGCCAGAAAATAAAACTAAGAGTCAATTTGGATTTGCCAGAGAATGCCAATGATAACCTTAATTCCTCTTCTGAAAAAATCGAGTGTTGTGAATTAATAGTGAGATAATAAGCAATATAGTAACTGGGTGCCATAGATGACATTATAGGGGAAATTATACAAGGATGTATAATTTGACATCACTAATGAATGATATTGATATTATTGTGATATCACATTATAAAAGCAGATATTTTTTGAGAATATACTCATAATGAAACTGTTGTAATCTGAGTTCCTCATAAAGCAGTGTCTAGGTGCTCTTATTTGAAAATCAGGTTTAATCCCAGAGGGCAGGAGTGTGGCATGAGCAAAGTGAAGCACAGAAGGAGTGAAAAGCAATACTAGGATGTATTACTGAGCTGACCATTGCTACATGTAAATGATTATTCAACACATAGGATGACATCCTCCTGGATCTTCTGAGGAAACATAATATGGGGATGAGATCTCAGGATTTACACCACATATTAAGTCAAATATTTCCACCTCCCTGAGCTTTTAAATTTTTTTCCATACGAATGTTGGTTATCATTGCATCCAAGGTTCAAGGGGACATTCAAATAAACTATTAGGGTTGGTTCCAGCAATCCTTGACAGAATACTGAATCCTGAGTACCCCCTATCAATAAAATCTCTCCTGTTCAGCCTTATACCCTGCTCATTCCAAACCCCCTCTCTCTTCCTATGTTAGAACATACTATCTTAGAGGTGGAAGGTGGACTGAAAAGATTGTTTAATGCAATCTCTTACCTAATGGAAGAATTCTTCATGAACTACTTTTAATGGCAGTCATTGAGTCTTCGCACAATTCAAGTGACAGATCATAAGATCTGTTCCCTTTTCTCACTGTTTCTATTAGGTAATTCTTTATATTGAGCACAAAAAATCAATCTACCTATAATACCTCACTGTTTTCTTTACTATTCTTGGTTTATTTGACTTTCCTTCAGCTTTAAACATTATGTTTAAGACTTTTTTGGAATTCTATCCACCCTCAGCTTCTGTGATAACTTAATTTTTTTCTCCCAATATCTACAGCTATTCCTTATCAAGTTTCATTTGTCAGTTTTCCTTACTCAACCTGTCTCTTATGTGACCATATTTCCTAGGCCCCTTTTTGGGCATCTAATTTTTTTCCTTCAATACACTAATATTGTATGTCCTCATATAAACCTCTGACTTCAGCTATTGACTTCCAATCCTCCATTTCTAACCCAGTGCACTCAGAGAACTCCAGCTCTAGAATTTCAATTCTCTCCTGAACATCTTTATTTGGGTGTGTCTCAAACAGAACTCATGTTCTTTTCCTTTTCAATCCATTCTTCCTGCTATTTTCTTTTCTTGATGAATAGAACTATCAAGCAACCATCTACCCAAACCAAAGATCTGGAAACAAAATCTAGATACCTTTCTTTTCTCATTGGTCTGCCCTGTACATAAACCTCCAAAGAATTCTAAATCCTAAAAATTTTTCTATTTAATTAAGTCAGTGCTTATTCTTCACAAACAGGTGATTCTATTGTTTAAAATGACCACTAATTGTATTGCTGAAGTGCTGGCTAGTGTCGGGAGCCATTCTTTATCAAGGCTCTCATACCTGAGATCTAGGCAACTTTGCCTTGGGACAGAATCTGCCTCGCCCTGTGCTATCTGATAGGATAGACAGCCTAAAGTCAGTTGCCCTGACATGCCCTGACTTGCCCTGGGCCTCTTGAGCCATTTGCTTAAACTAATCTGACCTTGCAGCCCCCTCCTCTCCGGGGACCCTTCTGCATTTTTGGGTCATATAAGGAAATGGAATGTTCTGCGGTTCGATATCCAAGGCAACCGTGATTATGCAAATCCTCCCCTTTATATACTCTACCCCTACCTACAATAAACGAGGCTTGATCAGAACTTTGTCTTGCCTCCGCTCCTTTTTCTCACCCATTTTCTCCCCAGGTTGGATCCTCCTCGCCCCCACGAATAACTAGGTCCCGCCGGTCGGGACAGGCTAGTGTTTCCAAGCTCAAGAAGGCTGTGCCTTCCAGAGAAAACATGTGTTTGATAAGTATTGTTCAGGCATGAATTACAATGCTGTCCATCATAATTTTAATATTCATGAATTGACATCAGGATACAAACAAAAAAAAAGACGAATTTTTTGATCTGTACATGAGGTGCTCAGAAAGTGCTACCGTAACATCTACAGTACTTGATGAACTATAGAAAAGATGGAAAAGTGACTGAATTTGTGGATTCATGAGATAATAACCCTGTACTATACCCAGAGGCAATGACTCAGTATTCACTAATTCAGTGTTCGCCATAACTTTATAGAGCATAAGTACAGCAAATAATGAGAATCAACTATACCTCCTAACTGGTCCTAATGCCTCCAGCCTGGCACCATTGTTTCTTGAGGAATCTTTCTAAAGCTAAAATCTAATCACATCACTCTCCGGTTTTAAAGGCTTCAAAGCTCCACATGGCTTTCAGGATAAAGTTCAAATTCCTTAGTTTAGAGTACAACTCAGGCCTCATTTCTTATCAATGCTCCCACACACATGTTTTTTCTTCCAATTATCATAACTACTTGCATTTTCACCAATTCTTTTATGCTCTTTTGATTTCCCTGTACATTCACACATGCTGTTTCCTCTGCTTGCAATGTCCTTACTTCCTCCCCCTACTTCACCTAGTTAATGCCTATTTATCTTTCTAATCTTATCTCAAGTGCACTTTTCTCTGGGCCCTTCACTGACCCCACAGTCTGATCAAGATGTCATTTCTCTGTGCTCCCGGAATACTTGTAGTATAGCACATACTGTGATGCTTGACTTTCTTTTGTCTGTCTTTCTTACTAGACTAAAGAGTCTTTCGGAACAAAAAGCATGTCTTTTTTGATATCTCTTTCTTAGTACCAAGGACAGTGCCTGACATATTTCGTATATAGCAAAAGCTAAATATATATTTGTTCATTGAATTCAAAATGAATAAATAAATTACTCGATTAATGAAATCTACATACTTCAAATATTTGAGGAATTGGCAGACTAAACATTCTAAGTTCATACAACTCTTTCTCAGTGAACATGTTATCCAGAACTTTTTCCATTTTTACTCACTAAGGCCATTCTGGGTCACATTCCAATTATTTATTTTAAACCATCATGCTTTTCTAAGTTCATTTTAAACCATCATGCTTTTCTAACAGTGTGATTCATATATGAGATATGATATAAAGCATGTGGAATAAAATGGCCTTTTATTTCCTTTGATTAGTATACATTAAATAGAAATAAATGAATAAATGAGTGAGTCCTAATGCAGCCTTAAGATTTCTTCCTTCTCCCATTTCCTTTTGTCCTTATGTCACTCTGCTGACTCCTATGGAGGTAGTTTATAATTAAAATCTCTATTTTTTTTCATATATTGCTGGTAAACCAAATATCCTCAATATATGTTTAGAAAGAGTGTATTTTTCTATTCTGAATGCAAGATTTATCATTTAAGTCTTATTTAATTTTACCCAGCTAGTTTTAGTTCACTGTTACACCTTGTACATTTTTAAATTTCTATTTTATTATTTATTTATTTATTTATTTATTTATTTATTTATTTATTTATGGGACACTTCACAGATTTGCATGTCATCCTTGAGCAGGGGCCACGCTATTCTTCTCTCTATTATTCCTATTTTAGTATATGTGCTGCTGGAGTGAGCACCTGTGGTACAGTCCTTTAAATATGAATTCTTTTACATAAAACATTAGCTATTCTTCTCAACTTCATGAAATGTTTTTACTCAAGTCATTGATAATAACATTAAACAAGTATAAGGACCCTGGCCTGAGTTTCATATCTGAAATCTATAAAAAAAAATTAAGTACAGTTATTTACTTATTTAAAAATCCTCCTAATCCTATTATCAACTAGTTAAAATTTATAACATATAGTTATGATGGATGCTGTGTGGTACAGTGAAAGACTATAAGTTTAGAACAGACCTGCATTCATATTCCATCCCTACCTCTTACTAGCTGACGACTGGCAAATTACTTAACCACTCTGAGCCTCACTTTTCTCACTTATAATTTGTAGATATTTTACCACAAAAAGGGGGCTTTTGTAAACTTCAGAGATAATGAACATGAAATGCTGCTTACAATGTGTGGCATATAGTTTATAAATGACTAAAATAAGAGAATTGTTAAATTCTCTTCTGAAATCTAGGTATCTACAGCATCACGTTAAACTTCAATTGGTAAGCACATTAAAAATAAATAAATAAACTAAATGAGTTTATCATTCAACCTGTGTGATCCTAAGAGAAACTTGCCCCCTGATCAATTTTTGCTTCTTCAAGTAGTACACAGATCCTTTTCAGAAAAAAAATTGTAGATTGAAATAATTTAGTGCTCTGGTCTAATTGAGTATTGTTTAATATTGCCTGAAAATAGTCCAGAGAAAAATGTGCATTTTGCCCTACGTGATTAACACATGATAATGACCAGGGAGAATGCACTTGTATGATAGATCTGTTCTTCTGAATTACTGACCCATATTTGTATCCACTCTGTTTTCAGTCTGACATAAGCATATTTTTGCTTATTTTAACATTTCCTGCTACTAATACCCAGAGTCTCTTTTTCCTTTCCATAACTCTAGCTGGCTGCTTGCTTTGCAGTTGTTTTTTGTTTTTTGTTTTTGTTTTTGTTTTTGTTTGTTTGTTTTCAGTTCATCTCAATTTCACCATTAGCAAACAGATACTTACAAACCAGGGGCAAGTACTGATTTGATCTTCCATTTACTCTACACCCTCCATCCCCTTTTACTTTGACTTTTTTTAGACCATTATTAATTCCACTCTATTTCTTCATCTTCTAACAAACTCTAGGAAGCATTTTGTTGTATTCTGGTCTTAGCAAATCCATAACAAGTCCTAAAGATTGCCTTATTTTTCTCCATGTTCTTTAAAAACAGCTTTTAAATGGTATTTTTTAACACTGTTCCAGGGATTATTGATAAGCACAGCATTGTGTTTGCTATATACTATTTTCCACTTGTAGAAAATCAAAACATTTACCTATTTCCTGTCACCTGCCATCACATCTCTTTTCCAGAAATTCTCAACATCTGCTGCTGACAGTGTTTATAAGATCATACCTGTAAAGTCACCCAGTTCCCTGAGAAAAATTTTCCTAAGTCTGAGGACTTAAATTTATTCAAAACTATGAGATGCTCTCTCATCATCTTTTCACCTAATTTGAGTTTGAGTATTATTTTCCTCTTAAAGATGTTTTTCTTCTCTTTTTTACTTGAAGATCATTTTTCTTGATAGAGAAAATAAAAATGTATTAGATGAGTTTTTTCTTGCTGTCATCGATCAGCATAATAAGATGAAAATCAAACACTGAGCTGTTTTTACCTTGCTCCTTTCTCATTTTTAAGGTAGCTTTAAAACTTAAACTTATTTTGAAGTTTGGTTTTCTTAGTGAGATTTTCTATTTTTCTCTTTTGTTATTTTTGGTTATATGTCCTTCTCTCAGTCTTTTACATGTCTTCTTTTTAAACATGAACCCAACAAAACTCCCCAAGTCACTTAAGTAGTTTCATTCAATTTTTATCTTTCTTTGTCATGTTTATATAATCTAAAATTAAATTTGAGATTTTTATATTTGAGTGTGTACCCATCCCCACTAACTTGAGTCATAGAAGCAGATTGCTCTGTGGTGGGCCCCCCATTCTGAACTTAAGCTGCCACTAGAACAAATCTCGTAAGCCTGATAGAAGTCTATTTAGTGAGAGACTCAGGAGATTGCAGCAGAGAAAACTTATGAAGAGATATGTCAGCTTGGCCTAATAACAAAACCTCTGATGAAACAGACTCTGTTCAGGAAACAAAGAGTGATTTTGAGTATAAAGTAGGGTGGTGGTTGTCACTTGAATTCATTTCTGTTCTAATCCAGTTCTCGGAGAGAGACAGAGTTCTTAGCTGGGGCAATGAGATATATAGGTAAACTTGGCTCAGACTCCCATTTCTATGACACAGGAAAATTCAAATCCCTCTTTCTGCTTTCTGCAAATTCCTAGAATTGGGTCATTTTCTGAATACTCTAAGAAGTGTGTGTGTGTGTGTGTGTGTGTGTGTGTGTGTGTGTGTGTGTGATGTGTGTGTTGGTGGAGAAGTTGCAGAGTCTGACCTCTTCTGCAAGTAGCTTAGAGATTAGATTTAGGGAAATATGAGTTATTATTAATATGATGCCATTGAATTCACAGCATAGAGAATCTAGGGCAGGGGTAGGGAGTTCTTCTGTTTGTTTCTTTGGCTTTTTTAAAAGTCTTCAAGGATAAAGACTTTACACACACACACACACACACACACACACACACACACATCTGGTGAATAAGCAAGTATAGCACACAGTAGGTAGGTAGTTGATAAATATTTCTAATTTAATAAAACCATTTAAATTGGGGGCATAAATATAAATATACATGGTATTACTTTATTTGGTTGTTATGAAATCTAAAATGACATAATTATTTTCTCCCAAATTCCATGTGATACCCACTTGACCAAGTACCTCTCCTTTGTATTCAGAATTAGTTTCAGCGATGGAAGCTCCCTCTATCACTACCTCCTCTTTCTGTGAAATGACACAGTCAACAGGCAAGCCAAGAAATTATCAGACATTCCACTTTTAGCAGAATGATATCCCTAGCAGCTCCCTCAATAATTGAAGTCTCTTCATACCACTACATTTGATTTTCTTGCCAGTTATGTCATATGGGTTAGAATTACATTCAGAGTCACATACGTGAATATTTAACGTATTAAAATTAGAAAGGTTTTTATTTATCCCTGTTTATCTTTTTAATCCTATTATGTTCGAAATGTTTTTACAACACCATTTTTGTATGTAACTATATAGAATATTAGCTGTTCCAAAGAAAATGTCTAGTTTTCTCTTTTGTACATCATTTCTGTTTAGTTCTCTCTCTTGTACATTATTTCTGACATATTCTTAACCAGGGAGTAAGCTTCATATTGGAAAAAAATGCATCATCTTTAAGAGTTTTTATTGGTCTTGCTAATTTACTCAACTCCAAAGATATATATAAATGAAATGTTGTCCTTCATCACAATCCCTCCTTATCTGCCTGACAAACTCATGATCCATCAGAACCTAAGTGTTAAGATGTCCTTGGGGAAGTTTTTCTTGTACTTTCTTTGAACTAATACTCATCCTTGTATATATTTCTATAACAAGACCATTCACACTATTTCATAATACCTTTGTGTTAGGCAAAAAATAGCATGTAAATAATTCCATCTTTTCTTCTGCTCCTGGCTGCTAGAGATTACTGATCCAGCCAGATCTTTTGTTTCTTTTACTCCTAAGATTCTTTCGAGCAGATTTAAAGCTGAATTAGGAGATAAAGATGTTTTGAAGCAAAATGTCATGGGGGTTATGGAATTGGCAGGGGGAGGGGGCATAAAGAAACATTCTGGGAGTTTGGGAGAAAAGCAGGAGCAGCTGTATTTCATCCAATAAAATGGATAAAAATGGGAATTTTAAAAGAAAATATCTACTTCATTTCTTAGACTTTGAGATATATAAATTGACTTTAAAAGCACTGATCATGCTTCTGTAGCTGCTCTGATACTGTTCCACATGAGATCATGGTTTCCATAAAGTTACATTTGGCTTATTCACCCTTCTGATCTCTTCTGTAAACTCCTTGAGGGAGGGGACTATGCCATTCTTTTCCAAATACCCAGCCCTTAGCTCATAATAGGTATTTAATAAATATTTATTGAATGGAAAACTAGAAGTGTTTCATTTAACAAATGAGGAAGTCAGGAGGTCCCCTAATTCTGTGTAGCTGTGCCCTTTGAAATTCAAATGCCATTAACACCTAATTAAAAATTTCCCCTTAACCAATGCCACTATGATGCTGTTAGTTTTAGTAGAAAATAAATCAGGAGATCTTTTAATAAGATCCAACATTTTGCTGTAACAAATGATTACAATAGGAGATTTAGGAAGAGAATTTCTGAGAAATTCTGACCCTAGAGCCAGTTAAACATACTTGTTAAAGATATCAGTCCTATGACATACTGCTCTCTCTTTCCAAGAGCAGTTCTGTTACCTGAATGGTCTTTCCAGTCAGTTCAGTAGAGGTCCTATGCACTAAAATGTTTGGGACACCCTTCTTTCCAGCAATATAATAAGATTTTTAAAAGCATTAAACCAAAAACCAAAAATAATAACAAAGTTCTGATTTTTCCTGTGATATACACTTAAATTTTTAAAAACTATCAGGTATAAAAATTGTTCACAAACTTTTTTTATGTTTTTGATCCAGCTCTTCTAGTGCCCTCCCTATTAACATGAAATGTTTCGAAATGAAAGATGGCAAAATGTTCACCATACAACTAACTTTCTACCATCTCTTATTAATGAAGGAATGGTGAAAGTTTGTAGTAATGAGAAACATATACATTTGAGTTTTGACTTAAACACTTTTTCAGGTGAGGAATTCGAAATCTAGAGAGTCTAAGACAAGATTTTGTCAAATACCATCAGGTCTGTGTTCAGAAAAGTAATCTAGACTTTTAGACTTCTAGTCCAGTGTTCTTTCAGCCATACCCAGTATTTCAATACAATTCTAAATTTTTCAGAGAAAAAATATAACAAAGCCTTCCTATGCTTTCTTTGATGTTTTCCTTTATATATAGTGTAAGGAGAAAACATTAATCACTCATGTATTTATTGAGTCTCTACTATATAATGAGAATTATATGAGGTGTCTCGAGAAATGCAAAAAAAGTATTGTTCCTGCCAGCTCTAAATGTATTGCATTGCTGCTATTGATTATAGAAAAACTGTGGCTGTTTAGAGTCTAGAAATAATGATAATTATGTTAATGATAATTAATTATAATAATCATAATACAAACTCTCATTTGTATAGCACTTTAGAGTTCCCAGAAACATAATGCAATTTATCCTCATAGCTCTAGTAAATTGCTGTTTAAGTGGTGAGGAAACAGTCTCCAATTGTCTCAAGGTGGCAGAGTCTAAGTGACAAAGGGGAATGGACTAGCTAATTTTTATCTGTACTGTAGAGCCAACATGAGAGAAATGAGAATTCTTTTAGTTAAATATGGAAAATTCTATAGTATCTTAATATCAAAAAGTTATAATGTACAAGAAGGTTGAATGTCAACAAATATATAATGTTAAAATGATAGAGTACTCACCAACTGAGGAAACATCACTTTATTCTTTTCAAAACTTTATTGTAGTGATGGCATAGAATAAATTGTACATTTTATTAACTGAGCTTATTGTACTGATCATTTCACAATATGTACAAATATTGAATCATTATTTTGTACATCTGAAATTAACACAATGTTATATTGTCGATTATACCTCAATTTTTAAAAAGATATGATTTGGTAAGTTTGGACATATAATGTGTATTTACCTGTAAAACCATCACCACAGTCAAGACAATAAAAATATCCATCATCCCCAAAAGTTTCCTCCTACCTCTTTGTGGTCTCTCTCTTCTGCCTTTTTCCACCAATCCCCTTCTTCCTAGGCAACAACTGATCTGCGTTCTGTCATTATAGATTAACTTCCTTTTCTATAATTTCACATATATACAACCACACACTATGAATTATTTTTTTCTTTGGCTCATTTTACTCAGCATAATGATTTTGAGAGTCATCTGTTGTGGCATGTATCAGTACTTCATTCCTTTTCATTGTTGAGCAGTATCTCATAGGATGTATACACCACTGTTTGTTTATTCACCTGTTGATGAACTTTTGGGTTGCTTTCAGATTTCAGGTATTACAAATAAAGCTGTTACAAACATTTGTGGACAAGTCTTTAGATAGATATATACACTTATTTCTCTTGGGATAATACATAGAAATGAAACAGCAGGATTAATATTTTTTTAATTTTATTTTTGGATTAATTTTAAGACACTGTTTTCAAAGGGATTGCCAGAGCCCGCCAGCTAAAAGGAACAGTTCCTGAGAGGGGGAGTGAGGATTGAGAAAGATAGAAAAAAGAGAGAGACAGAGAGGGAGAGACAAAAGAGATAGAGTCGGGAGGGCTAACAGTAAATACTGCGCACCGAGTTTATTAAGTACAGCATATTTATACTCTTGGAAATGCATGGGAAGCAAAATCCACAGATACTCTAACAATTGCTGACATTTACATAAGTTCTCTTAAAACCTCTTTTATCCTATTTTCTGACTCCAATTCCCTGGGGCGAGGGACGTTCAACTCTTTACATTAAGCCAAAACTCCCTCCTTCTGCATAGAGCCCACCTGCCCTGCAAACTTCTAGCTTGCAGGCAACTTTAACCTTGTCTCAAGACAGGCAGCAGAAATGGCTCCCAACAAGGGATTATACCATTTTACATTTCCACTAGCATTAAATGAGAGTAAAACTTCTTTCACATCCTCATCAAAACTTGGTATAGTCAGTTATTTTAATTTTAGCCATTGTAATAAGTATATAATAGTATCTCACTGTGATTTTAATTTGTCTCCTAAGAACTAATAAAATGAGCATCTTCTACTTGTCTGCCATTTGTTTATCTTTTTTGGTGAAGAGTATGTTTAACTATTTTGTCCATTTTTATTGTTTTTGTTTGGTTTTCTTATTGGCATAAATTTTTTACATATTCTGTATACAAGTTCTTTATCAGATATATAACTTGAAAATATTTTTTCCCAGTCTCTGCCTTATCTTTTCATTCTATTAACAATATTTTTAAAAAGCGGATATTTTAAATTTTGATGTAGTCCAAATTACCAATTTGTTTTTTAATGGATTGTGCTTTTTGGTATCCTACCCAAGAAATATTTGCCTAATCCAAGGTCACGAAAGTTTTCCCCTATGTTTTCTTCTAGTTGTTTTACAGTTTTAGATTTACACTTTGGTCTATAATCCATTGTGAGTTAATTTTTGTATATTATGCATAAAATCTCACTTTAATATAAGGTAATTTTTCCAATTCAACTGCAGGATAGTCTGCCAAAAAGAACTGTGGAAACTGTTCTGTTGGATAATTTTAATATAATTGGAAAAAATGTTAGGGAATTGACTAAAGAAACAGTCTTGCATGTGTAGAAGATGGTACCAACCTGATGTGCTTCTATTATGCCATTTGCCTATTTTCTGAATCTTTGCCTGTTTTTATGAAATAATTTTGATCTATCAAAGAAGCTAAAATCTATAAAGCTCACAAGTTGTTGAATTTTATGTAATTTAGGGTTACTAAATACTATTTTCATGCAAGTTCCAACTGCTACTCATTTTATTCCCTTGGAAATATAAGAAGCACAGATTTCTCTCAATTCACTAGAACATTCTGAATATCTCATTTGAGTAGCCTATCCCTTCTATTTTTGTATAACTCTCATTGATATCTGGGGTGATATTTTAGAGTTTTCTTTGAATTCATTTACTCCACTTTTTCAAGAAGATTCTCCTGCGTACTAGCCTTTATATTGGGTTTTAGCTGGGAGATAGTATCTTTTCAAAAATGATAACTTACTTTCATATCCATTGTTCCACATAGATTTCGTTTTTGTAGTTTAATCTTTATAATTAAACATTTAACTAGGTGAAAGATAGCTACCAGAGTTCTATTTAGAATAATGACTTACGTTGTCTTATTCAAAATTGAAGTCATGACCCCTAGGAAGTCCTAGAGAGATTTTTGGGAAATATGGAAATTTCCAAAAATCTCTCAGAAACTCAAGTTTTGCAGAGCATTTAGCTAACTTCCATGTAACCATTAAGGTAATGTGCACTTAAGAAAAAGCTAACTTCTTCCATCTCTAGGGTCTTTCTCTGCCCTTTGTCAGTCCCTTCCTTGAACATACTTTAAGATACAGATGCAAGTCTTAGAAAGGAGATATTCAGTCTTACCCTGACTACTACTTATACCTGCAAAATGAATTGTTTGATTTTTGTGTGAGCTTTCTTGAAATAAAATACAGATTAGAGGAGACTACATGGGAAAAACTATAGAGTTAAATATTTATGTATAAAAATTGTTTATGTACATCCAAGATTGCCAAATTAACATCAAGTAATTATTTGTTCAGTAAACGTTTTGCTAATAAGCACAGCAGTTCCACTGTCCATTATACCCCTTTATTCCCCTCATTCCAGGGATAGTACAAAAACACAGTGTACCTTGGCTGTTATTTCTTTATAACTTCTTCAGGGCAACTAATAATACTTTGGCAGAGGCTGCTAGATGCTATCCAGTGTCTATTCTCCCTTTTTTTCTTAGTAACAGAAGCTCAAGTTTTTCAGAAGGACAGTGTATCCAGCCAGAGGACTACATTTTCAAAGCTCTTCCTAGCTGAAAGCATGCATGTAATTAACTTTTGAACAATGAGATATAAGCATAAATGTTTTTGTGGAACTTCTGAGTAAGCAGTTTAAAAATTGGTTGCCTCTCCTTTTCTTTTTTATGAAAAGGCAATAAACTAATTTCTTTAAATCACTATGAGTGGGGTTTTCTGTTATTTATGGCTGAACCTAACATAACTTGATACAAGATGGAATTATGATTACAAGTATATTCTTCGAAGAGTTGGTAAAAGGGCAATACCAGTTTCTCAGCATGTCCTGGGGGGCAACCCTGAAAACCCTCTTCAATCTGAAGCTTTTGTCTAAACTTAATTTGAGTCTTTCAGTCTTTGTCTAGAGTCAACCAAGGAGAAGTACCGGTGTTCCTTGATTTACAATGGGGTTACGTCCTGATAAACACATTATAAGTTGAAAATACTGTAAGTTGTAAATGCATTTAATACATTTCACCTATCAAACACCATAGATTAGCCTACCCTACTTTAAGCATGCTTGGAACACTTACATTAGCTTACAGTTGAGCAATTACTTCGGTTTCATCTCAAGAGTAATTGCCGTCTTCTTATCAGAAGCAGGCAACACAGACTGGTGTTTTGAATATATGATAGGTTACAGAAACACAAAACACAATATCTAAAAAATGCTGGCAACACAGTACACTGTAGAGTATCGGTTGTTTATCCCCATGATCACATGGCTGGCTGGGATCTGTGTCACTGCTCCACGTCACAAGAGAGTATTGTAATGCATATTGCTAGCCTGAGAAAAGATTAAAATTCAAAATTTGAAGTGTAATTTATACTGAATGTGTATTGCTTTAGCACCATCGTGAAGTAAAAAAAAAAATCATTAGTTGAATCATCATTGTCTGTTGGTACTGTCTGTATTGTTCTAAGGAATGTCTGTGCAACTCTATTGTAGAAACAAAGTTTAATGCATATTTTCTTTTTTATAATTTTTAGTTTGACATTCAGTATTATTTTCTATCAGTTTCAGGTGTTCAGCATAGTGATTAGGCATTCATATAATTTACAAAGACATCACCCCAATTAATCTAGTACCCATCTGGCACCATACATAATTATTACAATATTATTGACTATATATTATACTTTAAATCTTCATAACTATTTTGAAACTGCCAATTTGTACTTCTTAATTTCTTCACCTTTTTCACCCAGTTTCCAACTCCCCTCCCATCTGGCAATCATCAATTTGTACTCTGTGTTTATGAGTCTGTTTCTGATTTGTTTGCTCATTTATTTTGTTCTTTATATTCCACATATGAGTGAGATAATATGGTATTTGTCTTTCTCTGACATATTTCACTTAGTATAATACTCTCTAGGTATATCTATATTATTGCAAAGGGTAAGATTTCATATTTTTTATGGTTTAGTAATATTCCATTGTATATATACTGTATATACTCTTCTTTATCCAATCATTTATTGATGGAAACTTAGGTTGCTTCTATATCTTGGCTATTGTAAATAGCACTGCAGTGAACATAGGGGTGTATATATCTTTTCAAATTAGTTTTAAAAATTTCTTTGGCTATATACTCAGAAGTAGAATTGCTGGGTCATTAATTATTTCTATTTTTGATATTTTGAGAAACCTCCAAACTGTTTTCTATAGTCGCTATACCACTTTGCAGTCCCACCAACAGTACACATGAGTTCCCTTTTCTGTGCATCCTCGCCAACATTTATTGCTTTTTAATTAATTGGTAATAACCATTGTGAGAGGTGTGAGGTGATATCTCATCGTGGTTTTAATTTGTATTTCTCTGATAATTAGTTACACTCAGTATCTTCTTGTATGTCTATTGGTCATCTGTATGCCCTCTTTGGAGAAATGTCTATTTAGATCCTTTGCCCATTTTTTAATCTAAATGTCTATTTAGATCCTCTGCCCATTTTTTAATTGGTTGTTTTTTTGCTATTGTTTTATGAGTTCTATATATATTTTGGGTATTAATCCCTTATCAGATGTATCATATACAAATATCTTCTCTCATTTACTAGCTTGTCTTTTAGTTTTGTTGATGGTTTCCTTTGCTGTACAAAAACATTTTAGTTTTGTGGTCTCATTTATTCATTTTTTTTCATTTGTTTTCTTTACCAAGGTGATATATCAGAAAAAAAATAATAAGAGCAATGTCAGAGACTTTCATGCCTATGTTTTCTTCTAGAAGTTTGTAGTTTGGGGTTTTACATTTACATCTTTAATTCATTTTGAGTTTATTCTTGTATATGGTATAAGAAAGTGGTCCAGTTTCTTTCTTTTTTCTTTTTTTTTGCATGTATCTGTCCAGTTATCCCAGCACCATTTATTAAGTAGACTGCCTTTGCCCCATTGTGTATTCTTACCTCCTTTGTCATAAATTAAATGACCATGTAGGCCTAAGTTTATTTCTGGGCTTTCTATTCTGTTCCATTGATATATGTGTCTATTTTTATGTCACTATAATGTTGTTTTGATTATTATAACATTGTACTATAGTTTGCTATCAGGTAGTGTCATACCTCCAACTTTGTTCTTTCTCAAGATTGCCATGGCTACTTGGGGTCTTTTATGGTTCCATATAAATTTTAGGATTATTTGTCCTTGTCCTGTAAAAAATGCCATTGGTATTTTGATAGGGATCACATTGAATCTATAGATTGCTTTGCATTGTGGAAATTTTAATGATGTTAATTCTTCCTATCTATGGGCACAGTATGTTTCCATTTATTTGTACCTCTTCAATGTCTTATAATTTTCTGAGCGCAGGTCTTTTACCTCCTCAGTTAAATTTATTCTTGGGTTTTTTTCTTTTTCTTTCTTTCTTTTTTTTTGGATGCAATTGTAAATGGGACTTTTTTTCTTTTCTCTTTCTGACAGTTCTTACTGGTGCATGAAAATGCCATTGATTTCCGAGTGTTAATTTTGTAACCTGTTACTTTACTGAATTCATGTATCAGTTCCAATAGCTTTTTGGTAGACTCCTTAGGGTTCTCTCTATATAGTATCATGTCAGTTGTAAATAATGACAGCTTTACTTCTTCCTCTCCAATTTGAATGCCTTTTATTTCTTTCTCTTGTTTGATTGCTGTGGCCAATACTTTTAATACTGTGTTGAATAAAAGTGGTAAAGGTGGACATCCTTGTTTTGCTCCTGATCTTAAGGAAAACAGTTTTAAAATTTCACCACTGCATATGATGTTAGCTGTAGGTTTGTTATATATAGCTTCTATTATGTTGAAGTAAGTTCCCTCTACCACTTTGCGGAGAGTTTTTAATCTTAACAGATGCTGGGTTTTGTCAAACATTTTTTTCCGTCTATTGATATGATCATATGATTTTTATCTTTTAATTTGTTTATATGGTATATCACATTAGTTGATTTGTGATTGTTAAACCAACCTTGCATTCCAGGAATAAATCCAGCTTGATTATAATATGTGATCTCAAGGTATGCGTGTATTGCTATGAATTTCTTCCTTAAGACTGTTTTCATTTTGTCCATATATTTGGGGTCATTTTTCTCAATGTATCTTTTGATTTTTTCCCTGATGGTATTGTTAACCCATTCATTGTTTAGTAACATGTTATTTAGCCTCCATGCATTTATGTGTTTTTCAGGTTTTTTCTTGGAATTTATTTCTAGTTTCATACCTTTGTAGTCAGAGAAAACTCTTGATAAATTTATTGAGACTTGTTTTGTGTCCTAATATGTGGTCTATCTTGGGAAATTTGCCAAATACATTTTAAAAAATGTATGTTTTGATGCTTCAAGATGAACTGCTCTAAAAATATCAATTAAATCCATTAATCTAGTGCATCATTTAAGGTCACTCTTTCCTTGTTGATTTTCTGCCTGGAAGATATGCACATTGGTGTCAATAAGGTGTTAAAGTACCCCACTCTGACTGTATTATGGTTGATCTGTCCTTTTATGTTGGTCAATATTTGCCTTATATATTTAGTTGTTTTCATGTTTACTACATACAGGTTTACTAGGGTTATATTCTCCTGTTGGATTGATCTCTTTATCATTATATTGTATCCTCCTTTGTCTCTTATTATAGCCATTGTTTTAAAGTCTATTTTGTCTGATATAAGTATTGATACTCCTGCTATTTTTTTCATTTGCATGAAATATCTTTTCCATTTCTTTATTTTAGTCTTTATTTTTGATCTGAAGTGGGTCTCTTGTAGACAGTCTTGTTTTCTTATCCTTTAAGCTACACTATGTCTATTGATTGGAGCATTTAATCCATTTGCATTTAAAGTGATTATTAATTGGTACATAGATATTATCATCTTATTATTCATATTTATGTTCTCTCCCTCCCCTACTTTTCCTTAAAGAAACCCTTTTAACATTTTTGTAATACTAGCTTGGTAGTGATGAATTCCTTTAGCTTTTTCCTGTCTGGGACACTCTTTAGCTCACTTTTAATTTTAATTGATAGCCTTGCTGGGTATAGTAGTCTTGGTTGTAGGTTCTTACTTTTCATCACTTTGAATATTTCATGCCAATCTTCTGGCCTGCAAAGTTTCTATTGAAAAATCTGTTGACAGTCTTATAGGAGCTCCTTTATAAGTAACTAGCTGCCTTTCTCTTGCTGCTTTTAGGATTCTCTTTTTGTCTTTAACCTTTGGTGTTTTAATTATGTGGCTTGGTATGGGACTGTTTGGGTGCATTTTGCTTGGGACTCTGAACATCCTGGACTTATATGTCTATTCCTCTGCTAGGTTAGAGAAGTTTTTATTCATTATTTTTTCAAGTGTGTCCTCAGTTTCTTGCTCTCTCTTCTTGTTCAGGTATCTCTATGATGTAAATGTTATGCTTGATGTTGCCTCAGAGATCCCTAAAACTATCCTTTATTCATTCATTCATTCATTCATTCATTTGTTTCTTGCTGTTACAGTTAGGTGTTTTTACTATCTTATTTTTCAAATTGGTGAGTCAGTCCTTTGCTTCATCTAATCTGCTGTTGATTCCTTCTAATATAGTCTTAGTTTTGGTTATTTTGTTCTTCATTTCTTACTAGTTCCTTTTTTTATGGTTTTTATGTTCTTTCTTATGGTTTTAATGTTCTTACTATCTCTTTGTTGATGGTCTCACTGAGATCATTTATTCTAACCCTAAGTTAATTAAGCATCCTTATAACCAGTCTTTTGGACTCTGTATCTGGTAAGTTGCTTGCCGCTATTTCATTTAGTTCATTTTCTGGAGTTTTCTGTATTCTTTTACTAGAGATATGTTTCTTTATTTTTTAAATTTTGGCTTCCTCTCTGTGTTAATTTCTGTGTACTAGGTAGATCTGCTATGTCTCCCAGTCTTGGTTGGGTGGTCTTACATAGTAGGTATCCTGTATGGCCCAATGGTGCCATCTCTTTGATTATCTGTGCCAGGTGCCCCAGGAGTATCACTTGTGTGGGTTGTAGGTGCTTTCCTGTTGTAGTTGAGGCTTGATTACTGTTGGGACATCAGGGGTGGGACTGACTCTCAGGCTTATTGGCTGTGAAGATTGGCTGTACCCATAGGGTATGAGCTGCCATGTGGGGGGTTTTTTGTAGAGGGCTCCTATGCTTTTTGAACTCATCCTTTGGGTGTGCCACTTATGGAGCTAATCAGGTAGAATTTTGTTTTGTTTTGAAGCCAGCCTCTAAGTGTGTTGTGTCTGGAACACCTTGCAGGCCTGTAACTGGCCAGGGAAACCTGGTAGAAGCTATAAAGCTATCTGTGGTTACTGCCTGTGCTGGACCCGAGACACACGAGAGAGGCCACACTGCAAACTGAAGCTGGCCACCACCAGCACCAGGCCTAAGGTAGCTCAGCAAAAGGCTCAGGGAACCCTAAGGCCTGAGGCTACTTGCCTGCTGCCCATAGACTCAACTACTGAAAGTGACTCTATTGGTGTACAAGTTAGATGGGGCAGGGTCTCAGGGAGTCACCAGGGTGGAATGAGTGAAGTTCACTAGGCTGGTATATATTCAGATTTGGCAGTGTCGGAGGGAAGGCTCTACATAGGCAAGGTGGCACTTACCTGTAGGCTGCATAAGAGGAGGGCTCAACAAAGAGATAACCGCAGCTGTCTCTCTGGTCCTCACTTGAAGCCACACAACTCAGTTTTTCTCTATGTGTCTTTGGCACCTCTTGAGTCTATGTTTTTCCTCCAGAGCCCAGAGTGAGTGCCTATGAGTGAGTAAGTCTGTGTGTGGGCCCTTTCCAGCAGCCTTTCATCTTACCTGGTTGGTTAGAATCCCCAGTGAGTTTCACAGCCAGATTTTGTGGGGTCTCCTCTTTCTGGCACTGGGACTTTGTGATGGAAAGCCCAGTGTGAGGCTGGGGCTCCTTGCTCCTCGAAGGGGACTCTCTGTAACCGAGATATGCCTCCTGATATTCAATTGCCAAATACGGGTGCAGGGTCAGCCCATTTTGCATCTCTGTCTCTCCTACTAGTCTTGATGTGGCCTCTTCTTCATATCTTCAGTTATAGGAGCTCTGTTCCATTAGTCTTCAGATGGTTCTCCAAGTTGATTGTACTCTATTTTAGCTGTGATTTTAATGTGATCATGGGAGGAGGCAAGCACAGCATTATCTACTCCACCATCTTGACTAGAACTCTCTATCATATGTTTTCTTTATAAAATTAGTGCATGCTCATTATAAGTGATGTAGGAAACTTAGAAATATAGAAATAGATGGATATAGAGAAAATAACCAATATTTCTACTGCCTAAAATAATTATAATTGATATTTTGATATATTTAGCTGGGGTCTTCTTCTCTGCTGAATTTCTATAACATATAAATATATTGCATATGCAATTTTGTGCTCTGCTTGTTTCCTCTTAAAAGATGATAAAAATATTTTGATGGTTGTATTGAGTGGATATAGAATTATGTCCTTAATCATTCATACACTGTTGGACATTTTGGTTAACTGATAATGTGATATAGCAATAGGAAGGAAGAGGTATACCCTACTGAAGTGGTGACTCAAATAGTTTGTCCGCAGATCTCTGTACATTTAGAGAGGTATAATCTAATAAGCAATAAGTAATTTAAAAGGTATTCCATTCTTTACTCATATCTCTTAAAGCAGTCTTTCTTAAACATACACATGCACAGGCTCATTAAAATTCTGATTGCTAGGTTCCACCCTCTGAGATTCTGATTCAGTAGATTTGTAGCAAGACCTGAGAATTTGCTTTTCTAATACATGTTCAGTTGATATCAATGCTTCAAGAATCGAGTTCTTAAAAACACTTTAAAAACCAATTCATGTCCTCCCTTACATTTTCAAGTTCTTTCCTCCTTAGTTCTCAATCCCTAAATTCTCCAGTATTCCTATAACTAATAGTCAGCCTTCCCCTCCCCCCCGCCAAAAAAAAAAATTCCAGGATCTCTAAACACTCTTTTTTTAATGAAGCTAAATTGGATGGATAATTTCCTATCCAGTATAACTTTATATTATTTTGGTCAGAAGTTTCATCATAATTTTTAGCAGTAGTTAAGACTTTAATATAAATGGATCTTCTGTGGTTACCTGCATGTGAAGCATAGTGTGGCATGCTCTCTGTTTTTCTCAATTACGTATCTCCAATCTTATTCTTTTTTTACAACTTTTGCTTTCCAACTAATCACTCATTATTTTTCATAAAAGTCATCAAACTGGAAGTTTTATTTTCAAAATTTTCATTGCTCTTTTATGATGTTCAAGAAGCAAGGCAAATTCCTAGTGCCTCAGTTTACCTTTATTAAATGTGTACATAATAAGAACTGCCTTATGGTTGTATGTAATACAACTGAGTCTTGTGATTCACAAAAATTAATTTTCAAACTCTTGGTGAAATGTACCATAAACTGTAAAACATATTTGATCATCTACTTATTATTGATGAAATCAGAACAGCTTCAAAATTACAAACAATAATTTGTTTTAGGAATGGCAAGTGAGGCGTCTATTGCATACATTAAAGTCTATTATTCGAGAGAAATAAAGTAAATCTTGTGAGCTGAGTTAATTTTTGTCTTACCACACAAAAAGGCAGCTGGATAAAGAAGATGACCTTTTTTAAAAGGAAAAAAATCTTCAATACCTGGTGTTCACTGCCAGTGGGTGTTCTGGTGTTGGCTCTTAAAAGAAGCAGGAATCCTATTGTCATTTCTTTTAGCTTTAATGATGAAATTTACTTTCAAGTTTTTATTTCGTCTCAGGCTATAAAAATTTAGTACCTCCCTAGCACTTGATTCTGGGTCATTTCTTGGGGACCCTCAGCATACTTTGAGATAAAATAAGCAGCTACAGATAAAAAAAAAAGCTCCAAGTTTCAGCAATGAGAGCTGAAACTGGTACAAGAGCAAAGCTGTAAATAGTAACCAAATTGATTTTGAACTTAAGGAGATTTGCCTTCCCCTTGATTCTCAAGGCTTGGTTCTGACTTAGATTAAAGCTCTTTCTATTTAAATAGACAGAAGCTGTAATTTTGGAGAGAAAAGGGAAAAGAGAAATAAATTATGAATTATGAAAGCACAAATATACATACATGCAAAAAAATGAGAGGTTTTGATGGAAGAATATAATTTATAAACCATTCCTAGATATTAAGTCTACATTTTTCTTAAGAGTTTTAGCAAGAGATTAGGGTTGAAGAGACCCAGGTTATTAGTAACTGAAGATAAATACATATCCTTAGTCTGAGAAAACATTCATAACTCTAGATGACTATATTTTAGGAAAGAGAATGGATTGTTCAGTGGGCAAAATTTTGCCCACTAAAGACATAAATGTTCTGGAAATCTCAGAACTGAAAGATCTTTTATAAGACTTTTAGGATATTAATTATGACTTCTCATCAAGAAAACATTGGTGAACACTGGTATACTGCATCCTCTCTCTCAGGCCCTCTTTTTTCCCTTTGTCAAATCATGGAATTAACATAACAACTGACTCAGCTATCTTGTGAGGATTTAGTATATGTTGGTTCATTCATTCTTTTATTCATTCATGTGTGCATTCATTCATTTAAGTAGATGATTTTTAAAATTCATTTAATTAAAGTTAATACTTAACTTAATTAATTAATTTAATCAATACTTTAGCAAATGCCTGATACAAAGGACTAGAGATATAAAATATCTCAAGGAGTTTCTAGTCTGTTGAATGTCAGATTAAGTTTTCTAACTCTTCTACCTCAGAAGGCCCCCAAAAGGTCAGCAATACTTTTAGTTTATCTTCTTACCATGCAGGTCAGGAATTACTACTCAGGCTGCTTCTTGTAGTATAGAGGTAGCTTTTGCCTAGGAGTTCACTCATCTTACTTTGAAGGCAATCTAGATGAAAGGAAAGAGGCCCTTTATCCCTCTATCACCACCCTCACCCCTAATGCGACCACTTTTGACAGGTAGAGTTTGGATACTTGTGCTAGTTCTCATAATATAGAAAATGAAAGATGGCTTCTCTTTAGGAAATAACTGGGAATCTCTGTTCTAGATACTTTTTTGCCTCCCTCCTTCTCATTCTTTCTGTCTTTTTTTTTTTTTAACTTTGGGAAATGAGGTATATGTAGAAGGGAGACATTGCAACCATTATGTTTCAAACAATAGAGACCATTTAAAGTTATTAGGTGAAGACAGGTAAAGGAAGTTTATTAAAATTCTAACAATTGTAATTTGTATCAGAAGTGAAAAATGTTTTAAGTAATGGAGTAATTCTTAATTGTAAAAACAATGATAGTTGAATATTAATGACATGATACAACATCTATTCTGAAACTAGAAAATAACATTAGGCATTGATTGTTTCCACTGTAATTTTAAGATTTGTTGATGATAACAAAATTAGACTTTAAATGCTCTAAGAGTTGTCTGACTAATACGACTTGGAAAATCTTTTGGTATTTAGTTAAACTTTAATGTGAACATAATTTTCCTAGTACAGTTTGGAATATAAGCATTGTAAAACATGACAGTAATAAGACTTTTAATCAGATTTTGGATTTTGGCAACAAAATCTATTGTTTTAAATTTAAATAATATTGAAAAATGCATGTGTATTGCAGAAAAATAAAATACATAGAAATATATTGACTAAAAATCAAAGACCTTCTTTACTCCTATTCCAAATTATTCTATTTTCCCCTACTCTTATGTCTCATTTCCTTTCCCAAGAGGGAACTGCTATTAAGATTGTGGGTTATATCTTTTTATGACATTTATATGTCGGTGTGTATGTGTGTGTGTGTGTGTGTGTGTGTATATATATATATATATATATATATATATATATATATATATATATATAGTTTTACTTGAATTTTTGTGATTACTAATTATTATTTATTTTTTACATTCTATAAATACATGTTTTTGTCATTATACACATACATATTGTGGTTTGCTTACATGTGTTCTTTTCCCATTTTTCTACTAGATTGGCTTTTTATTATTGATTGTGGATTTTAACCCTTTGTGTATTATATAGTTCTATTATATTTTTCAACTCTGTCATTTGTCTTTTTTCTTGAAGTATGGTGTTGAGGCATAAGAAAATTTAACATTTTTCATGTAACTAAATCAGTGATTATTTAATGCCTCTGGATTTGGGTTTTGCTTTATAAAAACTTCATCACATTAAAATTATAAAAATTTTCTTCAGCACACTCTTTTATTATTTTTATTATTTATTATTTTACATATTTTAAAATTCACTTTTAATTTATTTTCATTTGTTTTGTTATGTAGATATAATTTAATTTTTAATATAAATTTCCAGTTTCAAAACACTATTTATTAATTATTGCATAATTTATTCTCATTCTTAATGCAACCATTTCTAAATGTCTGTATACATGTAACTCTTTCTGACTTCTCTATTCCATCAAATAGATAAATGTTTTTCCTTTTGCCCAAGCTATAATATTTAATTTCTAAAATTTATAATTTTGCATGGTCCATAAAATAAGGCAAATTCCCAGTATTGATTTTTTTCTTTAAAGTTCCTTTGGTATTCTTGTACACTGTTTCTTTTTTGTGAATTTAGAATCATTTTGTCAAGTACTATAATAAATTCTGTTTTGCTTGGTATTTTTATTAATCAGTGTTTTTAAAGATCACAGAAGCTCGATTAAACATTAAGTTTTCTTTAAAAATTATTTATACCTTAAAAGAACTTAACTGTAGTTGGAGAAAACAACAATTTCTACAAACTTTATGAACAATTTTCTAGTAAGGTCAAAAAAACATTTATCACTTGCCTCAAGATCACTTAAAATACTAGATACATTTTAAGTAGTAAGTAGAAGTCATTTTTGAAAGCATAGCAAAACTATCTCCAAATAGTTCTTCCACCTAGGGAGTTTAAAATATCTTGAGAATGACATTACCAACATTGTTGCTAAAGTATTAGGATGTGTCTAGCCAGTGTGAATATCTGAATGAATTAATCATTTAATAATAAGTAGGTTGTATGTTTGATCAATTATAGTTTTCTTAAAGTTGTTGATTAGGAGACTATATACTCCTTTATGAAGCCATGAAACAACTACAGTCTTAATGTTTCAACATTCTGCCAATGTTTGGCACAGAAAAATATTCCTTACACTGTGTTTTAAAAGGCAATGGAGAGGGAGAAAGTTCCAAAATAATTTGTTTCATCATATCATACATTTTAAATTATACATTATGGATTTAGATAATAATTATAATTTTTCTGGTCTCCAAGTGCCCCTATATAACCTAATGTCTACATCCTATATGCTCATAGCCAACTATGCACATACATATATTTTTTAAATAGACAAAAATTTACAGATGGACGTACACATATATGCATATATCAACATACAAATATATGCTTTGCCACATGCACATGCATACATTGGAAAGAGCAGAGCCAACAAACAAAACAAACAAGCAAAAATAAAATTAAACGATGAAGATACATATAGAAAACACTGAGGAGAGAACCATGGGTGCATAGTGAAAGAGAACATGGAAGAGAATGGATATACATAGAAAAGGCGGGGTGCACTGGCAAGAAAACTGTATAGCCGTGGAATCGTTTAACACCAAATGCAGTTACATTAGCAAGTATTGTATCTGATCTAGACTGTCTCAACCTTCTCACCTTTCAAAATTAAATGCAGACGCAGGATTTTGAAAAGGGATACATATTTTTCTAAAATTGCATCTAGAATGAGTTTATTAAAGTTATGAGAACTTCATTTGGTTAAGAGTGAATTCTCGTGCTTACTATAAATAGATATAATATAGATACTAAATATGAAACAGAGTTGTTTTAGAACATTGTTCTATGTAAATATGATAGTAGAAAAACGATATATGTTTTGGGAAGGGAGCATAATGTACAGCATCTAATATCAAAGAATCAGATCTAAATTTTCATACTTCTAGATGATTTTCCTCATTAAGAAAAAAATAAGTGCCTTTATCAAGGTTGCATATAGTACAAAAAGTGGCATATAGTTGGGAAATTTGATATTATTTAAATAATGGAATTTTACACATTCAGCTCACTACCTATATTACAGAAACTCATTTTGTATACCTATGAGCAGAGTACTTTTCTGAGTAAATGCAGCCAGATCTATAGTCAGTATCTGGAAGATACTATGTTTCTGTGATGAGATGCTATGAGAAATGTGCCTCCTGATATATTCATCAAAGGTTAAGCATCACACAAATAAGATATTTTATTTAAGTGGCAGCATAAACTCCAACTTTTGCCTTCCTAAAAGTAAATCCTAGTGATATGGCAACTTGCATGAGGAGTTAATGAAGTGATGAATGATCATCATGGGGCCATCCATGATCTTTTTCGCTTTTTTCCTAACAAAAAGGAAGAAGATAAGGGTAACATGTGAAGGTGATAAATTAAGAAAAGTTATCACAATGCTTCAAGAATTAATTACTGTATAAACTCCTTGTTGGCTTTCCTCCATCCTCATTCCCTGTTTATTTCTCAGAAATGTAGAGTAATTCAGGCGTTCTATTTGCCAATGCACATAGTATGGAGATTTACATAAATCCTCCTCATTCTTTATTTGACAGCTGTTAGAATCTTCTCAAATCTTAAGCAAGAAAACCGGTTCTTGTGCACTGCCCGTAGCTAGATTCTTTTTTTAAATATCTAACAGAAATACACAAACGTGGCTCTACTCAACAGGAAGAAATCACCTACTCCCACTGTCTGATAGTATTATATGAGGGGAGGGCTTGTTTCTAGGTATCATGAAGCATTTGTCATCGTTTCTCTACCAGAAAAGTACAAAGTAAACCTATAACATCCAAATGCAAATGCATTTCTCCCAGGACACCTCCTGTCTCTGGAAATTTTATTTCATAGAATACAATGCCACACTGCCCTCTCCTCTCTTCCAGGATTGAGCTGCAATACCAATAATTGTAGACTTCAAGAAACTGTAGAAGAGAACCAATGACCGAAAATGGAGTAGCCTCTTTAGAAATCAGTTCCAGGACATAGCAAGAGTGTGGTGGCTGCCTCATTTTCAAGCTCTATTTTATGGTATGGTAGGGGTTAGAGTGAAACTTTTTTCCACCTGATTTGGTTCAACTGTTTCAGAGATCATTGTGATTAATAGTAATTTCATACAGAACCTCATTAATTAGTAATCATTGGTTAATGCAACACATATTAATTGGTGACCTAGTATGTGAGTTAATAGTCTGAAAAGCCAATAGTCTCAGTGTTAATGACTTTGTGTGTTTTATGTGCGTTGCTAAATACGTTTATGTAAAATTAGAAGAGGCAGATTCAGTAACTATTAGCAATTTTCCACTCAAATGTTAAAGATTCCCATTTTGTTATCTTAAAAGTCATTTCCCATTATTAGCTATTACAACTGTCTAGTAAAAAATGGCTTATGGTAATACAATAAGGCAAGAAGACAGAAGGTATACAGATTGGGAAGGAAGAGATAAAAGTTTGTTTTCAGATGATATAATTGTCTGTGCAGAAAATCTGAAAAAAAAGACAAAAAAATTGCTATAACCAATAAACAATTATAACAAGGTTGCAGGATACAAGGCTAATATACAAAAGTCAATTGCTTTTTAAAAAATAATAAACAATTATTTTAGAACATTGTTCTATGTTTATATCTTAATAGAAAAATAATACATTTCTTGAGAAGGGAGCCTAATATAAAGAACCATTAACCATTATGTCAGAGAATCAGATCTAAATTTTCATACTTCCAAAAGATTTTTCTAATTAAGAAAAAAATAAATACTTTTTATTAAGGTTGTATATACTGCAGGAAGGGACATTTGGTTGGGAAATTTGATATTACTTAAATAGTGTGGTTTTACACACTTAGTTCATCATTTATCCACATGATAAAACCTCATTTTGGAATTAAAAACATATTACCATTTACATTAAAAGCAAGAAAAATGAAATAGATATAAATCTAACAGAATGTCTGTAAGATCTATATAAGGAAAACTACAAAACTCTGATACCAAAAAAAAAAAAAAAACTAAATAAATGTGGACTTTCCATGTTCATGGACAGGAAGACTAAATATCATCAACATGGCAGTTTTTCCCAACTTGACCTATTGATTTAACACCATCCCAATCAAAATCCCAACAGGGAATTCTAAAGTTTAAATGGAGAGGAAAAAGACTCAGAATAACCAACTCAATATTGAAGAACAAAGTCAGAGGACTAACATTACCCAAATTCAAGGTTTACAATAAAACTACGGTAAGCAGGACAGTGTGATATTAGTGAAAGACATAAAAAAATGGATCAATGGAACACAATAGAGAGCCCAGAAATAGACTCATAAAAAAATAGTCAAATTATATTTTACAATGAGCAAAAGTAATAAAATGGAGAAAAACAATCTAGACATTCACAGACTTAAAAAAAAAGGAATCTAGATACAAACCTTACATTCTTCATAAAAATTAACTCAAAATGGATCATAGACCTGAAGGTAAAATGCAGGACTACAAAAATCCTACATGATAATCTAGATGACATTTTGTATTTGGGTATGGCAATAACTTTTTGAATACAACACCAAAGGCACAATGCATGTAAGAAATAATAAGCTGGATTTCATGAAAATTAAAAACTTTTGCTTGGTGAAATGTTAAGAGAATGAGTAGACAAGTCACAGACTAGGAGAAAATATTTGCAAGACACATCTGATAATGAACTATTGTTATTCAAGATAAAAAAGAACTCTTAAAACTCAACCCTTAAGCCAACTAACAATCCAATTGAAAAAATGGGTCAAAAAATTTAACAGACACCTCAGCAAAGAAGATACACAGATGGCAAATAAGCACAGAAAAAAGATGCTCCATATCATATGTTATAAGGGAAATGCAATTTAAAAAGCAATGAGATACCTGTCAGAATGGCCAAAATCCAGGGTATTGATAACACAAAGTACTGGCAAAGATGTGGAGCAAGAGGAACTCTCATTCATTGCTGGTGGAAATGCAAAATGGTACAGCCACTTTGGAAGACAGTTTGGCAGTTTCTTAAAAAACTAAGCATACTCTTACCATATTGCATTCCTTGGTATTTACCCAATGGAGTTGAAAACTTATGTCACACAAAAACCTGCACATGGATGTTTATAGCAGCTTTATTTAAAATTGCCAAAACTTGGAAGCAACCAAGATGTCCTTCAGTAGGTGAGTGAATAAGTAAACTATGGTACATACAGCAATGGAATATTCAAGACTAAAATAGAAATGAGCTATCAATTCACAAAAACACATGAAGGAATCTTATGTGCATATTACTAAGTGAAAGACATCAATCTGAAAAGGCTACATTCTGTATGATTCCAACTATATGGCATTCTGAAAGGGGAAAAATGTGGAGACAGTACAAAGATTAGTGGTTTCCATGGGTTAGGGAGAGGAAGAGATGAATAGGCAGAGCAAAGAGAATTTTTAGGGCAGTGAAATTATTATGTATGATACTATAATGGTGGATACATGTCATTATACATTAGTCAAAACCCACAGAATATATAGCAACGAGAGTGAACCTTAATGTAAACCTTGGACTTTGAGTGATAATGCTTTGTTAAGGTTGGTTTATCAATTGCAACTAATGTACCACTCTTGTGGGGAATGTAGATAATGGGAGATATTGTACCTGTGTGGGGATTAGGGGCTATATGGAAACTTTCTGAACTTTCTGCCTAATTTGCTGTGGACCTGAGACTACTCTAAAAAATAAAGTCTATCTCTTTTTAAAAAAAGCAGAACTGAGATAAAAATTTTCTCTATCAAACAAAGACAAAGAATAGCCTATTAATATCCATAATGATAGAGCAACATGGGCACTTTTATAAATTGTCCATTGCTAGATTTTTTTCTTTACCATTTTCTGTTTTGTAATTTTTCAATGAGTAACATGAAAAACACTTAACATAAAAAATATTTTTAAAAATATTGGCTTAAGGTATGAGGACAAGCTTAAGTAATTTGCTGAAGGTCATGTAAATATTTACGATGGAACTGAGAATAGGAACCAACTTCCAAAATGGTTTTCAGAGTATCATCAGGTTTCAGATAGTCTAAAAATAGAACAAAACATTGTTTTAACCGATGGACTTTCCTTTCTTTACCAACTTGTGAAAATGTGTTGAAAACACAGTTAACTTATTCTCTCTAGCAAGAACCTGACATAATGTACTGTCATTATTTTGGACAGCAAATAAAGAGGTAGCAAAATTAATATTCTGTTATGAAAATTAGAAAGTCTAACAGGATTCGACTGAATAAAACTTCACTTGTATGTGTAGCAAATATAAGGATTTTTCTCAGGAAGTTTTCACTAAAGTCCACAGCACTCCATTCTGGAACACACAGCAAGGATTAGGGAGCCTGGAAAATGTTTAACATGTTTGATGAAGTGGTCCCAGGCATTCCTCTAGTCATAGGACAGCTTCAGTAACCCTCAGGGAAGAGTTCTATGAAATATGTGCCTCTGCTATGTTACTGCATAGCAGACAGTAAGCCTGCATCACTAAATAAATTTACTTCCTGTATGGAGCTTTGTATATTTAATTCCAGTATGTTGGACACTATTTGCCAACCTTGCATTTGTTAGATAATACTGGTTATAATCCTTCTTCTTAATAAGTAATATCAGAACTATTTATCTCTTAGTAACATTCCTGGTTAATTCTCTATCTAAAAATAGATATTCAAGCTATATACTAACTATGGCAAGTATCTAGTTCAACTACAAACCATTAATAGAGAAAAAAAATAAATGAGGGTAAAATGCATTGTGGTGACTTGTTGCTCTTCTTTGGATACTTCTGTAACTTCTTATTTCTTGCCCTGGATATCTCAGATCACTCTACTCATCTGCTCTTTTCTTTTCTACCTAGACCTGCCTTGTACCTCTTTTGTACTCCAAAATCAATACTGCTTTAGTCCCTCACTTGCTCAGCAACATTCTATTTTCGTAATGCATACGATAGATTAGGTCATTGAATTCATTCATATTAAGGTAAAATGCCTGATAAAACTAAGTCTCCAAAGGGATATTTACATTTTAAAATAGATTTTTATTTATTCAAATTAATCTCTAATTACAAAACTAGACATTTTCCCTTCTTTCTCTCTCTTAATGATATATATTCAAAGATGTTAATTCTTTTTAGTGTAAAACTTTGGTGATGTCCTTGGAAGTCAGATTTTTTAAACATCTTCCAAACCCGCAATTGTCTTTCTTTACTATTGGAAGAAGATTTGAGGCTCAAGAGGGAGATATCTCCTTTTTTTTTTTTAATGATATAGTTGAAATAATATTTATTAGAAGAGTCAAGCGCAAAACAAATTCTTTTTTTCTTTCCCTACAGCTGTCATGTATAATATTCTTATTTTTGATAAATTACAAAGTTTCTGCCTTTGAATTTAAGAAATGTATTTTAATATACATAATTTTTCCCTCTGGGAGCAATAGATTGAATTTGTCTAAATGTTCTAAGAACGAATTCTGTGTATTTGGCCTGATAGTGGCATAAGTTGAAAACTACTACTTACAGGAACTGCTATTGTTATCTTCAAAAGAGAAAGAAAGAAAAGAAAAAAAAAACCCTTTGTTTTAAAATGTGCTTGGGCTGAGTGCAAGGAGTCCATTTCCTGAAGTGTGGAGTGATATAGACTGCTACATAAATAATGAACATTACTGTAAAACCTGTATCCTGCTAATACTCCCTTGATTTTATACAAGGGCAGTTTTGTCTTTAAAATACCAGCCCGTTTTTTCTTATAACATTCAATCTCTTCTAGGAATTTCAACTGCTTTTGAATTTATAGATTGTTTTGGATTATTCACAGTAAGTGGCCTGTTTCTGCCAGAGTTTCTTTGAATTGAGAAGTCTCCCAGGGATGCCAGAAGAGAAAATAAAAAGGAAACAAATCTGACTCACCATAGTCTAGTTAGATTACAGTTTAAAGTGAGTAATGGGGCTGCATGACCAGAAGCATGACCTTCACCTAGTAAGTGTTCCTCATGGACTTTCGGTTAGAAGACTTTTAATTCATGCTCTAGTCCTGTCCAATGCAAGGCTTAATTAATCCCTCTGTCTTTTTGCAGCCTAACTTGGAACAATAATACTAACAATTTCTGAAGATGCTGTATTAATTTAATTGATGGTCTGTTAAATTTCATCATTCAAGTACATTAGTGTTAACTCATTGATCCTGTTTTTTGGGTAGTGATTGTGTATACACACGCACACAAATCTGGTATTATTGTCTATCATGAAATTTTCACTCTGACATGATTTTACTCTTCATTTTAAATGATAAAGTACTAAAGAGTTCAGAATAATGTGATTTCCTCCATGCTCACAATAAAACCAATCTTAAAGAAGGAATACAGTCTTACTTTAAATAATTACATTGGCTAAAGGTCAGTTAGGACAGAAATATTAAATGACAAAAATTTCTTCTTCACTCAGCGCAGAGGCTGGTCCTCACTTTCACCGGAGGGGAAATTGTGTTCATATCGTATTTTGAGAACATCCACTAATTTTACAAAAAATTACCTTTATGTAAGCAATTCTGCTGAAACAACAAGAAAAAAGTATGAATACCAAACCTTTAAGAACAGTTATTTTTTATTTTCTCTTGGTTAAGTAACAATCTATGTTTTCGGTTGGTGAACCTCAAGATATATTAAGCTAATAATATTTATTGAATACTTTCAAAGTATTTGGAAATTTTGATCAGAGGAAAACATAAGAAAACATGATCCCTGCATTCAAGTGTCCCTACTAAAGAGAGACAAGATCTTTTGAGGCTACTGCAGGTACATTTATTTATTGTAATAGTGTTTCTAGAATAATATATGTTAATTTATAGCTCTGTGAATTGAATCAGTTTTTCTTATTTGTTTAAATGTAACCTTTATGCCTGTTTTACAATAGGATTCTAGCTGTCTGTCTAAGCAATTTCCCTACAATTTGAGACTCCAGTGATGGAGAACCATTACAAGGTACACAGAACAACTGTTTTCATAAGAGTTCTCCCAGTTCTGAGAGGTATGATGGGCTTGAAAAGAAATTATGGGATTTTCCTAATTTGCTTCCAGGAGACAACCTTGAATCAAGTGAGCCACCCATCTTATATTTCTCAAAGTCAGAGTATGTTCAGTTTGTTTTACTGATATTAGACTTGGAGCCTCTCTATGGTGATCTGTTGATATGCCCCTTTGAGGTGGTCGAGTTACTTACTCCCTGCTAGCTTTACATGGTGATTTCTTCTCTCACTCTCCAAGAGAAACTGCTCAGACTATAGGAACCAAAGTTGGAACAAAGGTAAAGTTAGAACCTCTTTCCCCAAAAGGCAACCCTTTATGGGGCATCCATGATAATTTCATGAACTCTTTCTTAAGTCAGAAAGCATATAACAAAACTAAATGTCTATAAGAACTGTGGTAGGATGTGGCTACCTCTGAGAGTATCTTCTATTTGAGATAACAGCATTTCTCTTGAGTGGAAGAAGGACACATTTCTAAATATTCTTTGAGCTCTAGCCAACTTAACTAAAAAGACCTTTATCCTACAAGATTTTTCAAAACTGTATTTTCACTTAATGGAATTGGCTGTGGTGACTTCCCTAAGCTCTTTAACAAGTAGTTAGTTATCAGAGTACAAACATTTAAAATGTAAAAGAGAAGTTTCAAGAAGAGGATGAAATTTTTGAAGGGGGAATATTTTGATCACTTGTAGAAACCACCTAGAGCAGACTTCAGGAATCTGGATATAAAGTATCTGGGGCTCGGAAGTGTCATAATCAAAGAAAGACTGACCCAAGAAGTACATGAAGCAGGTGACAGAATCTGCATATGAGAAGAGTGAAGATTCAAAATGAACTCAAAACCAAATATAAAAGTTAACTCAAAGTGGATCATAGACATAAATATAAAGCCTAAAACTTTAAAAATCCTAGAGGAGAACATAGGAAGGAGTTTTTGTGACCTTGAGTTTGGTGAAAAATTTTTAGATAGGACATAAATATCACACACCACAAAAGAAAATTTGATAAATTGGATTTTATCAAAATTAAAATATTTTGTTCTTTAAAAGACATCGTTAAGAAAATAAAAAGTCAAGCTAAAGGCTTGGAGAAATTTGTAAAAAAAGAAAATCATATGTAAGATGAACTTAAATCCAGCATACACAAAGAATTCTTAAATCTTAATAATAAGAAAGAAAGCAACCCATTTTTTTAAAATAGGTAAAGACTTGAATAAAAATATCCCCGAAGAAAACATATAGATAGAAAAAGAATACATAAAAAGATGCTCAGTATTATTATTCCTTAAACCTACAATGGTATACCACTACATATCAATTAAAACAGCCAAATTGATAATGACTGACTATACTAACTGTTGCCAAGAATGCAGAACAGTTATAATTCTCATACTCAGTTGGCAGGAATATAAAATGGTACAACCAATTGGAAAAACAGGGAAGCAGTTTCTTATAAAGGCAAGCATATATTTGATTTATGACCCAGTAATTCCACATCTTAGTTTTTACTGGAGAATTTAAAGCATGTGACTACATATAGACTTGTACGTGAATGTTTATGGCAGCTTTGTTTATAATAGCCAGAAACTGAGAACAACCAGGTTTATTAACTGGTGGATAAACAAATTATGGTATATTTATACAATGGGATATTACTCAATAACAAAAAATGACAAACTACAGATGTATACAACATGGGTGAAAAAAAGCCATACATATATAACTACATGCTGTAAGATACCATTTCTATAAAATTCTAGAAAAGGTATAACTATAGTGAAAAAAAGAAAAATGACTACCATGGGTCAGGATATAAAGAAAAGGGCATGAGAGGACTTTTTGTAGTGATGAAAATGTTCTGTATTTCAGTTATGGTGGTGGTTATATAACTGTATCCATTGGTCCAAACTTACAAAGACATACACTTACAATTAGTTAATTCTACTGCATGAAAGTTATACTTAAATAAATCTAATTTTAAAAATCGACTCAAAGTTACTGAATTTGAAACCAAAACCAGTGGAGGAAGGAATTCAAGAGACCAGTAAAGACGTTATTATGCTTTAAGTTGAGGGAGATTGCATGCTGGAAGAAAAATACTGTCTCACTAACTAAACAGGTGACCTTGGACAAATCACATATCCTCTCTAATCCTCAGTTTCCTCAGACATAAAACAAGGAGACTGAACAAAATGGCCTTTCTTTACCGCTCTGAAATTGACAAAAAGTTTTCATGTTTTTATGTCAAGGATAGCCAGTTTTGAAAATGTGTCATCAAGAATTTTGGCTCCATTTTATCAGATTATATTAATACAATTGAAAAAGGAAATTCAGATTTATGTAGTATTTCAAAACAAGTTGAAATGGAAAGGTCGAAGAAGCAAATACAGGAAAGAAAGTGGCTCCCTAAATATAGTTTTCATATAAAATAATTCCTCTGATGTATCTCTGTTTGCACAGAATGTTTGAACTGTTCTGAGGAACAGTCACTATCAGCTCAGACTGGTGGAGTTTGGGTATCAAAAACACATGGGTTATTAAGTGGTAGACTTGAAAATATCAATTGGTGCTTGTCATTAAGAAAAAAAGAAACAATAGATGAAGTGTTAAAATGGTGGAAATGTAACAGGGAAACCTTGTGTTTTAAGAGCCACAATACTGAAATAACTTCAAGGGATTGGCTTACACTCAAACAGGAAATTGCCCAAATCAACATTTGGCTTGAGATAATGAAGTGATAAAAGGAGCAGTGTGGGGGGGAGCACAACTGTGAGTGAGAAGGAGGCAATGGAAGTTCTGTGTTAACCTAGAAAGCTGTTTCTGAAGTGTTTTTAATTAAACCTCTCCATCCAGTGCTCATGAAACTTAAATACAATACTGAATTAGCACCTTTGGGGAAAGGTATTTAAAAAAAAAAAAAACAGTAACAAATGGGACCAGCAAAAGCACATCCCCATTTCCAGTTTATTTTTCTTTATTGATGGCCCTATTTCAGGCAGTAACAAGGCAATTAAGAAAACAAACCTATTGTGAAAGCAGATGAATAAGGGACCAAATTGCACAAAAACGCTTATAAATGAGTATTGCGGTTCCTCAGTCCTCACCTCTCAGTCCCTGTGATTGGGATTGGAGCTGAGTTCAGCTCCAGGACCTGGTAACTGGAACTTGATGTTAGGAGGCAGGACCTAGCAGCCAGGACCAAACCCTTAGAAGCAGCTAGCCAGTGAAGTAGCCCAGCCAGAGCTAGGTAGATGAGTTAAACCAAATAGACTCAGAGTCCAAAACAGAATTAGTAAGTAAGCAGAAACAGCCTGAAGTTGACTAATAAGGCTTTCAGAAGTTCATTAATGTGCCTAAAAATCTTGTCTCTGTCTTTTTGTCTGTCTCTGTCTCTGCCTCTTCTTCCCACCCTTTCTCTTTTACCCTCCCTCTCCCTCTTCTCTTTTCCTACAAGTATCTATTTTCTCATCCAAATCTGAAACTGTGTTGCCACAAATCAGGGTTGCTACCAGTCTCTAAAAGGCATAGGATATTTTAGTTTGTACAATGGAGAGTCCTTAAAGTAATAAATAATAATAATGGCTAACTTCTATAGAATACTTTCTATGTGAAAGGTACTGTCTTGGGCATTTTACAAAAGAAAACAAAAAAGCTTTCTGAGATCCCCGTTTTACAATGACATAGACATTTAAGTGACTCACCAAAAGTCACAAAGCTTGAGAGTAACAGAATAAATTAAAACCTGAGAAATCTGGCTTCAACTCAGGACAACAGTATAGCCTGGAAAAAGACTCAGATCTAGCATGAAAACCACACTTAGGATGGAGCTGACTTCTGGAAGTAAAGACTCAAATGCAGGTGCAAGGAGGAAGTTTGGTCCCTTGGGCAGAGCATGGTGTCCAGAGGGTGTGGCATTATTTAACAGTCCATCAGTCAACCCAAAGAGGTTTGGCCCGGGGTTGAGGAGTTCCAACATGTCAAACAAGAGCATTGAGAGGAAATTCAGATAGGTGATTGTCAGCAGGAACCTGGGCAACCCCTTCAAGATGGCCCCTGTTCTATGACTAAAAATACTAGAAATGTCACCAAGATAGAACTCAAGCAAAGAAAACAAGAATGAAATTGACTTACCCTCACTGTTGAGACTAAAGCTTTTACCATGTTTGTACCATGTCCCAGTGTCCCAGCCAATGATTGAGTTTGGCAAGGATACTAGGCAGCCTATGTTCTAGGAGATATGGCACTCCTTGGACGACAGATGCCTTGGTTCAAAAAGGCCTTGCCAAACATAGATGGATTACGCACAACACTCCTTCCTTCTTTCCTTCACTTAGCATCATTTGAAATCTAATAGCTTTCTCAGCATTCCCACTATCCTTTCTCTCCACTTCCCTTCACAGAGTTTACCCTAAAAAAAAATCCTTGCACCTTTAATTCCATCTAGGTTTCCGCTTCTTGGAAGACCCAGACCAACAAAAGCATCTTATATTTGTTTGTGCTTAACAGTTTCCAAAGCATCTATATATATATATTTGCTCATTTGAGTTTATAAGAGTTCTGTGAGCAGGGTATATACAATTACACCCATTTTACAGGTTTGGAAATTAAAGCTCAGAGAATTTAAGTGCTGTGTCTGTAAGAGGCAGCCTCAAATATGACCCCTGACAATCCCTGTCTCTTGGTCATCACATCCTTGTGTATTATTCACTCTCAACCCCCTTGAATGCAGGCTGGACTTATTGACTGACTTCTAATGAATAGAATATGACAGAACTAATGGACTGTCACTTCAGAGATTAGATTGTGAAAGACTGAAGCTTCATTCTGATGCTCTGTCTTGCTCACTCCTGGATCATTTGCCCTAAGGGGAAACACCTGCCATGTTATAAGGCAGTCCCATGGAGAAATTTGTGTGTCAAGGGACAAAGACCTGCCAACAGCCATGTGAGCAAGTTTGGAAATGAACCCTCCCCTTACACCGCTTAATAAGTCTACAGATGAGACCACAGCTCCCACTTAAAGCATGACTGAAATCTCATGAGAGACCTTGAGCCAGATACACCCAGCTAAGCCACACTAGGATTCACTGTGACATAATAAACATTTATTATTTTAAACTGCTAAGTGTGAAGACTAATTTTTAAAAAGCAATGTCAAACTAATATAGTATCCAATGTTCAGAGAGAGTAAGGGGCAAAATATACCATTAAAACTTAACCCAAAACTTTATCTAGCTACATTTTATTCTTATCTCTACCACCAATTTACAATACTGCCTTTCTTCAATCTTTTTACAAATAAATTTGAATCATTTATTATTTTTTTACAGTATAGCCTATTAAACATTTTTTTTTTGCTGAGATAGTAAACATCCCCTAAATCTCAGTGACCTTCAACATTGAACATTTATTTTTGGTTCACAGGTCTGTTGGTTGGATATGGCTCTGCTGGGCCCTTCTCAGGCCTGTTTAATTCTGCTCTATATTTCTTCACATCCCAGGCTAAAGGACCGAGGCTAAAGGAGCTGTTCTAATCTGAAAATGCTGTTCTTATGGCAAAGGTGGGAATGCAAGAGGACGAACTGAACCATCCAAATACATTTATAGTTTCTACTCAGAAGTGGCATACATCGTATCTATTCACATTTCATTGGCCAAAGCCAATCATTTAGCCAAACCAACAATGTGACAGGTTAGTGTATGCTGCTGTAAGAGGCATGGGAAGTTATAAGACAAAGGGTATAGACTTAAAATACATGGGAACTATAGTTGGAAAGAATAATATAATCAACCACATATGAATGGTTATGAATTTGGATCATATCAATGGTTGAAAAGTTAATGCTCAGAAATTTTAAAAACTTAAAGCATTAAATGTAATAAATTAGTCCCATTAGACTACATTATGAAAACATCAATGCTCACTGAAGTCCTTGAGCAAAGGATAGAAAATACTAGACTGTCATTTGGGAGAAGAATTGGCAGAGCAGTCACATCCAGAATGAGTGGCCATGGTTTAGTCATGATATCTTTGCAGTTATAACTTTTAGAGATGAGCAATTGGTTCCTTTCAATATCATCCTCATTCAGGAGGTATTTTTCTACTTTGTTTTTAAAACGGGTATGAAGTCCTATAAAAAAAATGTTAGGCAAAAAAAAAGTTAGATCCCTTCTTAATCCATGAAATGGTTACCACAACCCATCAACCCTAAAATGGTCAGTAACATTATTAGAATTTATGAAGAGTTGTTAACACTATCCCTTAAAGAAAAAAAAAAAAAAAAGAAGAAGAAAATGCAAATCTTTTTTTAAACAACTAAACGTTCCGGTAATGATTTTCCACTCTTTGTCTATCTCGATGCTTTAAATAGATTCTATGTTAAAAAATATCTGCTATAATAAAATAAGAAATAGGCAGCTAGCACATTAGGAAGTAGGCAAAGCTAATTAAAACAATTTTGAAGACTTTTGATGGTATAGTTCTACTAGATTTTTTTTTTTTTTAGAAATGTCAATGTTTCAACCTTTTCTAGACAGTATTTTCACAGCTGATTTTGAGATTAACTTAAATGGCACTATCACACTTTTAAACAAAAATATCACAGCAATGATATGTGTTGATGCCTGGCAGTTCTGCTTATGCTCTGGCTATATGCTAACACATCCCCTGTGCTTTCTGACAGTCCAGTATTAAATGTACTCTAATAAATATGGTGGCCACATAGAAAATTAAGGGTTTGATGAACCAGTGGTACACCTAGATGTACAATGCAAAATTATTCTGCTTCAAAGGGATAGCCCTAAGAGAGAAGATATATGTCTCTCTATATATCCATATATATGGTAAACTCTCTTCTTTTACCTTAAGCTACCTAAAGTTGAGAGAGACAAGCATTTTCAGGTTTGTGTAAGCTTCATTTTCAACTTCCAGGTCATAGGTTGGACCATCATGATTTTTTTTTTAGTGGTAAGAGAAATAAGAAATTTCAGTTCTGTGAGTCACTTCAGCCTCCAGTTCTTTCTGATCCAGTTCGTCCGCATGGAAAAACACTTAGGTGTAACTTACCTGTTTATGCCCACGGTTATAAAATTGAAATGTAGGGTTTGGGTCCTATAGCAACATCCTAAAACAATACAATGGAAATATTGTTTCCCTGAAAGTTTGTTAATGTGGTTTGTTTACTCTTTCTTTTTTCTAAGTTCTTCCTCAGGTCACTGCATCACTAACTTTCCTTCTATTTTTATTTTCTCCCATTTATTTTACTTTTCCAATATATATATTTTTTATATTTTGCACACTTAACTAGACATAATATTGAAAAGCATTTTTATTTGTTATGTATATTAGCATTTAAGGCTCTTTTTTATAAATTTGTAATGAGGATCACTAAATTTTATCTTTAAATATACTATTTCTCCTTCTATGCCTTATTTTTTATTGTTGTAAGAGGCCTGGTCAGTAGATTGCAACATAAAAAAAAGACTCTACTGTTTCCACAAGACAACAGAATTGAACACTGGGATGTTGACTCTAAGGACCTCCAATAGATGTCATTATGAACAGCACTTAACATAAACTTTTTAATAAGTAAGTCTCATGTTAAATGAGATTAAATATGTTCTATGGAGTATCTTATTCCATAAAGAGCTACATAGCTTGCTAATGTTTTAAAAGTATTAATACATAATAATATATTTTAAACTATTTTTAAATAAGTAAACCCATATAGTAATTTTGGAGACAGATTCCAAGTTCTATTAACTTATTTTATATTTTCTGAAATTCATCAAACCATCTTTAATAAGTCACATGAACTTCAGTTACTCCTTCTTCAAGATTTGTCATAGGGTAGATTGTAATAAGTTCTCAGATTTTAGAAATATGCATATATTAAGTAAAACTACACATAAAATTACATTCTAATATTTATGGTTGTGATTTTATTAATATTTTGTTATACTTGAAAATGCAAAATTTATAATTTACCTAGTTCTATTAAACATATTTAAAATACAAAGAAATGTAAATATACATAGTGCTAAACATAATTTTGTGAGTTATAAGACCTACATAGGGGTTACTGTTCATACTTTTGTACTCCTTTTAGAGTAGAAAATCTAAACTCATACATGTTTGGATGCTAATATTACATGCATGGATTAAAAAAATACATGAACTTATTATTTTAACCAAGAATATAAGTAATAACTAAACAGTCACCCAGGGATTGCCATTAAAATCTAACATAATGAATAGCAAATTTCCATTCAAATTCTTCAGTGACTCAGAACATTTGGTTAAAGCTCTTCCGTCCTCTCCACAGTGTTTCCTGTTCTTAGCCAGATGTGCAGCCAAAAGCAGAAGCACTAAAAACTTTGAGAAAAGCCATTGTTGAAAAGAGCTGGAAACTGAGTCATTCTCCCAAGACTTCCAGCCACAAATTCAAAATTAGAGGGATTCAGAGACATGAATATACCTGGCTATCCACTAGATATTTTAAAATATTTATTATGTTTCTATCCATCACTGAATATAAGAAATGTTACTAAAGTGTTTATATGAAAGCAATAAAAATCAGCGACCATGAACATTATCATTTATTTCTATGTACAGCGCTACTAGAAGCACTTGAAATTCGGTTCTGTTTTTAGTGGAGGCTCTCTCCTCAATGACTAACTCAAGCAACCAAAACCCAAATTAGATCATCATATTGATTGGCTATGTAATTTATTTGACAGCTCTGACAAGAGTAGCCTCCTAGCATACTGAACAGGACAAAGTTGACATTCACATTCAACCTGATGCTCAGGTTGCCTATTGTAAGAAGAACTTTTGAGGGTAGAACTATATTTTAGGCCCAAATACTGATCCTGACTGAATACTATCCATTATACAAAATTTTCTTTTTATGTAATATAATTTTATTTTACCAACAATTGTTAAATAGTGGATGACAACCCAAAGGAGGACCATTGTTAAAAGGAGCCAATCTTATGTGTGGATGACTGCCTTTATCATATAATGTAAAGTTGTAAGCCCTTGCTCTCAAATTCCAGTCTCTACTGTTTTCTGAAATCTACCAGTAATAATTTCTTTCATTGAAGAACAGTAGAGTATAGTAGTTCTCCAGATGGCTGTTTTCAATATAGATAATTTGGAGAGGGATGCCCAAATTAAATACCCCAAATCTTTGAATGAGCAGATTTGTCAGATGTTTTATTCATTCATTAACTCTTCATTCACTCATCTCATTGATTTCGACAACTGAAATTTATGGAGCATCTTCTACATGCTGCTGAGCCCTCTTTTGGGTGATGGAAATCTTGATCAGAGCCCTTGAGTAACTCACCGCCTCCCGACACCCTCTACCACTGTTGGCAGCAGAACACTGAGTTGATGAGAGTACCCAAGAGAAAGAGGCCCAGAACAATGAAAAGAGATTTGCCAAATCCAACTCTGCTACTTGACAGTTTTGCCTAAAGTTGGCACTGGTGGTGCCCACAGGTGTCCAACCTCAGCCACAACTGGTGAAGTGTGCAAAAGCTGACTTGAAAAAGGGAAGTTGACTTCGGAAATACAGGATTCCCTAGAGTCCATATATCGTTTGTTGAGAACAAGATTTCCTTAGCATTTGAAAAATGTTGTATAGTAAATGCTTTAGTGGCAGAATCTAATTAGTCTCCCAAAGAAGCTGTTCAACATATTAAGATGCATATGTTCAGCAAATCTAAAAATGAAAATTTCATCTTCCTGATCAAGCCAGCTGCCCTATTTTTGTAAATGGTACTAGACACAAGACTTAAAATCACAAAATCACCTTTGACTAAACACTTCAATCCTCTTTCTCACCTCCCATATTGCATTTTTGACCACGTTCTTTTCATTCTCCATTCCTTCTTTTCTATGTTCCATCTCAATCCAAGCTAATGTATCAACAACTTCTCTTCTCCCCGCCTTCAGTGTTTCCTTCCCTTCTATCCATCCTGAAAACTGCCACTATAACATCATTCTGATTATGTTGTTTATGCCATTGGTGCAATCAGGGTAAAGACTCCTAAAACTTAGCTTCAGGCCCTCATTGTATTTCAATTACAATTTGTGCTTACAAGCAAACCTTTAATCCTGCTGAGCTTCAGATAAAATCTGAACTCTTTAGCTTAATATTAAATTTGTCCTTAACATATCTTTACCATCTAATATATAACTACTCATTTTAAGGCTTCTGTTTCAGTGCAAATGGTTTACTCACCTTTTCTTAACTGCTCTTTATTTTTCCATTTCCATATATTTACTCATAATGGCTTTACAGAGAGAGGGAGAGAAATTTAAGCTTTATGCTGCTTCTTACCATTCTTGGAACTTCTTTGAGCTTGATTTTCAACTGTAATAAGAAGTTTAATATATATATATATATATATATATATATAAATATATATATATACACACATACACATATATATGTATATATATACACATATATATGTATATATATACATATATATACACACACATATATATATACACATATACAAACACATATATATAACTTTATATGTATATAAAAACTTCATTTTAATATATATTAAACTTCATATATAAATATGTATATTTATTTTTATATTTTGGTTAGAGTTGACATTCGATATTATTTTATATTAGTTTCAGCATAGTGGTTAGGCATTTATATAATTTACAACATGATCCCTTTGATTAGTCTAGTACCAAACTGGCACCATAAATAGTTATTACAATATTATTGACTATATTCCCTCTGCTGTACCTCACATCCCCATGACTATTTTGTAATTATCAATTTGTATTTCCTAATCTCTTAATCTTTTTCACCCATCTCCCACAACTCCCTCCCATCTAGCAATCACCTGTTTGTTTTCTGTATCGATGTGTCTGTTTCTGTTTTGTTTGTTCACTTATTTTATTTTTTAAATTCTACATATAAGTGAAATCATATGGTATTTGTCTTTCTCTGTCCGACTTATTTCACTTAGCATAAAAACCTCTAGGTGTATCCATGTTGTTGCAAATGGTAAGATTTCATTTATTATGGCTGAGTAATATTCCATTGTATATATCTATGAACTCTTCTTTATCCAATTATCTATTGATGGGCATTTAGGTTGCTTCCATTTCTTGGCTATTATAAATAGCACTGCAGTGAACACAGGGGTGCATATATCTTTTCGAATTAGTGTTTTGGTTTTCTTCGGATAAATACTCAGAAGTGAAATTGCTAGGTTATAAGGAAGTCTATTTTTAATTTTAATGTCTATTCTCTGAACCATATAGTGTCTTCATGAGGATCAAGAGAACTAATATAGGTAACATCTTATCTTATTAAAATATTCCAGTGAGTCTGTGATATAGGTAGGTCTTATTTTCATTTTGCAGGTAAGGAAACTGAGGCAATAATTTGTGTACAAATACTTTTCAGACTGTGAAACAACTATAAAAATGTTTATTTTTGTCTGTGACTGCCTATTAAATCTTCTATTTTATGCAATCTTAAAATTTTTTGCAACAACATTTTAAGTTAAAGGTACAAATGATTTTATGTATTCCTTTATAATGCAGACTCTCATGATAGTTGCTAGAGTTAATAATTGCTTTGTAAATATTTTCAAATTTATTTTGATATATAGCTTATGTGATAGTTAATTAATAATTTTACTTTTCCATCAGAGGAGGTTAAAATTTTATTTCCTCTAGTTTTGCCTATTAGATGGCAGCCACATATTTGATGTTAAAGAGGCTATAGAGAGGTTACCAAGGAAAAGAGATAAGCCTGACTTAAGTGGGCTGCCTCAGGGTGTGTGTACATATGTATAAATAAGATTTGTTCTGTTTGCAAATATTTCAAAATATATTTACATAAGTCAATCAAATCTGACCTAACAAAGGGGGAAATATTAAGAGTAATTCAAAAGCATCTATAGAAAATTTTTAAAAATCTGTTAGTGATGAAGCAACTGAGGATAACCTCACTTCACAAATGATAAATACAATAGACAAGATAATGGCAGACACTCATCACACACTAACTTTGAAACTTGGCTTTGATGAATTAAATAGAGAAAGTAAAATCAGATTATGCTTGAGCAGTCATTAGTTTATTCTATTTATCTGAAGTTAAAGCCAACCATTCTATTAGGTTGAATTACCTTAAGGCTCTATATTTGAACAGAACTTAATGAACCATATTCTTATAGATGAATTCCAGAAAATAAACCAGCTCCCAAATTTGTGTGTATGTATGTATATGTGTGTATACTATACAAACTTTATGTTAGGCTGCTTGACTCTAAAAACAAATATGTTCCTTTTATAGAAAAATTTAAATGATAGGTTCTAAGCAACTTTCTGTATAAATAAAGATGCTAGAATCAAAGGCTGACTCATTCAATTTGATTTTTTAAAATGTACTTTAGTTATACCTAATGATTAAAACTTCTTGATAAAATAAGTGAGTTTGATTTCTGTTATTTTTTTTTCTCTGGGTAAAAAGAACATGTTTTTTATGATGCTTCACTCACTAGAAGTAAACATTTTAGGATGATGTTCTCCAAATCTATTCTTTCAATATAAAACAATGCCTAGCATGAATCAAATTCCCTTTACTATACTGTGTTAAATTCCAAATACTGGTATTCATCTTTATATAAGAAATATATGTGACATAGCACCTTTTCCAAGATAATATGTTTGAAATAAAGTATGAACTAGGGAAATTAATCCATCAATTTATTAGATGATGACAATTTAAGGAAACCCAATCTATCTTTTCCACCCATCAAGGCAATGTGTTTTGCCTTTATCCACTAGAGGGGGTAATGTTCTTCATTCTAAAATAACACGGAATTATCCCAGCAAGATTTAAATGCGCACAGTGGCCTTATTTCTTTTGAAACTAAATTGATTAAATAATACAATATAATGGATGATGAAAATATCAATGAAAGTTGGTTCAAAAATATTTGTGACACAAAAATCAGAAATAGTTATTTTTGTCAATCCTAAATTTTTGCAAAATTGGTAGTTATAAAAATGGGTTAAATTTGTTTTAGTTGAGAGAAGGAAATTTATACAAGTACTGTTTTCTATGATCATTCCAAAGAGTACTGTATACTTTTTATGTAATTAATTTCAACATATTAGAGTTGATTCTTAGATTGTTCTCTGTTTGGTTCACCAAGGAGGCAAATCACCTCTATTTTTTAAGGATATATTTAAGAAATAAGAGGGAAATTAAATAGATTTATAGAAGTTTATGATAAATATAAATACATTAATTAGACATAGTATAACATGGTTGAATAATGATACAGGCTTTGGAATATTTGAAGATCAATAACATATATACGGAACTGGTTTTTTAAATATAAATGTGTAATTGTCACTGTTTATCAGGGTGACAATTTTCCTTTGATAAATTCCAAGTCAATAAGACAAAAATGTTTTTTTCCTTAAACCTACTGAAAAATAGTTTGAATTGCAGAATAGCCAATCATATTTGGTTGTTAAAAGATAATCAAAATAATTGGTTAGAAATAACCAGTTGCCAAACTGATGAGATGTCATAATTATAATTAACTGTGCTATTAGGTCAGTTGTTTAGTTATTTCTATGAATAAGAAAAAGCCTAATCAAAATGCAGAATAATTAGTTCAGTTGAAAAGAAGAGATGTAATTTGTGAAAAGCAAGTACGTTACATGAACCGTATTTTTCGTAATTCTAATTATTTTCTAAAATAAAATATATTTCTAGTTCCTGGAGATTATTCCCCTTGAATAATAGCTGTAGTAGTGGTTTCAAATTGTGGGTGAACTAGCTTCACCATACAAATTTGAAAATATTCTTGCCCAGAACCCCTCTGCAGGATGCTGATTCAGCAGGTATGGAGTAGGATCTCAGCATGAAGACTTTTAAAGAATTTTTATATTCTAATATGTAGGCCTGGTTGAGCATCAATTAACTACACAAGGGGTTAATTATACCTGACTGGGTTTTTCTTCTTAGTTTTTGACCTCTAGAAGGTATAATATTAAAAAGTCTTTGCAGGCAAACGAAGCAAATCATAGTGAATTATTATAACTTTTTACAGGAAAATTTATTGTATGGAAGAGAGTACAAAAATACTTATGTGCGACAGGGAATTCCACATTATAACACAAGTAAATATGCTTTTGAAGTCCTGTATTGTTTCTTAGTAATTTGTGCTGCCTGGAGATCTTCCAAATACAGCAAACAAAGCCTTATAGAAAGGAATTACAGCATTATAGAAAAATTTTTGCTATAGATGAGAAAAAATATGTACAAACAATAATTCCAAGTAGGCCAAGAAAACTCCTATACATAACTACTGTGTTCTTATAAATAAATTCACTTAAAAATACAGTTATTTAAAAAGTGAGCAATATATCTACTATATATTTAAAACAAATTATAGTGAGGTCACATCTCAAATGGAGATTTCACAATAACTGAGAAGTTAAATTATATATCTCTAAAAAGAATTTGGCCTGTTTCATGATGAAATATGTCACTTATAATTTATTTTACTATAAATAGGATTTTCTATATACATTATAGATAGCTACTATTAACTTACAGTACATGATTTACTTTAATCAATATGGGAACAAACTTACTGTAAAACAGAAAAAGATCCATTTTTTTTTCTCTTAGAGAGTCTTTTCTACACATTATAAACACTTACTGAAAAGGTATTGTGGCTACAAAGAGCAATAGGGCACACATCAGAGGCCAGTGGAAGGAATTAGTATGTATTTAAATAATGTAGTGTAGTAGCACATTCTGTATATATTAAAGATGTTTGGAGCTTTGTTTCCCAGAAGAAAAGGTATGCAAATCTGCCTGAAGAAGTCTAGAGGTGGTGAAGATGATAGCTGTGAACAATCATTGAAGAGTCAGAAATGGTTTCAGGATTTATTAATTTGTTCATTTTATCAAAGTTTATGGAGTACTTATTCTGCAAAGACATGACATTTTCCTTCAAAAATCAGATAATCTCTAAGAGATATGTCCAAAATTGCCTAGAACAATGCAGAGTATGATGAATGACATGTGGAGTTGGAAAGTACTGTAGAAGGTTTAAAAGAAGAAAAGATCTCCAAGAAGTAAGTGTTATTGAAAGGCCTTTGAAGTCCAGAATTATTTCTAGAGAAAACATTAGTATCAGAAGGCAGAGGCAGGAAAACCTGGGAGAGACCCGACGAATCTTTGTTTCTCTAGTTTTTGTGGAGAGTGTATTTTGTCCCTTAAACCTACATATCATCCATCACTTCAGGAATAATTCTTAAGCTGTTTCATTCAGATATCAATTAAAATCAGTTAGACATTTAATCATATGCTATTATGCATTGTTTTTAATTGTTTATTATATTTTTTAACTTCTTAATCCTTTACATGAATTAATTTTGTACACTGGCAATATCTTTCACGTTGTCTACAGTACTATTTAGATTTACAGTTTAGATTTAGTATTTGTTTGTTAACTGGTAATATGACTGATAATATGGCTGGCCAAGTAAAATATAGGAAACTCTGTTAAGTTTGAATTTTAGATAAACAAGAAAAAAGTTTTAGCATAAAAAATATGTTGATGTGACATACTAAAAAAGTTATTGTTTATTTAAAATTGAAAATAAAATTTAACTGTATGTATGTGTATATATCTCTAGATAGATGATAGATAGATAGATAGATAGATAGATAGATAGATAGATAGATAGATAGATAGATAGACTCTAAATCTGATAGCTCTAGGTAGTGGTATTTTTTTTATGGCTTTGTCAAATTTCCAATGTACTGAATATGAATTCCTGACCCTTCATCCAAGAATAAACTCACTTATTTTGAGTTTGGAGGCTGATTCTTTCCTGAACAAGTGAACTGTGTAAATGAAAAATAAAAGGGGGGAAAAAGACATTTTGAACCAAGACCAGTGACTGAAGATGAATGAATGAGAACAAAATCCAGTGATTGAATCAGAATGAATGAACTGGAGAGCCTCAAGACTATACAGAAAATAGAAGGTGATATAGATTAAAGGAGAAAGTTGTCTGAAAACATAGGAAGATGAGATAAAGTTAAAAACAGGAAGAGATGGGAGAGACAAGTTTTTTTTTTTTTAGAAAGAAAAAGGAATAAAAGAAGAAGAAAAAAATAGAATGAAAAGTTTATGAAAGTGGAATAGAAAAAAAGCAGATACTGAAGAAATAGAATGAAAATTGAGAAAGTACAATTTCTCCTCCCGCCTTCCCACCTATGTGCCTCAGGGATTGATCAGTTGCTGCTACTGGTGTTGCTGCTGTCACCAGTCATCCTGGTACACAGAGAGAAGGTTTCACATTGATCTTCTCAGCGCAGACAAGGTAAAGAGCTGGTCAACAGTTACATAGAAAGGATAGTCAAGAGGTATGAGAGAAAGAGAAGAGCAAGGACACACACACACACACACACACAATAATAACTTGATTATTGGGATTGCATAGCAAAGATAAGTTCTAGGGAAGGAATAATATCAGGTAAGAATAAAGTCTCTAAAAATAAATTAATATTACAATGGATTATTACTCAACCTTAAAAGGAAGGAAATTCAGCAGTATATGACAATGTGGATGAAATTTAAAGACATGCTAAGTGAAATAAGCCTGTCACAGAAAGACAAATACTGCTTGATTCCACTTATATGAAGTATCTAAAGTAGTCAAATTCATAGAATCATAGAGTGGAATGGTGATTGCCAGAAGCGTGGGGGAAGGAGAAAAGGGGAGTTACTAATCAATAGGAGTAAAGTTTCACTTAAAGAAGTGAGTAAGTTCTAGAGATCTGCTAAACCAACATGGTACCTATAGTCAACAATACCATATTATGCACTTAAAAATTTGTGAAGAGGGTAGATCCCATACCACAATAAGATAAAATAATAAAATTTTATATATCATAAAAATTATAGGCTATGAGCAAAAGTTTCTAAATTAATGACAATAATTTATATTTGTATGGCAGCTCTCTCCTAATTATTTCAGACAAATTTCTTTTTTCAAAACTACGTAGGCAAAGATATAGAGTACCAAATGTCATATTATTGGCTTTTTGTGGCCTGAGGGACTTGCCTTTCCTTATTACAGGAAATGTTGAGACATTAGCTAACTGTGAAACAGGCATAGATGAGTAACAATTTTAATTCCTCTACTTCAAAATTTTGCAACATGTACCCAGAATTCTATGTAACTGCTTGACAGGCAGTTTTATAAGCCAAGAACTTGCTTCTCCTTTTTGTTCTGTGTCTATTTCAGTGTCTTCTTGGTCACACCACAATGATAAATGAGATAAATTTTTAAAAATTAGAATATACTGAAAATAATTTTTGTTTTTATAACCGATCTTTAACATCTATTTTTGCATGTGCGACTTATGGGGCAGTGCAGGGATAGGGGAGAGTGATTCACTAAAAAACTATATTGTTTTGTTTCCAAAACTAATGAAGTACAAAGAAAATCTATCCTGATGGCCCAAGTTTGTTTTTAGTTCATTCAACTTTAAAGAGAGAAAACCTGCTTTTCTAGTGAACTGCAAGAGGGCTGCTCAACTGTTCTGTCTTGACAACCTGTCTCCCACATAAATCAGCTGTGTTGACAGACAGTACTTCCATATAAGGAACTATTTCTTCTTCTGTCTCCTGCTTATCTTTCATTTATGGCACTTATCAAACCTAGTAGGATGAAAGAATTATGAGCTACATATCCTGTATTTTCATACATTATTAGTTGTATGTCCAACAAATAGGACTGAAGTATTTATGTCAACCCAGAGGATGGTCTCTAGGGGCAAGCCTAAAGGCCTTGTCTTGTCTAGTTCATTTTTTTTTTTTGTCAGAGACTTATAAAGGAAAGCTTATCAAATTTACATTGCAACATAATTTTGGGAGTTGAGAGAATTCCATGTATGATGGAGTTAAGAACTACACAAAAACAAAAACAAAAACTGCAACATATACAAAGAAAGGTCAAATCTAACAACGTGAAACTTAATATGGGTAATTTTGGAACTTAATACTTGGGTCTGTTTGTCTGTCTGTCTGTGTCTTTCTCTTACACACACACATGCACACACACACGCAAACACACACACATGTGTGCATGCCTGTAGGCCAAGGGGAACATGGCTTATTGGTACTTGTATATTGGCACTTGTATAACAAAGATTTATGGATTTATTTCAGTAAAAGCCAGCAGTGGGATGTGGTTGCTAAGAAAGCTAATGTACCTTTTTAGTGTGGTAACAGACCTATAATAATTTGAATGAGCAAAGTGATTGTTCTGATCCAGGAGGTGGTTGGAACAGTCCTGTTATGTTACATTCAGCTCTATTGTCTGAAAATATAAACAAATAAGACTATATTCAAAGGGAAAATCCTTGGATGAGGAAAGTCAAAGCAATTTTCCAAGAGTTTCATCTGAAGTAACTGGAAATATTAGCCTAGAGAAGAGAAGATTCTTGGCAATAGTAGTTAACTTCAAATTACTTGTCAGATATCTGGAATAGTATTTAAGGGAAAAGAAATCAGACATGTTCTCATGAATGGTTGAGCTGAAGCTAATAAGTTGATGTTGCAATGAGATAGATATTGGCTCAATATAAAGAAATTCTGTCTATCTGAACATAGAATGGGTTGCTTTAGAGGAGTTTCCCAATAGGTGAAATTCAAGGATAGTCTGGAAAACCAGCAGATAGGTGTTAGAGAGTTCAATATCAGAAGGATAAATATATTATATAATATTTAAAGCCTGGGAGACAGTATACTATGGCCAGTAAAGTTATGTTTTCTGAAGTCAAACAAATCTGATCTAACATTTAGAGTCTATGTGACACTGACAAAGTATATAACTTCTTTGTTCCCTAGTTTCTTCACCTACAAAATGAAAATAATGGAAATTAACTCTGGATTATGAAAAAAGTTGAATGAGAAATGCATGTACAGGGATCAGTACAGAGTAATTAATAAATGACATTTTGTTTTGTCTTAAGATTTAGGTTCATTCCAACTCTGGCAGTTGTAAATTATTTGTAAAGAAAAGCTTATGTTTAACTTGGACAATCTTTGCCTGAGTGCCCTTTCAATATTCTCTATTGCTACCATGATTGGTTATCTCTCATCTGTCCATCTGTCTGTCTGTCTGTTTGTCTACCTACCTACTTGCCTGCCTACCTACCTAGCTATCATGTATTATCTATCATCTATCTACCTATCATCTATCTATACCACATAGAATGACACAGAAGTGATGAAGAAGGCCTAGGTCTCATTCCCACTCTTCTGACTGAGACTATGGCATAGTTATAGTCTATCAAGTGCCTAGAAAATTTTTATTTTTTATGAGGATTAATGTTATGTTGGGAAAATTCAGAAAAGAAAGAGTAAATTTATAGGTCATAATTTCAACCTTATAACAAACTCCTCACATATAATTTGCACCCCATTAATTAACCTAGAGTATTTTTTATCATTACTCTGATGTGGTCTATTAAATAAAAGAGAACTACATGGAGAGCTAGAATTCTCAAAAGGTGAGGTACAGGCAATAGGAAGAGGTGTCCTGATAAGAAGACAGGGACAGATGATACATCAGGCTAGTGGGCAAGCCATCCATTAATTCTTGCAGTATCCTGGGCTGTGATTTATCAGAACAGGAAGATCTGAATTATTTTGTGCAATGTGATTGGCTCACAGGGCATCTTAACATTCAAAAATGAAACCATATATTTGTAATATGCATCATTTTCTCTTTTTCTCTAAAGATATAATCCTTACATTCAAGAAAATATATATATATGTGTGTATGTATATATATATATATATATATATATATATATATATATATATATATATAGTGTGTGTGTGTGTGTGTGTGTGTGTGTGTGTGTGTGTGTGTACAGGACCAGTTTCATTAATATATTACCTGTACTCTTGTACAGGGCTCCATACTTAGAAGAGTTCTGCACTTAGTTTAATGCTCTGCAGCTGAAGTATTAAAATTCTTAATAATTTTTGAACATAGAGCGCACATTTTCATTTTGGGTTTTGCTAATTAGGCATGCGTGTGTGTGTGTGTGTGTGTGTGTGTGTGTGTGTGTGTGTGTGTGTGCAGTGCATGTAAGCCTAGAAGTAAAAGAGATCTTACCATTTGTCTAAGTGAACACTTCTTCCCACCTCCATTTCTTCTACTCCATGGTTTATTATAACATAAATGTCTCATTATTATTGTTTTTGATTTTATTTTTTATTTTCAAAATAACACATTTCAAAATAGTGAATACTTGATGTATAACTTTCGAATTATTTTTTAAATATACATGAATACATATGTATATACATATTATTACTTTTTTACATATGAGATCATTCTATAGATATTCACTCCTGTCTTACTGGATGACATGCATTAGAGATCTTTATAGATATGCACGTACTGGTCATCATGATTTCTGAAGATTACTAATAGTAGTTTAGCAAGACAGCCATTAGTTCTTGCAGTATCCTGGGCTGTGATTTATCTGTACTGGAAGATATGAATTAGTTTGATGGAATAGGTGCTCTCTTGCTATTTCTGCATATTTTAGACTTCAGCTGTCTTTTGGCTATGTTTACCCTATTCTTTCCTGTTTGAACAGTATTCTTTTTTTTTTAATAGAAAGATGGAAACAATATAGAAATGATACCATTCTCCCCCACCCTCTCATCTGTTAAATTATATTAATTATCTTGAGCAAAAGATCTAATTCTTTCTTTTTATTTTTCTGTCAGTAGCTAAAAATATTATTTGGTTGGCTTCAGGAATTTTTCTTTTCCCAATAATCTCAGCTTCTTCTGAACTTTCTGTTTTTCTGACAGTATTTAAAAAAATATATGTCATTCTTTTATATTTATTCTTATCCTACCTTTTTTGTAATGTATACTTTTCTTCTTCACCTCTGAGGTCATCAGACTATTCCTGAGTTACATTAGATGCTTCCCCTGCTTTATCTTCATTGGAATAATTAATACTAATTAAGATAATACTTTTAGAGAATCAGCCTCCCCAACTGACCCCTAAATATTTCATTTGTTAGACTCTCTGATATTAGAGTATAACTTTCTTTTATGTGATCCTTAAAAAGTGGGTTTTAATTTTTGACTCACACACCCAAAGTAAGCATAAATGAGGTTTTGAGGAGACATTTGTAGCCTAGGCATGTATAAAAGAACTATATGTGCCTGACTCATAGTAGGTCCTAAGTAGTCTAGTATTGGTAATTGTATTAGTAGAATGAATGAATGCATGAATGTATATACACATAAATTTAAGACCAGGGCCATATAATATTTGCTCCTTTAGATAAATATATAATCTGCTAAATTTTATAGCTACTATTGTAGATTTTCTTTCTTACATGGTTCCTTTATTACATTTCAAGCTTGATCAACTTATGGAGTAAAATACTAAATTAAGTTTAAAATTCTTACATTTTTGAAAGGATATAATTTGTTTATCCATTGTTGAATTCGATTTCCAAATATTTTGTTGAGGATTTTTGCTTCTATGTTCATGAGAGATATTGGTCTGTTTTCTTCTCTTATAATGGTTTTATCTGGTTTTAGAATTAGGTCTCATAGAATGAGTTGGAATATGATCTCTCAGATTTATTTTTCTGGAGATTGTAGAGAATTTGTACTACTTTTTCTTTAGTGTTTGGTAGACATCACCAGTGAAGCCAGTTGGGACTAGTGCTTTCTTTTTAGGAATGACAATTATTGATAAAATTCTTTAGTAGATATAGGGTGATTCAGTTTATCTGTGTTTCCTTATGTGTTTTTCAGTAGTTTATCTTTTATAGAATTTATCCATTTTATATAAGTTATGTGATTTATAGGCATATAGTTGTCTATGACATTCCTTTATTATCCTTTTATTATTCATGAGATCAGTAGTGATGATCCCTTCTTCATTTCTTATACTGATAATTTGTATCTTCTCTCTTTAATTCTTGGTTTGCCAGGGCAGAGGTACATCAATATTATTGATCTTCTCAAAGAATTGACTTTCAGTTTTGCTGATTTTCTCTTTTTAATATATTTATTTCTGCCTAATTCCTATTTCTTTTTTTCTTCTTGCTTTCTGCTTAATTTTCTCTTTCTAATTTCCTAAGATAAACTGAAGTATTGATGTTTAGATATTTTTTCTTTTATATTATATGCATTTCATGCTATAAATTTTCTTCTGAATACTTTTATTACATCTCATAAATTTTATTGAGTTGTAACTTCAGTTTCATATAGTCAAACTGTCTTTTAATTTTGCTTGAAAATTCCTCTTTGACTTATGGATTATTTGGTAGTGTACTATTTAACTTTTGTATTTCCAAATATTTGGGAATTTTCCAAGTATCTTTTCTCTTATTGATTTCTTCTTTAATTAAATTATGGTCTGAGAATATACTTATATAAATTCTTTACTTTTAAATATGTTGAGGTGTGTTTTACAATTAAAATGTGGTCTACCTTGGTAAATGTTCTATTTTAGCTTAAGATGAATGTATGTTCTGCTGAGTTGTTGGGTGGAATATTTTATAAATGTCAATTGCTAGTGCTGCTCAGGTCATCTATAGCTTTGCTGATTTTCTTCCTGCTGGAATAATCAATTACTGAAAGAGGGATTGTGAAGTCTGCAGCTGTAATAGGGACTTTGTCTAGTTCTTATTTCAATGAAATCAGTTTTTTCCTCATGTATTTCGACACTGTTGTTAAATGCTTACTTGGTTAGAATTGGTATGTGTTTTTTTTTTGGATAATTGACCTCATTATTACTATGTAGTGCCCCTCTTTATTTCTGGTAGTCCTACTTGCTCTGGTGTTGGCTTTGTCTGAAACTAATACAGCTATTCCAGCTTTCTTTTGATTAGTTTAGCCTGGTATATCCTTCTCCATCTCTTTACTCTTAGTCTGAGTCTTTATATTTAACTTGAATTTCTTATAGATATAGTTATATCTTCTTTATGCTGACAATAGATATCTTTTAATTGGTGTATTTAAACCAATCACATTTAAGGGACTTTTGATATAGTTGAATTAATATCTATCACATCTATAACTGTTTTCTCCTCGTTACATTTGTTCTTTGTTTCTTCTCTCCTATTTCTTTCCTGAATCTTCTGGTTTGAGAATTGTATATAATTCCATTTTACCTTCCCTCTTAGTATATCAATTATATTGTTTTTTAAAAAACAATTTTTAATAAGTTTTTTCTAGAATTTAAGATATGTATTTTGAACTGATCTAAGTCAAATAACACTATACTGCTTCACACAGAATCCAAGTTACTTAGAATAGAGTATTCTCAATTCTTTTCTCCTGTCCTTTGTGACAGCGCTCATTTCATTTGTCTATTTGCCTTAATCACTCAATACATTGTTACTACTATTATGTTACACAAAGTTATTTTTAGATCAATTAAGAATAAGGAAAACAAAAAACTTAATTTTACTTTCGTTTATTTGTTCTTCATATTTCTTCCTTTCTTTATGTAGATCCAAATTTCTGATATAAATCATTTTCCTTCTGCTTGAAGAATTTCTTTTAGCATTTCTTACAGGTCAGGTCTACTGGCAACTAATTCCTTCATTTTTATTTGTCTCATAATTTGTATCTCTTTCACTTTTGAAAGATAGATTTTGCTGGATATAGAATTCCAGGATGGTGAGGTTTTTTCTTTTAATACTTTTAGTTTTCACTGCATTTTCTTCTTGCTTTCCTGTTTTCTGATGAGAAGTCCAATGTAGTTCTTATTCTTGTAGATAGGGTTTACTTTCCCCCACTCTGGCTTTTTTCAAGATTTTCTCTTTGACTTTGGTTTTCTAAACTTGAATATGCTATACCTACGTATGAATTTTTAAAATATACATATTAATTTCACTTGGTATTATCTGTGCTGTCTGGATTTATGGTTTGATGTCCACTAAATTTCTGGAATTAACATAACAAATTATTACAAACTGAGTTTCTGATAACAACAGATTCATTCTCTAACAGTTTTGGAGGCAAAAGTCTGCAATCAAGGTGCCAGTAGGGCCATGCTCCCTTTAAAGGCTCTAGGCAATAATCTTTTCTTTCTTCTTCATAGCCTCTGGTGATTGCCGGAAATCTTTGGCATCCCTTGGATTGTAGTCACATCACTCCAGTTTCTGCCACCATCTTCACATGATCATTTTTCTTCTGTGTCTTTACATGAACTTCTTATAAGAACAGCATTTGTTGGATTTAGGGCCGACCCAAATTCAGTATGATTTCTTCTTGACAAATTATATCTGCCTAGATTGTATTTCCAAATAAAGTCACATTCTGGGATTCTGGGTGGAAATAAACTGGGAGAGTGGGCACACCATTCAACCTAGTACAGTGACTATAATTAATTTTGGAAATCTATTGGTCAATATTACTTCAAATATTTCTCCTGTCCATTCTTCTCCTTTTGGTATTCTAATTATACATAAGTAACACCTTTTAAGATTATTCTATAGTTCTTGGATATACTGTTCTATTTTATTCATTCTTTTTTTTTTTTTTTTTGGTCTCTTTGCATTTCAGTTTGGGAAATTTCTCTTAACCTATGTTTAATGAGCTTACTGATTCTTTTCTCAGCTATTCCAGTTTCTGATGAGCCCATAAAAAGTCATTTATCACTTTTGTTAAGGCATATTTTGTTTCCAACATCTTATAGTTTCTAACTTTTTGCTTACACGACTCTTATGTTCTTTCATCTTGTCTGCTTTTTCCATTAGAACCCTTAACATACTGATGATAGTTACATTAATATTTGTCTGATAAATCCAGATTGGATCTCTAATATTTGAATCTGATTATGATGATTGCTTTTTCTCTTCAGACTGTGTTTTTTCCTTTACTGATGGCATGCCTTGTCATTTTTGTTGAAAGCAAGGCATGGTATATCAAATATTAGAAACTGGGGTAAATAAGGCTTTACCGTGAGGATTTTTATTAATATGGTTAGGAGTCAGGCTGGGTTTATATTTGCTCTAGCTGTAGGTGCTAGCAGCTTCAAGTTTCTCTAGTATCCTTGTCTTTATCTCCACTCCTGAATTTGGGATCCCCTCAGTACCCCTCCTCAGATAAAGTCTGTGTCTTGCAGCTCTTTCAGCTGTGGCCCTTTGTTATACTGATGTCCTGCTACAGTGGTGGTAAGGTGTAGGGGAGGGGAAAACTTTCTATAATCTGATTAAATCTTGTGTTTTTTTTGTTTGTTTGATTGTTTGCTTGTTTGTTTTTTAGTGATCCCATGTCTTGGGGCTGAGCTCTGACCTTCACAAGTGTTTATACTGTGTTACAGCTTTTCCTTCCAACTCTCTATGACTTTCCTTGGCTGCAGGAATCCCCATATTTTTCCTTGAATGCCTGTTTGCCATGTTTCCCCTCCATTGGATGAGACAGGTGAGACAAGAATGTTAGAGGAGCTGAGTAAAACAAATGCCCTTTCTCCAGCTGGAATAAGCTCTGATAAAGTCTTTTCTCCTGCAGAGTAGACCTTTGTAATGGAAAAAACTCCAAGTGTATTATTTCACAATGATTACCTATCTCCTCCCTTTACTAGAGTCATGAGGCCATGGATCTTCTTCATGAGAACCTGGTGGGGTTCCTAAAAGTGAAGTTCACCAAGTGGAGTGGCCCTGTTTAAGATAAGTGCTTCTCACTCTCACCCTAGCTTACATACAGTCTTCAGCAACTTATCAAAATTACCATATAAGTGTTCCTACAAGTTTATGGCTCTAGTATCTTCTGATCCAGGTAAGCAGATCTTGACTGATTCTTGGGATGTGCCTGTCTCTTCATATTTTGATATGATGGTTTACACTATGACCTTAGTTCTCTGATGGGACCAAGAAAAGTCATTGAATTTTAGTTTGCCCAGCAGTCTCTTATCTTAGGATAGTTGGAGTAATGACTTCCAGGCTCTGTACATATCAGAGCTGAACCTAGAAATTCATTTGGAATGTATTTGATAATTTATTTCTAGCCTAAATATCCTTTTACTTTTTTGTAATAGTACATTTACAATTTTTTAATAATGTAAAATAAGAATTGAAAAATTTCTTCACATATTTGGTCTTATTTGGAGGAAAGATATCAATGCATACCACTAAGGTAGTTATTGTTTTTTGCATTTTCTAGCATTTCTATTAGGCAGATATTAGTTGTGTGACGTTGGGAAAGTTACCTTATCAGCACTGAGCTGATTGAGAAGAAAGTTTTTGGTGGTGAGACACCCAGTTGGAAGGGACCAAGCTCAAGGAACCGACATTGGAATGAAACAGCAGGCACCAACTTTATTGTGGGGAGCACAGTTGTATTGCAGGGAGCAGGCTTCTGCTTCTGCTCTTCTTCTGCTCCCCTTCTTGTGTTCCCCTTCTGCTCCCCAGGGGACCACATAGCTCCACTCATAGCAGAGTACAATAGTGGTATTCAGCCACACATGCATGATACAATACGCTAAATTATGTTTACATATTTTAGGTACAGGCGCCCTACTGCACTAATATAACATTCTAAATCCAGGGTCCTATTCCTAGCTGCGAGCCTGGTTCATGGCCAGACCTGGGACCAGCCAGGCTTGGGACCCACACCTATCGTTTTTGTGCCCAGTTTTATCACTGATAATATAGAGTTTGACTAGTATTTGTCTTTTAGGATTATTGTGGAGATTAAGTGAGATAATGTACATGTGAAGGCTTAGCACCGTAAATATCTGGCACACATAAAAAAAGTGTTCTCAATAAATATTAACTTCTTAGTAAGACTTTTGTTGTTAATCTCATTCTCCAGTTAGAGAAAATGAAGTAAAAACAATTTTAATGGCAACTCTCACTTCTGGATTCTTTGTTTTAGAATTTTCTGCACTTTGACCTGTAGCTGGTGGTTGGGAGGTGGGAGCTACAAACTTTACCACACTGGAACTTGGCCAAATCAAATGCCATCATCCTAATTGTGTGCTAGGGCCACAGTTCACTGAATTAGCTCCTCTGAACTCTCCTGTCCCCTTCCTCATGCTGGCAGCATAATACAGCATAAACAATAGCTTCATATCAATCCAACATAAAAGTGCCCTTGGAGAAAAGCACTAAGTATTCTTCCTTGCTAGTATCTTGTAAAATTTTAAAATTAATGAAAAAAGGTTTTAAGTCTCAAATTGTGTTAGAAATGTTATTTTAAAATATTTCGACTGATATATTTTAATTTCACTTTCCTAGGAAGTTATTCTCTCTTGATTTTGCTAGTATTGTATTATACTGAGACGTGGTGGTGGAAGAAAGATGGCATGAGCAATTTCAAAAAAGGTCTAGCATGATTCAGAACTGCATAATTGTAAGCTCATTTCTAAAACTCCATTTAAAGCAGGGCCAAGGCTGGAAGTTCTGACAGAGCCTTAGGGGAGCATTCTCCCTGGAAAACTGTGGCATTGAATGATGATGAACACCAGTGCAAACCAGGGCATGTTTAAAGAAATTCAACTTTAAAGAATGAATCTTAAAAAGTCTTACTGAACTTTCAATAGACGGATTTTCTGCATTTATATGTAGAAGAGAGTAGAAATCTAGCTTCTATGTCATAATTTCTTACTTTTTTTGTAAGAAAAGACTCAATTCTTTGAGTCTTTTTAAATACTGCTCTCATTTCTTTTCTTCCAAAATTATGGCAAATTTTTGTATACATAGAAATGTTTTAATGTTTAATGCTTTTAATCTGTCAGAGGGAAACTTGATAGGACAGTAAAGGACAGTCCAGCTCCTAGTATATTTCAATCTAATAGTTTATCAAAGACTGAGGTTTTCTAGGCTTTTATTTAAAATAAATAATTATAGATTTCTATAACCTCTTTATTGTTTTGATAAGTATATAGCATCTTTAATTTTGACAATTTTTATAATTCAAAAGCACTTAATACAATCATCTTCAAAGGTGACAATATACTTTTATTGCCGTCATCTCACTTGATCCTTATACAACACGTAAAAGGAGGGCAAATAGCTGTCACTATTACTAGAATTCTGATAAACCAAATATGCATGTTTGTCTAGAACAATGGGGTATCAAAATGGTGTCTAGGAATAGTTTTTACATAAGGGTCTGATGTTTCCTGGTGAAATGCACAGTGGATTTCGCAGTCTACTTCTCTAGAATTGTCATTCTCAAAGAGAAAGGGACAAAATTTGCCCTTAATATTTAGTACTGGTCATGTGTGAGGTTGGCTGGATATGGGGTACTCCAAAAAGCAGAGAATTGACCCTGAAGTAGGAGAGAGAAATGACATTATAGTTTTAGGAAGGTCTTTCTTAATTCAAAGTAATTCCTGGTCCAAAGTAATTCCTTTGGTCGATGACTATCATTACACATCCTTTAGTTTTTCTTAAAGCAGATTCCGCTCTCTGATATTTTGGGTTGCAGTTATTAAATCTTTAGCATTTGTGTTGCTCTTGTAGAATTCATGATTTTGTAGAGCAAAGACCTGATGTTTTTCGGTTATCACTGAATCCACAGCACCTAGACTACTACCTGACAAACAGCAGGAGGTCCATAAATATTTCTCCCTTTCATATTAGTTCCAGGTCTTATATAAGTTTAAGGGTAGTGTCTTTTAAATGAGCTCTATGCTAATCATTTAAGAGTGTCTTAGCCCATTAGGCTGCTATAATAAAAATACCATAGGCTGAGTGCCTTAAACAATGAACATTGAAGGTGTCAGCAGATTTGATATCTAATGAGGACCTGCTTCATGGTTCACAGAGTGTGGTCTTCTCTATTCTCACATGGTAGAAGGAGTGAGGGAACTCCCTAGGGTCTCTTTTACAGGGGTGCTAAATCTCATTCACGAGGGCTCAGTCTTCATGACCTAATCATCTCCCAAAGTCCCACTTCCTGATATCACATGTGAGGTTAGGATTTCAACACATAAATTTTGAGGGGACACAAGCATTCAGTCTATTCCAGGGGGCTTGCTTTAATTCCTATGTTAGTTGCTATACTTTTACAAATGATGAAAACTGAACTTGAACCACTGAAGCAAAATAAAATTTACAAAATCTGTTGGAATGACACTGGAATGGATCAAAATTAGAAGAACAAAAAAATGAATAGAAACTAAGGTTGGCTTAGATGACCTGATGGGTTGGAAGAATGGCCTCAAATGCCCTCAGAACCTTTCTCAGTTATTTCTGTGTATCTGACTTATTTTCTCAGGATGATTGCCATCACAAACTTGGGGTCATGAGTGAAAGCAGCTCCTGGGTTTAAACTCTCACAAATGAGGCCTGAGGAAATAGAGGGCTATTACTTCTAGCTACACCTATATCCAAGGAGGTGGAGCATGAAAGAAAAGAACTCTATAAGTAAAGCAGTGGGAAGACTTTTCATACATGAAGAATAGAGAGTAATTTCTAGAAGATGAGAAGGATGCTGGACTCCCCTCCCCCCAAAAATGTTTACTTAGTAACTGTACTCCATCCTAAGTAACAGGAAACAGAAGAATTATGGCATAAAAAGCATTATTTGTCTCACATAACAAGAAACACAAGGTAGGCGGTTGAGTAGTGCTGGGAAACTCCCTAATCATTTCTAGAACCCAAATCACTTCCTTATTTCTTTTTAGCCATCCTTAGTATGTACTTTTCACTCCTGGTCAGAAAACCTCTAACATCATGCCCATGTTCCAGGTCATTCCAGTCAGGGTTGTGCTGTGACACTGGATTTGGATCATCATTACATTACTGTGTTTAAGCCACATGCAGTGTCACCACAAGTTGCAGCCTCTGTGTTACACACGACATACCCCAAGGAAGCTAGGGCATCAGGAGAAACATATTAATTAGCATCAGTCAGAATGAAAATGAGGTTGTGTTAATGCATATGTTTGTCCATATTTGAGAGGAGTCATATCTGAGGCTGCTCTTGATGGCATTAGGTATAACAGAAGAGTTTGGGGCCAGCCAGGTCCACATGAGCTTTTCTGTTTTCATAGTATATAGATGGGGATGATGAGCCAGCCATAGGTCAGATTGCCACTGAAGCTGCTTCTTGCCAGACCATGTTGTTGGATCTAGGAGATAGGGGAACATGAGTTATTTCTCATGCCACCCTTAGCACCTCTTCAGAACTAGGTGTTCTTTCTCCTGATGCCAGGATTGGTGCTCTCCTTCCATAACCATGAAATTGATCCACCTCCATAGCTATAACTTCACCTTTAGACCTTTTGTCTAAAAGGGTGAGGTGCACGTGAGACAAGGCATTTTTACAGAACTTACGGAGACCCATTATGTCCTTCATTTTGACCCACATGGGCCATGTAGGGGAGTTCAGTAAGCCATGCATTAAACTAAGTAGTCACCATCTCTATGATCTAGGATCTTTTCAGTCCCAGGAGACATTCTGGGTAGTTGAATCAGAATTAAGTTTGAATTTCCTACATATACTTTTGTTTGTGCTACCACCCAAATGAGGGTCCCAACCAGAATTGCCTATCATTGCTATTAGGGAAAGATATACATTTGGTAATGAACTCACTCCTGGTTTCATTTTATTCCCCTGCTTTTTTATACTTTTATCTCATTTTCATTCCTTTCATTTAAAACTATATCAAAGATCCATAGCTTTTATTTTTAATAAGCTGGAATTCAAATCCAGGTCTTCTAATTTCAGTGCTCTATATTGTGTCTAGTTCTACTCTCTTTGAAGTTGGAGAACAGCTGGTCAATATTTTTATCTTAAAAAATTTGTGAAGCAAGATATTCAATCACCCATCATCTGTCTCCTCCTCTGTCACTCCCGTTGGTTCTGTTTTTAATGGTTTAGTCAGTTTTGTCATTTTCCTCTGTACTCCAGACTTTCTTATGTTTTGTACATGTAGACCCAAATCCTCTGATATTAATTTGAGGATTTCTTCTTATCTTTTTTCTAGCCAGTTCCATATTCTCAGACCTTTTAGTTCTGTATATTACTAGATAACCATCTTAAAGCTTTTTTTCCACTACAAACAATGATATACTCAATTATGTCCTTCATCTTGTTTTGGACAAATCATCTCACTATTTCTTTAATTTATTTTTGGACTGAAACATTTATGAGGCTTTATCTGTTATTTTTTTTCCACTATAGTAAGGCAGAAATGTGTATTGTGGAACCCAGCAATGTCCTGATAAACGCTCAGCATTCAAAAGCTGTCTACAAGGATAAAACTTTTTATTGTATAAGTGCTTTATCATTTACTTGTTTATGCAGCAAAAATTAAAAGTAGCTAATCAAAAAAGGTAGTTAAAATAACTGGAAGTGGTATGATCAAATCTGATCATTGGGGTAGTGATCCAATTGATTATTGTCCTGGAACAAAGTTACCCAGAAAACATCAATTTTGAACATTCAAAACAGTTAAGTTTAGGATACAATAAAGAGAGTGATACAAATTTTGTGACAACAGAGAACATCGACTATATTGTGAAGCTAAGCCTGAAAGAAAGCCACATTAAAAAAAAAACTATTTTTACATGTTTAAATCTTCCCACATTGTACACTAATTATTTAAAATTAAAGGACAGAAATCAAATTGAAAAACAGTAAATTAAGAGACAAGATGTGGGGACTACAAGTTGTTTCACTTGAATAGAATCAATCTGTTCTCTCTGGTTTTTCTCCCAGGAAAGGAAAATTTAACAATTAGAACAATAAACACACTTTACTAATAAGAGCAATGCAGTTGTAGATTTGGTTGTGCAAAGTGTCTGGGCTTTATACATTATTTCCTTTTTCAAAACTGTGGCTGAAATTTTAAAAGTTCATCCTAAATACTTAACAAATTGAGAAAATTTAAAAACTTAGAATTCACTTTTACATGTCCATGCTCCCTCACATTTCGGTCAGCTTCAGCAACAAAACCAGTGTTGGCAGTTTTACCAACTCTTTTTAACCAGTTTAGTTCAGTCTGGCTCTCAGTTGTTAATATAGTACTACTGATCCTTAATTTGTACAACCACAGGGGAATGTTTAAATAAAATAACACTCAATTTCATAGTAGTTTTTAAATGAAAACATATGTATTTGTAATAGGGCTTTAAAAGTTTTTTTCAATAAGAACTTAATGTGTGGCATCTGTGAAGTATAGAGTGTCTTTTTCTATTTTTTTCCTGAAGAGGCACATTAGGCCCACTAAAATTAATAGCTTAGATGTCGCTATCTCAGGAGTTATCAGGATTAAGAATGCCTAAAGAAGGAAGATTGTTGTCAGTTTTCCTTCCATAGATAATTCTGTATGCTACATTTAGGGAAAAAAGAAGAGAAAGAGAAGACCTCAAAATACCTTCTCAAAGCTGGTTGATTTGGAAAGGCTTACTTCTAAAATTTGATATGCATATTGTGTTTGGTGAGAAGGGTAAAAATAGACATGGGATAAACCATTCATATACCTGGGATACTCATCAAATATTTTAAGGTTCCTTTAAGTGGTGTCAGTGCTTGAGTCCATAATTATTAAACTTAAGTCACCATTTTATAATACCCTCTTGTTAATGGAGGGTTGACAAACTACCCTAATTAAAAAAGTAAAATAAAAACATAATCATAACCATTAAGATGACATGACATATTTGGTCTCTTGCATCACCTAAATTTCCCTCTACTTTTCAGGTCAGAGATTTTCATGTTTATTAGTATCCCTCTCTAACTTCTTTAAGAATTTTAAGTATCCTGTCTCTGCTATATTATATGTATGTGACCAAGTAAATTCAAAATGAACTTTGTACCAATCAGCTAGGGTTAAACATTACATACACCTAATATTTACTAATGTCCTTTCAATATCTCCAAGTAGGTCGGGGGGATTGAGTTTTTCTCAGACATTTTTAGAGAATCTTAAAAGCCTTGGACAATGTAAAGCCCTCTTCTATCAATAATATTTCTAGCTATCTCAAGAGGCAGCTAGAATATGGGTTGCAGATAGATACAAATATCAGTTGATATGCCTTTATGTTTCCCTATCTTTTGAAAGCTATATATAGCATATATCTGTCCATAAATATGTAACATATATCTTGTATATATACCTATGTATGTTTGTGGGATATATATATATCTATATCTATATCTATCTATCTATCTATCTATCTATCTATCTATCTATCTATCTATCTATCTATCTATATCTATATATCAGCAGAGTGGTTAAGGGTCTTGAAGCTAGATTACCTTGGTTTGAGTGTAGGCTTGTCACTTGCTAATTGTATAACCTTGGACAAGTTATAAAACCTCTCTGTGCCTCAGTTTCCTTATCTATAAAATACAATTATCTACCTCATGGGATGGTTGTAAAAATTAAGTGAGTTTATACATGTAAAGCACTTCTTAGAATAATGCCTGTTAAAGTTATAGAGATTCAAAAACTTTAGTAACTTATTATTATATATATCATATGGTTATATGCATATATATAATGTAGAATTGCTTAGCCTACAAAATAAGACTATTTCACATATATTGCTAAATACCTTTTATAATATGTGGTGTATAGGTATGTATGCTCCATATGGCACATTTAGATTTTCTTATAAATTTCACATCTAATGACCAATGTAAGTGATAATACCAACATAGTTATGTGTAGACTGTAGAGTATAAATTTGGTATTTTAAAACTACCTATTTAACGAAATAATATTTCTTACTGGAAAGTAGCCCTTATATGAAGTGCAAATGGCATCAAGGTGAAGTAAAAGAGCACAAGCTTAATGCTGAAGCAGTCTGGATTCGTATCCTGGCACTACCAGTTGGCAGCTGTGTGATTTTTGGGCAAGTCATTTAACCTTTCTGAGCTTTAGTTTTGTAGAAAAAGGGATGTAACATTTCTTGCAAGTTTGTGGTAAGTAGAGGACATACATAAACAACAACAAAAACACTTGGCCAAGAGCCTGGCACATAGTAAATACTTGATAAATGGAAACACTAATCTTTAATATGTCAGTCCTGCTTCATATGTGGGTGTTTTTTTTTTAACCCCAACACAAACAAACATCCCACTAGAAGTTTTTGATCAGCTATGCTGTTGCTATATAATGATCATGGGTTTGTCTTAAAGGCATGTGGTTTCAATCACCATAATGGTTGGAAGTTTTACTGCCCATAGGAGCAAGAGGGAAGAGGCTGCTGTAATTCAAATTTTACCAATATCTCACCAGGCAGCTTGCAAGCGCCTCTGTCATCTATTCACTGGCCAGAGACCCAGGGAAAAGGATTCACTCTGTCTCTCTATTTTTACAGAGTATTGTCTGAGAAAAATTAATTAAAAGCTAGGGGAAGTTCACAGTAAATGACGGTCTCTTTTCAAACGTTAAATGTTTTCAAACAAGTGGTAGTGTTGGGCCATTTTTTTGTAGTTGGGCCTGATTTGCTTCTTGCATATTATGTAAGAACCTGGGCCTGACATAGTAATAGCTAATTGTAAAAAAGCAACTACATATGCATTATGAAAACAAATCACTTAATGTATGCTAGGAACTTTTTAAAATAAAAATAATACTTAAATTCAAGGTACAGTACAATTATTAATGAATTCTTATGAATTCTTATATTCTTATTACACAAGTGCCTCTCACTTGAAGCTTGTATGATATAGGAAATGTGAGAAAAATTAACATATAGGAAAGGTGTTTCGTGCATATAACACAGAATTTTTTCACACAGTTGGTGAGGCCACATTGATCCAGCAATTTAAATATTATCATCCGTAGTCTCTCTTGTTAAATACTTGAGAAAACAGTAAAATTATTTAAAGATACACATTTAGAATGCCATATGCAGAGCTATATCCAAGTGGCAAATGATTACGCTGCTTATAAATTCTAGGCAGATGATAATTTGGAGTCCCCATGAAAGCCCTGAGTTTATTTGATTGTTCTCTTAATTATTGGGCTCTATGCTATCAAATATTTGTGGAAGATGAAGCTTTTCTTTGTGGGAGTGGATAATAACCGTGTTTACACTTTAAAATTTTTGCTTTGAGTTATTAAGGTTTGCATTTCTCACTCTTGTTCTAAGGAAAGGTGTTTAGCCATTTTTAGAAAGCAGGTACCAAATAATCAATCATCAAACACCCCAGAAAGTTTCCACTCCAGACAAGTGCAAAATCTCAGGTATTAGCAATCCTCCAGAAACAAACCTACAAAAAGGGTGGAAAAGGAGAGAAAGGATGTATCACTTTCCTAGGTGAATATACTGTGATTGGTATGTGTTGCATACATTAAGAAACTATATTTGCTTACTAGGTGCTGTTTAGAAACAAGTCAGAAGTATGAGAGAGATCGCACAGACAGGCGAGCACTAAGTCTCCATCTCATGCTGCTTCAGTGCCCTGCTCTCCCAGGCGCGTGAAGAACAGACTGTGGTCATTGATCCTCTGGTGGTGGTGGTGCACTCTGGGAAATGCTGGGGGTGCCCAGGGACGCGGCTCGCTCAATGGATGCGCGTCCGGGGGAAAAAAAAAATCACCGAGATAAGGAGAGAGAACATGCATATCCATATAAAGCTAAGGAAGAGGAAGGGACCAGCGAGAAAAAGAAACGTGTTGCTCGTATTGTGCCTTCTTAGACCCCTTCTCCATCGCGCTCCTCCGGACCCGCTGCCTCCCTCGCGACATCTCCCTCCTGGCCGCTTTCTGGATTACCAGTTCTAAGGAGATCAGTTAGGATGCGACCCCCGCCCCGGTCCACCCTAGTTTAAGATTTAATAGGACTCCCTCCCGCCCCCGTCCCCGCCCCTGCCCCACACCGCCCTTCCAGGCTAACAGTCAGCTGTTTTAAGTCAATGAAAGTAAGATTGTTAGAGATAAGCGCCAGAGCAGCCCGGGAGCTGTCAGAACACACACTTAAATCAGCCCCAAGCTTCTGCTCAGAGCATTACCTACGGAGTTTCTGCCGAAGGTGATGCAACTCTGAGGGTCTCTCGCCTTCACGCGCCAGCTCGTGTCGCAGGAGTCTAAACCCAACGCCGAGACTTCTGTCCCTTATCCCACAGCCACCCCCCCCCCCATAAAAATATCATTGCTTGCTTGGTTCTTGGGCATTGGGGTTTTTGGGCTTCATCTACACAAAACAAAACAGTTCAACCACCCCAGAGGCAAAGATGAGAGCGCCTCAAAACTTTTCTCTCCCCCCGCCCCCAAGAGTAGTAGGTGGGTGCAAAGTCCCGGCGGCGGGGATCTGCGGGCGCAGAGCCGGGCTCGGGGAGGCAGTGGTCGCTTTAAATTCCGATCCTCTGGCGGCTCCCGCTTCCGCGCAGGGCAGTGGGAGGCTCGCCTCCCGGAAGGTTCCGCGGACGCCCGCAGCCCCCCACACGTGCCCTCCGGACGAGCTTTACAGTGTGCAAACCAGGGTTGGGGCAAGGAGGGGCCCCGGTCGCAGTACAGGGCAGCGGGTGAGGTTCCAGCGCAGGGAAGAAGTTGACAAAGGCGACTTGACTAAACATGAATGCGTATTTATAGACGCGAGCTTCATAGAGATCTAGAGATATCCCACTCTCCCTGCCTCCTTCCACTCCTGCCATTTCATTTTATCGCTCCTTTAAGTGGAGGGCAGATTTTTTTTTTTAAACATTCCTGCACGGCGTGGGTAATCACCGTGTTATTTACAATCTAGTTACTCTGCAGCAGACGGGGACGCAAACTCTGGGGCTCCTTGCCTTCGGATGGACCGAGAGGGCGGCCGGGCGGCGAGCTGCAGGAAGAGGTCAGGGTGGGTTTGCGGGAGCTCGGGGGCGACCTGGAGGGAGCCGGAGCCCCCGGCGCCGCCCCCGCGCCCGCCCCCGCCGCACCCCCCGGGGCGGGCGCCGGGCCGCGGTGACCGCGGGCTGGTGCACTGCCCTCGCCTCCCCCATTGTTCCTACTGTCTTTTTGCCTTTTGTTATTTGCACTCGCATTGTGTTGTTTGTCTCGGAAGCCGCCTCATGACCAGCAAAGGGATTTCACCTCGTCCTTGAGAGCTACACGGGGAGACGGGGAGCGCGAGCAAGCAAGAGACCGGGGGGAGAGGGACGCGCGCGCGCACACACACACACAGACACAGACACACACACACACACACACACACACACACACACACACACACACACACACAGTCAGTGAAAAAGGCGAGCCACCAAAACCCATCTCCAGTCTCCTCCCGGGGGCCCCCAGCCCGCCACTGTGCCCCTTTGCATCCCACGCCAGAGGAGACGAGGAGACCCGGTAAGGTGCGTGAATCGCAGCGTTTTAACTTTGTTGTTCGTCCCGATGTTGTTGTGGGCAGACCTCCAAGGCGCAGAGCTCCCCTCAGCAGCTCTCCGTGCCCGCCACTCAGCACTCGTTCCCGGCTCCAGCTGGAGAGCCGGCTGAGGAGGGAGGGGGCCGCCACTGGAGTTTCCTCAAGTACAGAGGGAGGGGGACTGGGCTGGGGGTGAGGGAGAGGCGGGAGGCGGCTCGAGACTTGAAATGGCCCTGTCATCCTCGGGGGGCGCCTGTCCGGGGGTGGGGGGCTGGAGTGTGCGCTTGGACCCAATTCAGGAAATGGGATAACTTTATATTTTTGTTGGGGAGCCTGCGTGTTATTGCCGGTATTGTTTTGTAAGTGGCGGCGGTGGAGGTGGTGATGAGAGATGAGGGCGGGAGTGCAAGGAAAACCCTGGGCTCGTCTTTGCACCTCGGCTAACGCCAAACGGCAGATCCTAAAAGTTGGACAAAGCCCCTTACCCTTCCGAGAATGTAAACGCGACCCTCAACTCACCCCACAACCTTAATATTCTCCCTTTTCGTCTTTTTGTTTCGCTTTCTGCAATCCCTCTCCCTACTCTCCCTCCCGCCCAGAATTTCGGAAACAAGTCTCATCCTTTAGGATTCTAGGGGTTTCAGAAACCGGAAGCTTTAATTTTAATTGTAACTACTTCTCCCCTTCCCCACGCAGTGTACCAAGTGAAGGCCACTCACGTGTTGTGTCACTTTAAGCGCAGGTTTGGGAAATTTCGCTTGCACTTACAGGCTACAGTAATAAACAAGGAAAAGAGGTTATATGAGTTGAAATCAAATTGGATTTGGAAATGTTTCCATTTGATAGCAGCAGTTTCTTGCGTATTGATCTGCTGGCATCGGAAGCATTATTTACATAATAGTAAATTTTCTTACACTTTGCAAAGCGAATATATTAATAAATCGCTTAACTCTGATGAATAGCTGAAGATATTGGTCTCTGTGACTAAATTCAGTGTGGCGAATGTGAATTCATTTCAATGTCTTTCCTTCTCAACTAAAGCAGGTCAAAAGGAGGAATTCTGTGGACATGCGGAGTGATATTTTCAGTGTCAGCCAACCCAGGTACTCTGGGTGGCAGTCAACTGTGCTTTTTCAGAAAAGTTTAGGAATCTGTTCTATCCCAGTTGAGATCCTCACAATATCCAGATATCCAAATAGTTAGTCAAGAAGGGCATGAGTGGATTTCCCCAGAGGCTGACTTCAGGCTCAGCACAGTTCTTTAGTCGAGGGCAAGACCAAGGGAGATCTATGGGATTTTGGGGTAATAAGTGTGGGAATCTGCAAAGGGACGAGACAGAGTGATTTGTTTCCTTGATGCTCATAAATAATGTCCCTCAGTATCCTTAAAAGAAACTTCACACAAACAAAATAGGCCAATGAAGTAGGCGCGTGGGAGATTTCCAGGCAATAGACATTTCAATCAGAAAAGGCAGAGCAGAGTTTTTGATCAGGATTACAAGAGCGAGGCTCGATTGCCAAGAGTGATTAGGTTAAGGGCCAGATGGTTTTAAAGTATATGGAAATGTTTTTTAAGTTTGACTTTTATAGATTTTAAAAGGAAGACGATTTCTTAGAGACTTCACAGAACTGCTAAATTTTGATCCGTCTAATTTTGAAGGAATTCAGCTGTATGTGAACTGCTGTGAGCAGTGATAGGGAAGGAATCTGGTTTCAAATGCAGCTACATGTGACAAAGTTTCTAGGGGTGCTTCTTCCTGATTTAAATATAGCTCCAAGACTGAAGCCTAGATAAATTCAGCTACAATGATTTAAAATCATAAGTACTAACACTGAAAGTTCTCTTAGGCATTGTGCAAAGTTCTCCTGCAAATTATGTCATCAGCTTTTTATTCCTCAGAACTATCCAAGATAAAAATCATAAGCATCACTTAAAACTGATGCAATACAGCCTGAAATCCTCAAACTGGTAGGGATTGCTTTTGTTTGCCTAAAAGGTAAATCTTTCATCACATGAGTTGTTTAAAAACATTTAATTGTGGGGGTGGGAAGGGATGTGCATAATTATTTAGTTATTTGTGTTAATTATATAGTAGCATACTCTCTTGAAATTCTTTACTTTTTCTTTCCAGTGGTCTTCTAACAACCTTATGCATGCAGAATTTAATAAAGTTTTTTTGTTTGCTTATGGGTTTTAAAAAAAAATCTTTTTGTAGACTTTTTGAATGGGCAACATTGAACCAATCTGACATGGACTTGAAAGAGTAAACTCTTAATGTATGTAAAAAGAGCTTCACCTCTTAATATGAAACTCTGTACTAGTTTTGTTGTTGAGTTTGAACAGTTCTGGTTGAATGCCACGTTATATACAGGATTCAAAACTCTCAAAGGTATTTGGTAAATAACCCGGCATTTGAGATCCAGTGGTTATTTCAAATTAACTTAGTGCTGTACGTGTAAATGCACATCCTGTTTAGACTGACACATGGTTTTGTAAAAGGAAAAATAAATATATGCTTATAAAGATGTTATCTGTTTAGTATATGGAGTAAATAGTAAATAACAAAAAAAGTGAAGTTTATCTTCAGGTATGATGTTTTTTTTTTGTCTCTGTTGGGGATTAGGCTAGAACTATAGAAATTAAAATTTCATTTTCCAGTTAAAAGAATGAATTTGAATGTTTAAATAATTTTCTTATAAGACAAATGAAAAATATGATTAAAAGAATATTCTGTTTTCTTGAAAAAGCTCCATTCTTTTACTGAGTAATAGGCAAGCATTATTTTGAAGGCATGTTCAGATTATATAAAAAAGATATATAGGGCAGGATAAAACTTGTTTTTAGTAGTATAAAATCCGCTAGATTTCAAATAATTTTAAGTTTCAGTGTTGAACACTATTTAGGTTTCCAGTAGGTAAAATCATTGGATACGATTGATTGGCATAACCTGGATGATTCACCCAATATCAAATCACCTCCAGTGGTAGAAAATGCTATAATTAGAGTTTTGAGAATAACCTGGAAAACGTATTTATCTAGACCTGAAGTTAATGCATTTCCTCACACCTTCATCACAATTTTTTAGCCTGAGAAATGTAGGTTTATTTTAAAGGTGAGGAAAGTGCTCGGCTGTTGTTTCAAATAAACTGTATCTTGAACTTAGATTTGTAGATAGTTAATAAAGTATAAGTGCAATTTTGTTCCAAACTTTGTTTTAAAACACCCATTTGTAAATTGTCTACATTTGGTTTTCATATGTTAATGATTTGGGATCTGAAACTTCTTTCAGAAAGGCATTTTGGTTTATCTTTAAAAACACTACACAAAACTGTCTAAACAACTCTGTAAATAAACTGTTCCAAATGCCTCAATCTGATGAATGAATTAAAGAATTTTAGTTCTTAATCCAATTATGATCAGTCTTGTTATTCTATTTCCCATTTGGGCGAGTTTGGGGAGTGGGAATGGTTAATGATTCTCAAATGTTAGTGGTATCTTACTGTTTATTTTCTGTGTGATGTAACGTAAATAATTACTCATACCTAACATTTAGGAGAAGGATTTTAACGTAGGGAAGTTATTTAATGATCTTCAATTAAACCTAGAATTTATTTGCATGAAAAATTGTTCTTAATGGGAGAGTAAAATGAAATTTTTAAGAATATAAAACAAGTATCTAACCTTTTACTTAAAACTTATGAATTTTTATGTTTAAAGGCGAAGGAATGGAGCACTTGAGTCTCAGTAGTAAGGCAGACACTCAGGAACTTTTAGTCACTTTTAGCTGGGCCATATTGGGGCATTCCCATGTTACTATTTAATAAACCTTACTATATTCAATTTTCTTTTCTTTAAAATTAAGAGGAATATGCAATTTTGGTTGTTTCCTCCAAGGCCTCATTCTTTTGGCTGTCTACATGAGTGCTTTCAAATGCTCTCCTGCTGTGGGAGGGGTCTGAACTTTATGATGGCCCCTTGAGAACAGCTCAATTTGCTTTGATGGACCCTTCTGAATTTCTGCCCTGTTTGATCATTTTAACCTCTGGCTCTGAAATTACTTAATTCAAAGGTGTTAATAGCTTATTATTGCTTAATTCTATTACTTGTTATTGTTATTATTATTGCAATTTATTATGATCTTCTAATTTCTTCGAGATAGACTTGTGGAGATTATAAGTATCAAGTGAAGCTTCTGGGAAGAAATATTTATGAACATAGGGAATTTTCTTCACTACCATTCAAATTATACAAATTACTTGACTATAATAGTCAACTAATTATTGTGCTTACAGGTACGGATGACATTCAGTTGGGGCAACATATTGATAAAGTTAGAGAGAAAATGAATGCATTTTAAGAATGCATAGAGTAATTACCCTTTAAAAATTGAGCCTTCAAACACCACCCAGAAAAAAAATGTATTTCCAGGAGTGGTGGTGGTGGTATTGAATTCTACAAGTATAGGATCATTCTTTATTGGTTAAAGTTCATTATAAGTTAAAACAAACAAACAAACAAACACTTGATTATATTTTTGCTGCTCAGTTACTTATCATTCAGTTACTTCATGATTATATGGTATCACATCTCCAAAGGGGACAAATAGTGCAACAGTCAATGAGATGAGAGGGCTCTGGTTTTACTTCCACTTGGCATTCACTAGAAACTTAGGTATTGCTCTGTCACTACAGCACCAGGAAAGAACCAAGATGTGAAAGAGGCAATCCCTTTAGCCTTTGGAGCTTCTCAGTTTAGATCTATTTATAATTTTCCAAGACTTCACTTGGAGTTCTGAACATTCAGTGCTCTACTGCTCTTCTTAACCTCTAAAGCTGGAGATTGTGATGCTTTTTCTTATGGAGATATGCATGGATTACACTAGATACTGTGTCAGATTCCTAGCAGGATCTGTCATGAACTAGGTGTTCAGTAAATGTTAACTACACTCTTCTCTGGCTCCAATCAAATCTTTTTCATCATTAATAATGTTTGAAGCTTCACTCTGTACTTGCTTTGAATATTTTTGAGTCCAAGAAGAAAAATATGTCACTTTCTTGAGGCTGAGATCAACACTTTAAAATAGTGATTCAGTTAACATCTATATCTGATCTCTGACAATGTGCTTTTATTTGGTGCAAGTGTGAATTCTATCTTTTATTCATATAAGTGTTCCTTCAGTAATTAACATTTTATCCTACATAAAATGTAAAGGCAAACAAAAACCTTAAGACCTAATTATAGATCTGTCTTCTTGTTATCCTTTTTGATTTCCCATTGCAGATATAAACCAGTGAAACTTTACTGTGATTTTATCCATTGATAGTTGTCTACCTCTGGATTATATTAAGTTATAGTACATGTGGATATAGAGAAAAATTCCACTTGGAAAAAGAAATAAATCTGCCTTTGCAATATTTTGCCCTATGGAATCAACAGTTCCTTCAAAGAGAATAGGTTTGTTTAAATAGGGGGAAAGGCGAAAGGCACAATAAATATATCATTGCCTGTTTGAAGAGATGATGTATAGTAGTAACATGGAGAAATTAGTGGTTATTTTCTATTCTCAGTGACACAGAGAATTTCTCTCTAAGTATAACTGACCAAAGATAAAGGAAAGGCTTTTTTTGAAAAGCAAATGAACGACTTGGTGTTTGCATTAATTTGGATCCCTCAAGAAGAAGATGCCAAGCTGGAATTAGACAAGTAAGACATTTATTTTATTGGGGGCAATAGCAGAAGGTTAGGATGGGCTTTGATATTCATCCAGGTATGACATTTATGCAAAGAGAGACAAAAGGAAGGAAGGAGGACTGAGTAGGAAGAAGCTGACTGTAGCACAGTCCAGAAAGTTTTGGCGAGGGACAACAGTTGGAGGAGTCCTTTGTCTTCAAGGAACGGCCTCCATTTTCAACCCTACTATGCTCAGTCATCAGATAAAAGCAGGATCCTGGAAGCCTGGCCTTGGTGCACAAATGATGCTAGAGACATAGGGGCAGCAGATGGGGTGTACTGTGTCCATTATATTCTCAAAATAGGAGTTCGGAGTGGTAAAGTTGTCGTTTGGCAGTATTGCCCAGGGGTTGGTAGCAGACACTCTGGTCAGGTGGACCTATCACTGAAAAAAAACATGGAATTTTTTTGTTTTTGTTTTTAGCTCTCTGATGCTTTATTTTCCTCCACTGTAAGATGAGTGCAATGATAATATCACCTCACAGACTCTTAGTCAAGATTAAGTAAGGTTATATGAGATTATATATAAATCTATAGTACTGTGTATAGCACAGAGGGGGCATGCTCAATATATGTTGGATCCTTTTTAATGTATTCATAAAATGCAACTGAGAATAGTTTAATTGGATCAGGTGATTGTAAATATATTTAAACAATAGATAGTTCATGTAATTATAAGGCATCGTTTCTGCAAGCAAATAGTCTTAGTGTTTACCTTTTTTAAAAGAGCACAGTTAATTTTTCATGCTTCAATCTTTATTTTTAGCATGTTATAAACCATACAACAGAAAGACCAACTGACCTTGACCATCTTCAGGTAATTTGCCTTAAAGCATGAGGTAGACAGTACGCTCTTTTCGTTTTCTTACTCCTCTATCCTATTCAGTTGAGAAGCAACCTGCACTGTAAGTCTGCATTTTATCTTGAGCCTCAAACACCTTGTGAGAGAGAGTCTTTGCTCCCCTATGTTACTGTTGCTAAACCAACTTGCCGCACCACAAAGCACTGAACTCAAGTGGCCCTCAGCGCGAGCGCCTGCTGTGATGAGTCACAGAGCTACCAGCACTTTGTTGCGTTAGATTTGATCACTGCCATGAGCAGTCCTTCGATTGTCAGCTAAGAGACCCTTCAGGGAGTTGTCCCTTAATAGAAAGTCTCTTTTCTTCCCTTCTGTTGTAACTTTAAATTAAAAGAAACTGTAGAGGAGCTCGTGGCATTGCAGCAGTTCATTCTTCTACCCACTGGGAGAACAACATCTGAGAAAAGACGTTATTGGACTGAGAATTGAGTTGTTGCTATTTTTCCAGGGCCAGCCTGGAGGGGGCAATTGTGGTGGAGAATGAAGACCATCCCATTTAGACTCAGTCAGACTCGTTCAGTAATGTAACGAAGAGAAATCCTTCTGTGCAGACTAGGAAGCATTTTTTTTGGCATATAAGACATTGACGTAGCATGCCAGTTTCAAGTGGTATTCATGAGGCCACTGGTATTTTGCCCCTGTTTTTTAGGTGGTTCTGTGTGTTGTACTGTGGGAAACTGGCACCGGGACAACTTCAGAATCCAAGGAGGATGGGAGCAGGAAAAGAGAGCTAATTTTTGACACATTCCTCAGACAAGTGACCCCTCTGGGGAATCTCTGCCCAGGGTAAAGACTGCTTACTGTGAGGCTTCTGGCATACTTTTCCCCAAATAGTGAGTGCTGGTTATTTCAATGTCTCTAGTTTAAAAAGCTGATGAACTTAACATTTATGAGAAAAAAAATGTTAGTGCTTTTGATGACATGTTTTCTAAATGGTGTTTCTCACTAAACTTCTGATTTAATTCTCTGCTGAGCCAGGTTTTATATCCTCGGTATGGTAGTTGCTTGTGCATTACCATTCTGGGTTAAGCCCCGCCCTCAAATCTGATGACTGCTGAGATTTCCTGGTGTAATTCGTGGCTACTGAAAGCTGAAGTTGTTTGATAGGTAGTATCAAAAGCTGACTGAGGTTTGCATGTAAATTCTTGCAATGCTTGGTGTTACTGTGCAGTATTGGCAGGCTGTCATATGTGTCTGGTACAGTGAGTCTCATTTATTACTCTTGCACTAGGTACTACTTTTGAACAAGTGCACACTATTTCTTATAATTATGTCTTGACTTTTCTTCATACTCTCAGCCTCATCGCCATCATATCTTCACTATTAATAGAATAGTAGTGTCTTTCCTACATTAAATCAGGAAACAAAGTGATAATTTTCATGCACACCAAACAAACAAATTTATCACTATGTAAGAAAATTTAATGGGCCCATTGTTTATTTCTAGGGCTTTCCTCAGCCCTTAAGATGCTCTTCCTTCCCCACCTTTCTTGCCCTATCACTGCTTATTTAAAACCTTTCTCTTAACTATGAGGTCTTTATTCTCATGGGACTATACACCACTCTGCACTGTGTTAATCTCACTGGATGAAGTGAGAAGTGAAAGGTGTGCTAAATACACTGCTGCCTAGTTTGAAAGCGGGTAACCATAGGTTGACAAAACATTTAGAAGGTAAGCTCCCTGAGGGTACTGTTATATCTCTAGCACAACCATGATGCCTGAAACAGGGCAGTAACAGAATAAATGATTACTGAGCCAACATATCTTGCAAACCAAGCTTTATTTTTTATTCAAAGCAGCCCTGCATGATGGGAAAGTGGGAAAACTAATAGCACTTGAGCATAGACTACATTCCAGGTACCATGCTAGGTGCTTTACATGGATAATCTCATTTAATCCTCACAGCCCACCAATTAGTTGTCACCTTTCCACAGGTGGGTAGACAAACTCTAATGGGTCAAGTGCCTGCTCATTTTCCTCAGCTAATGAACAGGAGAATCATTGCTTGAATTTGAGTCTTTTTGACTCTACCATTTGATCTTTTTCTGTTACGCTGTAGCTAAGATACTGGTGTGGGGTTCCCATCCAGAAAACAGGAGCATTAACCATATCTTCCTCTCTACCACAGGGGATAGTTAGGAGGAACTGGTGATGCCTGAGCTATAATTTCTAAATGTTGTTTATTATGATCAAGTAACTGCTAATCCAGGTATTAATCAAAACAATATTTGTTGAACACATGATGCATGTTGCTTAAACTTTACTTATGGGAAATATTTTCTGATGTGAAGTAGAGATTCTGAGTACATAAAAACTAACATTAAGGAAATTATAGAATGGTGTTTCTTAAAGGTGATCTAACCACCTAGTTGAAAACCATCTGGGATATTTTTTAAAAACCTATCTTGCTGCCTGACCCAGACTTAGGCAACCTGAATCTGTAGTTGAAGCCCTGTAACCCTGCATTTTTAACATGCATATCTGGCAGTTCTTTTGCAAATAAAAGTTTGAGGACCAGTAATAAAAATTTTTATTGATTTATTTTGGTAGTAAGTTATATGGCATGTGGAATTAAAGTAAGATGCTGAAAGAATAGTGGCAGTGCCAAGATAAAGTACTACTGATTGTTGGATTGCTAGAAAGACTTTTGATGATGAAGTTTTAGGAGTTTTGAAGTAAAATTTAAAGACCCTTTAGTAAATTTAGTATATTTAGTAAATTTAGTAAATTTAGTATATAGAACATTAGCATGCTCAAAGTCAGGAGTGAGGGGAACTGACACAAAGTGGGGTTTGGTCGGGGGAAGGGTGGCAGTTATGTGCATTCTAGGTTTGGAAAGAACTTTGTAACAGGACAAATCTACAGTGGCTAAGTAAACTGAAGACCAGAGGTTGATTTATTTATCCAGCTCTGTATCCCAAATACTTCAAATAGTATCTGGAGCATAGTTAAGTGCTTAAAGACTTTTGTTTAACCTATGAGTAAAAATAGAGGAAGAGTATAATATGCGGAAAATTAGATTAGAATAGTTTGCTTATAATTATTGTGGATAAAGAAGTGAGAGAGAGTATGCTGAAAAGGAATCACAGTGAGATAAGACAAAGACAACGCTTTAATTAGATAAATATGATGCTTACAGGAAAGTGCCTTCAAGCATACAAATAAACAATGCAAAAACAAACCTGAGGTTTATATGGGATCAAACCATCAGCTACTGTTTGTGTGTATTATCTTGGGAACAGCAGTTACTACATGAAGACAGGAATGGAGTCTATTTTGTTCTTCATATGGTCATAGTACTCAATAAATATTTATTTAACAAATGAAAAGATATTCACATGGACTGGGAAGAAAGCTTTTAAATGATACAAAATATCTTAGAGAAAAAATATTTTTACAAATGCTAACCAATTTATTGATGATCATGAAAATAACAAATCTTCATAAAACTTCATGTTGTTAGTTTATTTAGAGTTTAGTAAAGTTTCTATCTGATTGTTTTCCTGTCACCAAGCAGGAAATGCCACTTTCATTTTACTGTTTCAGAAATCCACATGGTGCCTCGCATAGTGCCTTGCCAGTATTAGCTGTTTAATAAGTATCTGCTGGATAGTTCAATCAGCATATGTATTGTTGTCTTGAGTGTGTGTGTGTGTTTGTGTGTTAAGGGTGAGGGTGGGGTGAGGTGGGGAATTGAAAGCGACCAAGAGAGTTGCCCTCATTCACTTCAAACTCCCAGAGTGTCATGTGATCTAGAGACTTCTAAGTAGGTAGACTTCCCATATGGTTTGAGGCCTGGCCACTGGAATGTTGAGGGGAAGGATGTTTGCTAAGGTAATGACTGCAAAGGTGGGTTCAGAATTGTTAGAAAAGGCAACCATTCATTTGATCTGGAAAGTCAGGCTATAAAATGTACTCGGGGAAAAAGGTAAAAAGTAATTCTAAACCTAACAGGAGTTGCAGTAGAAAAATGGCTCTAATTCAAGCAGTTTAATGTTAACATCAATGCACGTCTCATGGCTCAAGCCCCGCATACTGCTTTGGAAATAAAAGGAGATTGTGTAAAGAATTAGCAATACAAGGCATTTTTAAGTGCTTTATTGCAGAGGCCTGTGATACCCTGTGAAATCTATGCAGCCTCTTTCTTCCTGCTGTGCTTAATTTCAGAATCTGATGCTATTACCTATCCTTGGAGAAAAAAAAAAATCACTCTCTGTTAACTCTTAACATCCAAGTTTAGCATTGCATTTGCTTTCCACATAATCTTTCTGACATTTTTTGGGAAGAGAGAAGTGGTGTATTAAGCTACGGAGCGTTTGCCTCCAAGTTTAGTATCTAGGATTATTTCTGGGGTGGGGGGATGGCATTAGAATAAATTGGCAAGTTGGAAATAAATTTTGGAAGTGTAACTTTAGAAATGGCTTAAACAGTTTGAATAATAAGGTCTCTGAAAGAGTAGTGCCAAGATTATGTTTGGCATGAATCCAGATCAAAAGTCAGAACAGGAGTTAACTCTTTATAGTAAGTGGCTATCTTCTTGTGATGTGAAGACATGCCCACCAAAAATAAGTTCATGGCATGCCATCACAGTGACCCTTCTCCTGCTTAGCTTGAAGGGATAGTTGTCATTGTTTGATAGTTTACTATTGCCAGGCATTGTGGTAAGCAGTTTTTTATTTTTATTGTTTTTTTTTTCCAGTAATTCTTTGATATAGATACAAATGTTGCCTCATTATACAGATAAGAAAATCGAACTTGCTCAAGGTAGCATAGCTGGTAAGTGGTGGAGCTGAGACTTGAACCTACTGTGGTATGATTCTGAAGACTGGGCTCTTACCTGTTGTAATATACGAAATATGTTTTAATTCCTGTTGAGTCATCTCTAAGACTGACACTTGTATTTTTTCTTTATCAGTGAATTTTTACCACTCTAGGACAGCCTCTTTTCAGCTTATTTCTGGACTATTGCAGAGTTCCTCAAACTAGGATCTCTTTTTACAATTTGCTCTATTTACCACTGTCAGGTCAAGCTTCCTGACTTTCTATTTGGATCATGTTGCCCCTTTCTGAAAAATTCAGAGACCGTGAGAACCACACACAGATGGGACTTAGACTCTTAAATCTGTTTTTTAAGGGTCTTATTATAATCTATCTCCAAGTTTTATATGTTTTCCAGATCATATTTTAAATCTTCACTTTGAGAACGAATTGCTTCTGATCTGGATTCACTGAACACAATTTCCCAGGTGATTCTAAAACTGTTTGCAACATGTCAGCCTTATCAACTGTTCTCAGAATTCTCAGGCCAGAGGCCATTGGCATTGCATAAAAAGTCACTGCTCACACCTGAACCCTATCTGACTAATTATTCCAGAGTTGCTTTTTCTGTCTACTTCAAACCTCCCCATCAATTGACTTTTCTTGGTTCCCAATCCACTTGACTGTGTGTTTTGGTTTTCTCGGTTTTGTCTCTCCATTCATTCAGTGACTAACAAAAATTTATTGAGTACCTTACAAGAGCCAGATACCCCATTAACTGCTAGAGAGTCAGTGATGTGTGGAACAGGCATACACATTGTACATAAGTTTTTAACGTTTATTAGGGAAGATTAACTTTAATCAATTACCTACAACTATATTTCACAGAAGTATATAGTTGTACTATATATATGTACAACATATAGGAAAAGTGTATGATATATTTGGGGGAGGAAGTCAGAAGAGGCAACCAAGAGGAAGTTACATTTGAAAGATGGCAATGAGGTAAAGAGGGCAAGAGAAAAACATTTGAGACATAGGGAGTACATTTGTAAAGGTTCCAAAGAGAAAGGGAGAAGGGCTTGTTCTTGGAATTAGAAGGCCAGCATGGCTGGAGCAGAGTGATTGGGAAATGGAGATAGATTAGGGGATAGAAGTAGGTTGAGATCAGATCAATAAGCCTTAAGGGCCATGTTAGAGAGTTGAGTCATAATAAGGGTAATAAGAAACCCACTGAAAAGTTTTAAGCAAGGTGCTAATAAAATCTATGGCTATGACATGTAGGTAAAATTTAAGAGAGGCAGGAATGAATTTGGGCAGGCTAATTAGGAGGCTATTGCAGTGATTCAGGCAAGAGACAGAAGACAGCTTGGGTTTTTGGACTATAGAAGTAGTGTTAGAAATGGAGGTAAGAAGGATTTAGAAACAAACAAATGTAGAGGGATAATTTCCCAGTTTCGGGTGCTTTGTAACACCCCTGCAATTCTTATTCCACCAACCTAATTCCCTGTGGTGATTACCCATTGTTCTCATGTTTCATAGGCCCAGAAAAGAGATGCGTAAGTCCTTACCTCTGCCAGGGACTGTGTTGTTTGGACCTGTATCTGCTTTAGCCCTTATGTATGCAGGCAGAGGGATTGGACACAAAACTGTAGTACCTCCAGTCTCTATACATATTTGCCTTTAGATTTCTATATCTTCCTTTTGTATATATCATCTCTTTATATTGATTTTAATTAAAATTTTACTTTTTCACAGTATCCTCACAGAATACGCTGACCAGAAATCTCTCCTTCTGATCTTATGATATTTGTACCTATACCCACTTTTCTGGCTCTAACTCTGTGTTGTAACATATTGTAAGCATGGTGTGAACATGTCTTGTCTTTTGAGAAATATTATGAGTTCATGCCTAATAATGTGAATGCTCAATAAAATATCTCCTTATTTTTCAATAGTTCAATGTCAAACTCCTATTTTGGGTCATCATTTACCTTGTTCTAACTGGACAATACATGTAACCTCGCCCAGTCTGTGATTCCTTATCTGCAGAATGGGGATAATTGTATTTACCTAGTCAAGCAGTTGTGAGGAATCAATGAAAGAATTAAAACAATCTTCAGCACATAATGAGTTCTACCATATGATAACATTTTATGGTTATAAATGTTATTCTTTGAAATCAGGAACCTGTATCTTATTACAACTTTGGTCTACTGGGAGCTCAGTAAATATTTATTGAATTCAGATTTGAATTTAAGCATCATTTCCACCAAAGGATATAAATATAAACAAATCTTCTTGTCTGTAAGAATCTGGATTTGATAGGGGAGCTAGTAAAATAAACTGGTAATTATATATCAGTGAGGTATAGTGATAGAGTATTTTGAGAGCACAGATGAGAGGTTGGGGAAGATTTTCTAAATATATGAGCTGAGTATTTTATTAATCATTAAATATCCATAAAAATGATGTGTATACATTGTATAAAACTCAAAGCTATATAATAAAGTAGCACTCCTGTCTCACTCCTGGTTGTGCCTGCTCCATTCCTATCACTTTCAACTTTGTACTTCTAAATAAAATAAAATTACTAATATGTAAAAGAAATTTTAGTTATCAATTGGTAACTACTGTTTTGCTTTGTTTTACTATTCTTCCCCTAGCCATACTTCCTAAAAACACATATATTCCTTTTCCTATTGTCCCAATATAATTTCATGTTTATTTATTTATTTTTTGTGGGGAGTGGGGAAGGGAAGTAAATCAATTCCTTAAACACAGTTACTTTGACTATGTAAATGTTGTTTATTGCTGAGAATATTATGTTTTGATTACTTTTACTTTGTATACTACTTATTTGGTTTTCCTGGAATTAATAATGGCCTATGTTCAAACCTACAAGTTTTACTGGAAGTGCTCAATGTTTTCTGTAATTCCTGAGTCAAGGCTTAAAACGGATGAGTGGCATATCCAGGGCAGCCTTGAGAGTGGTCAGCCCTGGTGGGAATGATGATTTTCTTATTGATATAATTTAGAATTGTTGGACGAGATGATAATAAGAGGCATACTGACTTTTAGTTATATTATGCTTAAAATTTCTGCAACATTGCACCCCCTTATTACCTCACTTGGGCCCACTGCTCCCACCAACCTGCCCTTGGTAGGGCTCTGAGTTAAGCTAAATAGGACAGAGGGTGGTGCCCTGAGAAGGGAGGAGGGTATTCAAAGCAGATGGGCAACATGAGTTAAAGGCAAGGAAGTGAGAAGTAGAATGATATGTTCATGAAATTACAGAAAATTTGGTGTCAATAGAACATAAAGTTTATGATAGGGAGCAGCTGAGATGAAGTTGTGATGTTTGGCAGTGGTCAGATCAAGGTGATCTTTATATCATAGACTCATATGCATCAGATTCTATCTTATAGGCCATGGGAACGTTATAGTGCTGAGTAACATGGTCTGCTTTGCTTGCAAATGAACTAATGACATATTAGCCAAAAAATGGAATACTGGCTTTTTAGGTCAGCAGTCACAATGCTGCCTTTGCATATTTGGTGACAAATTAATACTTTAGGGGTTCCATCAGTAAAATTTTTAGAACACAATCCTCCAGAATATATGCACATACATTTGTAATTTATGCACATGTGTTGTACTTTAGCTAATATTCAGGGCACAATAAAAACTTAGAGCAAGGTTCAGGCTAAATTATAATAGAAGTAACAGTGGTATTACATCAGAGTTCCCTGGAGACCAACTTCGGCATGTAGATTTGCATGCACTGGGTTTGGTTTATTGGGAGGGCTCTTGGAGATCACACTTGTAAGGGGCTGAGAGAAAAAAGATGGGATGAAGGAGAAGTTGATTGTGATTCAGCTGACAGTTCAGCTAACTTATGGGAGGCTCCAGAACTGGATGGCTCCTCAGAGATGTCATAAACTACAGCAAAGGGACCAGGCACCTGCTTTGTAATGTTATATTCGTGTTGGATGTGATCCATCCCTGGGGAGGGTGTAGAACTTTGGATGAGGGTAATTCTTGGGAAGGGTAGATGTGAGCCTTCAGCAGCCGACACGCCTAGCAGCTGGAAAATGAGTGCCACGAGGTAGCACACCACAACATCCACTCAACACAACCTTCCTTTTCCTTTGAATCCTCCTAGATTTTCTTTGAACTATGGCTGATAAAGAGCTAGCAACGGATCAAAGAGATACAATTCTTCCATTTTCCCATGTTCACTTATATTTGCATTATTAATATTATTTGAAAATCCCTAGATTTTTGTTTTGTTTTCTAGGAAATATTTTTTAAACCACTTGTTCACTTTATGAGGATTATTTAGCTAAAAATTAGACACTGTAATCCATAATCCACATCTCAAGCATGAAAACTATAATGTATGGCAAAATGGTGAAGCAAAAGAAAAGAGAGCAGGGAATTAATACGAACTCCTTACTGTTGTGAAGAGAGGGCCTCTGTGACAATATATTAGTAGTTAGATTAGACAATAAAACCATGTGGATCATTTTTAATTTCCAGCTTTGGAGAACATTTTTTTATGGAATGAGATCAAAGGAACATTTTAATTGGAGGCAGGACATCTGATTGGATGTAAACATATGATGGGGGTGTTGGTGTTGTTGTATATTGGTAAGTGGGGAGGAATTCTTGCCCAGTATTCAGACAAGAGTGTAGGCCTAGGTATTTTAGGTTCCTAGGTGGGCATCTAAGTCAGTGCTCTTTCAGTTTTTTTCATCATGTATATACATACCATAAATAAAAAAGAAAATATAACCTTACTAATAGTAAATACACAAAAATAGAAACTAAAAGGGAACAGAGAATATCTATAAAACAAGAAATGTAATTAGAAGTTATAATATTTTCTTCCAGCATGCCAATGGATTATCTTTTTCCTTTCTTGTTTTCTTCCTTCCTTCCTTCCTTCCTTCCTTCCTTCCTTCCTTCCTTCCTTCCTTCCTTCCTTCCTTCCTTCCTTTTTCTTTCTTTCTTTCTTTCTTTCTTTCTTTCTTTCTTTCTTTCTTTCTTTCTTTCTTTCTTTCTTTCTTTCTTTCTTTCTTTCTTTCTTTCTTTCTTTTTCTTTCTTCACTCACCTTGAAAACTTCTGAGCTAGATTTTGAGAGCATAAGTTATGTACTAAATGGGGAGAAAATAAGTACACTGGAAACAAATTTTGAAAATTTTTTGAGTTTAATTTAGGCAACTATTTAAATGAGATAGTATGAACTCTAAGTATTAAAAAATAAATAAGGTTTTTGGATATAGTTGTAATGCTTTAAAATATTTTAAGATCATAGAGGGAGCATGTGTGTCTGTGTATGCATGTGTGTGTTTGTCGTGTGTGTGTGTGTGTGTGTGTGTGTGTGTGTGTGTGTGTGCGCGCACTAGCCAGGGTCATGATGACTTAGCATTTCTTCCTGTTTAGCAATTTCTCATAATTAACCAAAATGTTGGGGCCACACTGACACCATTACCCCTTTGTGTATCTGGCTCTGATTTATGAGCCATATCCTGCCTTATATTTCAGAATGCTTTTAAATGTTCTCTTATTCCTTATTTTTTTTTCTGACTCATAAATTTATAAATCAGTTACATGTAGTTAAAAGATGTCTTTATTTGTGTCACCTCAGCAATAGAGGATGTGAAAAGATAAAATCTTTCATAATTATGTTAAGTTCTTTTGTGTCTTTTTGAGATTTTTAAATGTTTATAAGCATTTTTCTGGCAAAACTCAGTTTGGCTTAAACAAATTATTCCAGATTTATCTTGTGCCTGACTTTAGATAGCTTAGTTTTCTTATTTCATTTTAGTTGTGTTCTAATTTTTATATTTAGCAGTGCTTGCTCATAAGATGTTGATTGCTTTGAATTTATTAGAAGGAAGGGGATAAATATGTTTCAGGTAGCATTATTATTACTTTTCATTACAGGTAAACTTAAAAGGTAGCTGTATTTGGAACCAGTATATAGAAATCTTAATAAAGCTATGGTAATCGAAGTTGGACTTCTAAAGAAACCTAATCACATAGTCTTAAACATAGTTCATGAATTAATGCTAGAGAGTACCTAATGTTAGGCCAGAGAGTATTACTTTTAAAAATAATTTAAAAATTAAAATTATTTTTATATGTGTACAAATGATCTTTCCATTACTGAGTAAAGGATATATATTGTCTCTCAAGAAAGTACTGTGCCTTAATATCTTCAGGTGATTCCATCCATACTTGTTCTTGATCTCTTTGCAATTATTTGCATATTGATCTTAATAGTAATTTAAAATAAACGTTGTTGTGTTTGACTAATCTTAACTATTACTCATTTAAAATATTTTTATTGTAGTTTGTTTTTTGTCATGTATGTCAAATCTTGAGTGATGGGGTTACAATGGTAAACAGCAGAGATTTGGTCCCTGCCTTTATGGAGCTTCTGATCTAGTGAGAAAGATGGAGGTTGATCAGCTAATCATTCCAAAAAATCAAGAGACTAGAGACATTCTCTTCTCCAGTGTCCTTGTGACTATTGACTGGACTGTTAAAATTTTTTTTTAAATCACTAAAACATAGAATCTTAAATAAATAGCTACCTTAAATATTTTAGAATTTTAAAAGGTGTATTTTATCAGACTTTTATTGTTTAACAGTGTTTATTAATTTGCCAGTCAATTGATGGATAGATAAGACTTTAAGTATGGTTCCCCTGAGTTCTTCTTGGGGAAGTTATACCCATGATAATATTTTCTACTGTTTTTACTTTTAATCAGCTAAAAATGGCAGGAAAGCTTTAAATCATTTGGCAAGCATTCTAAAGTGCAGAATTTGTCCAGGTTTTTCAAATTTTATTATTTGAATTTTATGAAGCTATTTGACACCTAATTTAGTGGATTTAATAAACAATTTACCCCATGCACGAGGCAGCTGCTAAGAGCAGAGTGTAGCAGCTGGACATTGTGAGGTAGAGCCACGATGTTCCCTAGCTAGGGCCTTGCATGGAAGCAATACCCTGAGGACATAAAACAGAAGATACTAGAGGATGTGATCTCTTCATACAGAACATCATTTTCTATGTGGCCCTGATGTGAGTCACTCCTTTTATTGTAAAGAATTTGGATAGCTTATAAGGATTGGACATCCCATGTGAGTGCATGATATGAAGAACCTGGTTACAGCTTCTACTCTGCAAATGAATCTGCAAATGAATAAATGTAAGAGACTCTGAAAGGACATAAACTTCTACTTGTTAAGAACAAGTTTGGCTCTGGTAAAGGACCTTCAGAACTAAAATACAAAATTATTTGGGAAAAATAAAACCAATCTACCTTTATTCTTTTTAAAGCATTCAATATAATTTCACTAAAAACATTATTTTTTTTTTGCCCTCATGTTTCATTACTTATATAATATTTAATGAATTTACTCTAATACAATAATAAATAGAAATGAAATAAACAGACTTGGGGTCAAGCAGACAATTAAGTGGTTAGAGTGGAAGTGTGTGGGTGTGCTCAAGCAGCCTTTTTGCCATTAGGTGTGTTTTATAGAACGAATGTAGCACATTAATTACTCTGGTGATTTGGTAAATGTAGGTTGAATAAGAAAGTTGTACCTGTAGTATTAGTGATAAAATCTATGGAGTGGCTTATGGAGGAAGAGTACAGGGAGCTCTAAGGAGATATAGGTAGCCTGATTTATTCTACAAGTCACAGAAGGCTTTTAGAAGGAAGAAATATTTGGGCCGGGTTTTGAGTAGAAATAAGGGCTAACTAGGTGAATAAGTTGTGAGTGAGCATGAAGTAGAGAATAGCATGTGCAAAACTCTGAATGGGGTTAAAATTTAGAATATTGAAGAACTAAATAAAACCAGAGTGGTTGATGCACAGACAAAAAGGACAAGAGTTATGAAGAATGAGGGTGGAGGAAGAGGCAGAACTTGTCTCATGTAGTTATATAGGTGCTGCTAAGGCTCTTGGTTTTTAGCATAAAAACACTGGTCTTTTCCAGTTTGTCATCTGCGGTGGAACCACAGCCAATATGCAGATTTTTGTGAAAACCCTTATGGGAAAGACCACCACTCTTGAGGTAGAACCCCTGGACACAAAAGCAAATGTAAAGGCCAAGATCCAGGATAAGGAAGGAATTCATCCTGATCAGCAAACATTGACTTTTGCTGGTAAGCAACTGGAAGATGGACATACTTTGTCTGGCTACATTCAAAAAGTGTCCACTCTTCTCTTGTGTTGAGACTTCGTAATGCTTCTAAGAAAAAGAAGACTTATGCCATTCCCCAAAAGAAAAAGTATAAGAGAAAGAATGTTAAGCTGGCTGTCCTGAAGTACTCTAAGGTGGATGAGAATGGCAACATCATTGCCTTTGTCGGGAGTGCCCTTCAGATGAATGTGGTGCTGAAGTTGTTATGCCTACACTTTGAGAGACATTATTTGTGGCAAACATTGTCTGACCTATTGCTTCAGCAAACCAGAAGACTAGTAATTGTATATGAGTTAATAAAAGATATGAACTAACATTTTAAAAAATAAATAAAAGCAATGGCAAGTAATTAAAAGGTTCAGATTAAAAGGTTCACTCTGGCTGATTGAAAAATGGAACAGAGGTTACATAAGTTATATAGTGATTAGAGTAATCTAACTAAGGAATGTTGGCCTTGTCTGGAAAACTATTCATTCTGCTATTTATGAAGGTCTCATCCTACTACATGATTAATGGGTTTTCAAAATACCTGAGGAAAAGCAGAACTTAATTTATCACAGGTATAAATCTTTTCAATACCCAGGAAGGCTTGGAGACGGTATTTTCTATACTGCACTTTGCTTACCATTTTCTCCTTTTGTTTTTGTATTTATATTCATGATTTCAGTACATCATGTTTTCAAGACAATAGTAAAAAAGGAAAAGTCATTCTTTTAAGCTTGTACCATGCTATTGACTTTCTTTGAAAAGACAGCGAGTGTGTTTGTTTTATCACTACGGGTCTAAAAATTAACCATGAAACATCATTCTCTACTTCTAAATTATGTTTAACAAAGAAATGCTTTATTGCAACTTCATCAATAATTCAAATGTAACTTAAAAGAAAGTAGGGCAGCAGAAGGAAAAAAGCACACTTGTTCCATAATTGAGTCGATTAAATAGTATTGAGTCCCATTGTCACATCTATATTGATGAAACAACTTTTATAACTACAAAGAGTCTAAAAAGAAATAATACCTCAGAATTATAAGGCAATGTCATAGACATTTCTGCATATTTTTTTTTGTATTGTAAAATAAAAATGGTGAAAGCAACTTTTTACTAGAGTGCAATAATGAAGAAACAGCTTTTGAAAGGTACTCTTATTGGGATATTAGTAGTTTTCAAGGCTGTGCAGTAATAGCCCAAGCTATTTTGGAACTGTGCATACATTAGTGTTCTGGTGCAGCATGATACAATAATGTGCGAAAAAGTATACAATCACACCTTGTTTAAATTTGCAGTTTTTCTGCATAATCCCACAGTGAGCTCTTGTCAGGTTCTGACTGTATATTGGAGAAAAAAGTTTATATAGGAGCTTATAGATTGAGGTTGGATGTAAATATCTGACAATGAAAAATAAGGATTTTTTATTGTACTTTTTTGAAGGATCAAAAGAGTTAAGTTTATATTATATATAATATTATGCAAACTGACCTAAGTTTAGCTTCACCCAGTAGAAGCTTCAGAATTTACATCTATATTAAATAAAAATGTATATCTGCTTGATTTCACATTTATAGAGTATAAATAAAAAGTACAGAGTTTGGTTTTAAAAACAATGATCACACTATAGTTTATACATTTATATTAATGTTGTTTTTCCCAATTGTCACCCAGAGAAGCAAAACCCTGATTCCAACAATGCCCTTGTTCAAAACATTTGGAAAATTTTCTCTCAGAATTATCTTTTTAATCATTTGTGAGCCTGACTAAAACATCCATCTCACTACTTTCTTTTCACATTTTATACCAAGATTCAGCATCCTTTTTTATTCACCAGAGTTGGCTATAAATGTCTCCCTGAGATGACGAAAATGGCCAAAATTGACTTTCAAATTATGAAATTTGTCACCATTGAGGATGTTTAGAAGTATGTATGCATATGTGTGTGACAGACTTAGAAAGCAGTTTCAAAGGGAGGTAGAACTACTGTGAGTAATGGCTGATTAGAGTGAGTGCTTGTTCTAAGGTGGCCACTATTTGGATGATATGGTATGTTTGTTTAAAAACCAGTCACATTACTCTTTAATGACATTGTATAAAAGTCATTAAAACGTATACAAAGAAAAATGCAAATATGTCTTTTGGAATGCAAAGCCAAAATACCTTACACAATTAGTAGCATATTTTATTATTAAGACAATTAAAGGATTAAGCAACTACGATGTAATCCTATGCTGGCAGATTCTTCAGATAATGGTCTTTACGTGGGAACGTGTCTGTAAAATTTTATTTTATTTAAATACTGCCACTTACTGTCTGATTTATAAGTATATGTATTTCTATTAGCATCTTACATAATTCATATTTACATGCCATTTGAAAGTACTATTTGTCAACTGAAATTTTCATTTCAGTTGACCTCTTCACCATATGTAATTGACCCAATTTTCGGTACTATTAGTGCTTGTTTTTTTAACCATCAGTGAAGACCCAAATAGATACATATGCTTGAAATGTAAAATAATTAGATTGAATTCCAAATATTTTCTTAATTTAAGAAACCTGTGACCATTCAGTACAGCTCACAGTGTTTATGTGTGGAGTGATTTATGAATAAAATGAAAATGAAGTAGTAATGGACATGTCCCAAACAGGAGCCCTTTACCTCCACTTTGACTGTGTTTTTGTGTTCTTTTGTAAATAGTCAGCAAATGAAAGAAATGGTTACCAGAGAGGCTCAGTTGAGTAGTTTTTATTTTTGAGCATTAGAATTGGAATTAGTGTTGTCTAATAGGAGAGCAAAAAATTCAGTGTAGCTTTGATGTGACTGGTTTTTGTTACCCTGTACCCTGTAGTTTCTAACTTCCAGGTTTGGGCATTCATAATGGGGGTCCAGTGCCTGTATTTTAAGGATGTCTTAGTAGTTCTTTGAAAATTGAAAGATTGAGGTGAAAACCGGTGTTTGAATATGAAGACCTGGTATATATATCACCCTTTGGAGATAGTTAAGATTTGTTGTTCAACGAGCTATGTAATTTGTGTAGACTAATTTGTGTCTTACTCATTCTTTTATCCTGGTTAACTGTATTAGAATTCTTTTTTTTTTTTTTTCTGGTTTCATAGAACTAAATGGGTTTTCTTTTCCTGAATGCTTTTGTCCTTGACTACTCTAAAAATTCTAAAGCACAATATTTATGCAGAAATTATTCCAGACTAGTAGCTACTACCTTCTTATTAAACACCTTAGTTTGTATTAATAAAATGGAATGCTGTTTCATTTTTGGGGAAAAAAATGGTTTTTCTGAAAGGAGGAAGGGTTTTGAGGGTCTCAATAAAACTAAATGTGTACTGTACCTTTAGTTGTTAGGTTGTTATGTGATTTTATTTTACTTATTAACTGTCATGGATTTTGACAACAGATGTCATTTTTGGAATTCATTGAAGGAAAGTATAACATTGTGATGATGTTCATTTGCAGTGTAATTGTTCATTGACAATTTCTAAAATCTGTAATAGATTAGAAAATTAAATCCCAGTAGCTTTTTTGTTCCCCATTAGGAAAAGTAGTTGCAGAAACCTTGTATTACAGTACTACTTATCAAAAGTTAGGAGTTTTATTCTCGTAGGAGTTAGGCTAGTAAATAATGTTTATGTAATTCTGATTAATATTTTTCCATGACTGAATTTTGAGTGGAAAACTTTGTTTCATAAAAGGCACTGAAAAAAAAAAAGTAGGGTCTCCTAATTGAAAAAAATATATAGGGTCTGTCTTCTGATTCTGTGTAGTGTGTGTGTGTGTGTGTGTGTGTGTGTGTGTGTGTGTGTATGTATGTGTGTGTGTATGTGTGTGCATGCGCATATGTGTTTAGATCCAGCTTAATACCAACTAATGCCAACATCTGGCAAAGAGATGGAGATCTGGGAATTTGTTGCTTGAAACCCTGGGACAAAGTGTTCTGATCTGACTAGCAAACATAGCTGTGGACTTGAACTGGAATCTTCAGGGGCAGAAACATCTTAAGTGTCTGGAAAATTGGCCTGTTGAGTCACCATGAAGGCACTAAAACAAAACTAATTTTAAGCAGGTCAAAGTTCAGTGATTCCCTCTGGAATTCAAACTTTTTTTTGAGTCTCATGTTTAAGTGAAAAGGGTCAAAGTTGATGCACTGTTACAATGTTTTGAATGCTTTCCCTTAAGAACAGCCACCCAAGCTGGGATTAGCATGAGGAACTGCAAGGCTGGCACTTCAGCGTCTGGGTTAAAAATATTTTAAAGCAGTAAATGCAGTCAGTTCAGAGAGATCCCTGGGAGCCTTTCTATTCAAAAATGTGTGAGCTCAGGGCAGTGACTGCAATGTAATTTAGGGCAGTCTGCTTCATAGCCTAGGAGAATATTGCCTCCTGCTAATGTTCCATCAGAGGACGGTAGGATAGTAGTAATTTTAGAAGGTGATATTCCTGTTTATCTTACATAGAAAACTTAAGAATAAATGAAAGGACACATCAAGTGAACAAAAAAAAAAATGTAACTATGGAAAAGTACTAATGATTCTGAATTTGAACTGAACAGATACAAAATCATCATGGGTGTAGGAATATTTTTAAGGCTGAAGCTACAGCAAAAGCAACTTCCCAGGGAATGGACTGCACAGGTATGTGACAAATATTGTGTGTGACAAATAGTCTGCAGAAACTTTCAAGAAACTGCCTTGTCAACAGTGAGGTGCTTTAACTATGACCAGATGTAATGTTGAATATTTGAATTGAGGAATTATTTTAGAAAGTGGAAACAGAAGATTTAATTCCAGTAACTAGCATTCAGATGATATCTAGATATCCTGAGGATGCCTAGTAATTAACTAGTCAGAATTCCTTGAATGAGATTGTATTGGGATCCTATGGTCACCTCACCCTGAAGTATGTGATTCCAGGACTTTTGATGTTAAAATATTATATACTGCAGCTTAATGTGATTGACTAGGCATTTTACTCAGTCTGAAGATCTTGTTGCTGAATAGAATGAGACCTAAAGAACATTCTTAGATATTAAAAAGAGCCTATCATTTTATAGGTTGTGTCTAGGAAAGGGGAGAGGAGCATTTACTCTGTCTTCAAATTTAGAGACTGCTAAAAACTCTGAGCAGCTATGAAATTTGGCTGGTATCCATAGTCTGCTCAGCTCCCTATAAAACTATGGTTCTTATTAGCTATTTTATTTTTCCATGATACTAGCTGCAGAATAATTCCGTTGCTCTTCATCATAAGCCTGTGATACTCACTTGGAAGAAGCTTCAGTTATTTAGTTATTTATTCAGTAAATATCAGTTATTCCAGTTTGAGAAAATATATTTTGCATCGTGTTTACTGTGTCTCAGGAGAGATGAACTCAGTCATGCCTGTTTATTTTAATGAGATAAGCCAGACACATGTAATAATTTTTACCAAAACAGAGACAAAATGCATGAGGAAGAAGGAAAAGCCAAGTTATTATTGTATGAGATATTATTATATGTATTATTTTATGAATGTTAAATAATAAATCTCTCTTGTACAATTTATAATACAAAAAAGACCTGAGTTGAGCTGAAAGCCGAGATGTCATGCATGTTCCAAGTGTTTCCTTTACTGATGTTGGTTAATAGAAAGTGGCCTTTGATTCGGATTCTAAAAATTCAGTTATATTTATAATTCTTAACATTAAGAATGCTACTTATTTTAATGTAGTGATGAAGGAAGACAAGAGAGAATCAATATTACAGAGGTTAAATTTGAAAACATTTTACTATGTTTTCAAGAACTGGTGCACTAGCATTATGATGACGAGCAGTAGTTGTAGAGTTTTTATTTTTTATTTATTTTAATTTTTATTTATTTATTTCTATTTATTTTTTAGGCAAGGCAGCCCTTGGTTGACTTCACAGATCACAAGGACCTTGTCAGTTTACAATTCCTTATTTTTTTGTTTTTTACTCCTACAACACCTGGTCTTCTTAGGTGTCTCTCATCCAAGTACTAACCAGGCCCGACCCTGCTTAGCTTCCAAGATCAGACAGAATCGGGCTTGTTCAGGATAGGATGGCCATAGACTAGACAAAGTTTTTAGATTTCTCTGAATCTTAATTATGGACCAGAAGTTTAAGTTTTGAGGCAGGAAATTTTGAAAACAAAATTTATTTACTATCTGAACTATATGAAAAACAGTTAGAAACATTATTATATTCAATTTTCTAATTTATAACAACATAATGAGTTAATAGTTTTATCACAAGTGACCTTTAAAAAAATAGTTGTTGCTCTGAACTTTCGTCCCTCTACATGTCTTTGCAAGGAGAGCTTTCGAAGGGAAGAGTCTTAAATCTGCCTGATAGTAAAACATCCTGATCCGTTTTCGTTTTCCTACGGTCTCCAGGCGTTGTCAGCTGTTAAACTTGTGCTAGCTGACTGCTGGCTCCACATGCTGTGCAGATCCTTTTGTTTAACAGGCATTTCTCTTAGCTTCCCCACTTAAACTAGCTATCCAAATCCTATAGGTCAGCCAGATAGTTTGCCTTATCGGGAGCTCACCTGAAACTTCTTCTGAGGTAGGGCCTGTGATTTCATGACAAATAGTCACCTCAGTTGGGGAGCTGCAGAGCTCAACTCTATCTTCCAGGGGTTAACAGTAACCTATAATAATAATTTGGTGACACAAAATGCTTCTTTTTATGCATTACCTATTTCCAGACGCCTAATTTAGGTTTGTATCGAAATGGTATCACAAACAGTACAGCTTCCTGCTGAGAAGCAAAGTGCTACTGAGAGACTTTCTGTTATTCTTTTGGTGGCATCTGGGAGGGGTGAAGAAACACTAGTGGGGGGCTGGAGGGTGTGAAGCAATTGTCAGTTGCTTATAATGTAGCTGGGACAAGCTGTGGTGGAGAATAGTTTTACGGAATTGTATCAAGAACTGAACTTTCTTCTGTTGTACTTGATATGAGGCAAATTTTAGAACAAGGAAAACAGCAGAGGTGGTTGCAACAAATACCTTATTTTTCTGTGTTATTTTCATACTTCATGCTTACCAACGGTGATAGCACCTACCCAGGTGTAAATACAAACATAATAATACAGTGTCAGGAAAGTTTTAACTTCAAGAGTCTGTTGAAAGTCTTAATTCCTCATCACAGAATCCCTGCCTGTGCCAGAGTCAGTCCAATCAGAAGAGCAAGCAAAGTTAATCTGCCAGCGTGTCCCATCTTTACCCTTTTGCTCTATTTTTAAATCGCCAGTACCTACTCCAAACATGCTAGGCTCCTCTCTTGTCCTAGTTTTTTTCAAAAAAGAAAGCAAATGCAAATTTATCATAATTTTTCTTAACTATACCCAGGAGTATTGGTACTTTAAATAGAAACTTATGAAGGGTTGTTTTTTCCTAAGTGTTTATTAGAGTTTCTGACTCTGCTGGTACTGTGAGTGGGAAAATATGACAATATTACTTTTTAGAAGGGGTCTTCCAGTGAGCCCCCAGTTCACACTTCATAGGCTAAGTTACCATTAACAACTAAGCAAGGAGCTAATTTTAGCCCAAATATGGGATGGTAAATGACCTGTGTTTTTAGAATTCAGTGATAGAGGTATTTGTGCATTTCCATGGTTTAAACTCCATAGCAGCTTTCAGCTTTGGCCTCTGCCTTAACTGCCCAGTTTTTGTACCTGGTAAAGGGATGGGAAAACCTCAGGCAGCTGGGCACATTGTCAAGAACTCCATCCCAGAACTTTAACTCTGGCTCCCGCTTCAACGTTTTGCTCTTGCATGTTTTCTGAGAGTGCAGGGTTTTTCTTGGCCTGCTGCTTCCCCAAGCGGCTAGCCTTCAGCCTCTTCCCTGTACTCTGGGGATATGTTCTCAGAACGCCCATTTCCCAGCTGCCCCTGGGAGCACCACAAAGGAGCAGCTGTCCTTGCTTTCCCACTCCGCCTCCAAGGAGAGGCTTGGGTGCAGGCTTCTGTCACATACTTAATCTGTGCATCTCAAGCACAGTTTGCTCAACTCTGCATTTTTGCATCAGTGAAAACATGTTGAACATATTCGTATAGGTGTTCATCTTGGGGTTACACTACCACGTAAGGGTAATAGGTGTGGTTTCTCTTTTCAAGGACCGGTTTTAAGAGTATTTAATGACTATTGGAAAAAGATTAATTTTTAAAAATGTGCTGTAACATGCTCATGGCATTCTCTTTGATTCTTTAAAAAGCTGTGTAAAAACCAGAATTTTAGGAGTTTCTACCATAAAGACTGCTTTCAGACACATTGCATCTATTTCCTGATTTAACTGACTGCCATTTATTTTGTAAACGTTACCCTCTCAAAGCAAGAAGACTTTCTACCACCATGGTCTAGAGTTTGGTCACTTTTTTTTAGGGATTACTCAGATCTTCCTTGTAATAGCAGCTCCCTGAAGAAATGCAAAAATAACAAAATAAAATAAAGTAAAATAAAATAACAAGCTTCAACTGCAGCTTTTGTCCCATTTAAATTACAAAGGATAATGTTGAAAAACTGTTAGTGGAGTGATGATGTAAGATAGACTTTTAGCTCTCTTTTCAAAGTTTCTTCAAATTTTTGTGCTCATTTCAAAACCTTTACCTAGAATAAGAAGGCATTCATGTTGTTTAATGTCCTTTGTTTTCGTGTTTTTTTTTTTTTTTTTTTTAATAATTGGTGGGTAAAAATGTGCCAGGGCCATGCTTTGGGATCTGAGCCTCCTTTGGACCCCATAGGATGTCAATGGACTCATTAGGATTTAGCCAAGTTTTATGCATTATTCATAATATACATTCACAGCGTGCACACTAACGACCGTCTCCTGTGTCTGCTTAGTCAGAACCATTTGCATGCTGTATTATGGAACCATAATACAGAATGCATTTAGCCACATTTTCTGTATTATCCTTAATACATAGTCATCATATTCTGTTATGGGGTATGTGGTGAATGTGTTTAAACAATAGCATGCACTTGTGCATTATGATTCCATAAAAACAAATGTATAATAAAACTCTTGATGGAAGTAATTATTGCATATGTGCAATAATAGTTTCTAAAAAAGCCTTCATATTATTTCTAGTTTGCTTTTATTGTTTGATTATCTAGTTATTTGTTTTATGTTGTTTTATGCCTGCTGGACTGATGTCCTGAAAATTTTAATTTTGAAAACAGCATACCTTCTTTATCCTTCTCATATCTTACTTCATTAGTTTCCCTAAATGAGTATTTAAAAATATAATATTTAAAAGAGACCCAATGATTAGGAAAAGCATGTTTCCTAACTACCAATTAAAGATCTGTAGGGTATTTGTTATAAAGAGCCTATGTTCCATGTAGTAACAAGGACTGTGTTATATATGTAAGAAATTAACATCGGATTATAAAGATCAAATTATCTTACAAATCTAAGATGGAGAGATTCCGAGTTCTAAAGTCAAGATGATGTTAATTCACTTATGGAATTACCATTTTATCTTTTTATCTCAGATGTCTTGCTTGCAAAATGGAAATGACTGCTGTTTAATAGGATATCAAATACATTGTCTTTTAAAAAAAATTAATTTGGAACAGAAAGAAACAATCTAGAAATGTACCTCTATGTCACAGGTGTGAAGAAAACAAAGAATTTATTTAAAACTTTACCTAATAATTTGTTGAAAAGTTTGTTATGATATAAATCTTAGGTACAGAATATAGTAAAAGTATTCATTGAAATTAATTTTTTTTTTTTTTTTTTTTTTGCTGGTAGTTTTTCAATAGTTTGAAGTCCTTTGGCTCCTGGTTAGCTACTAGTAAACTCATTTTAGAAAGTTTATTTTAGATATTCTACAAATCATTTCATGCCCTCCAAATCTAGTGCTTTTACACATGACCACTTTTTATTTCATTATGAAACCATTTAGGAACAGATTTGGACTTAGAAGCATAAAGAAGTTGGTAGTCTTAGTTTGAAGGGTCATTAGTCTTTTTATTGATAATGACACTTTTAACAGTAATCTCTTTTACTTGCAATAAGTCTTATGAAATTTATGTTTTGCTAGAGATTATTGGTGAATTTGATTCAGATAAATGATATCACTGAAAATTTGAAGTGGACACACTTGATAATGTTGTAAATCATTTTTCTCTTGTCTTCCTTTTTCAGCAAGTTTGATATTATGCAAACAGATAAAATGATGCTTTTAGTAGCATCCATATTCTTTGGGAATCTGGATGAAATATACACTTGATACAAAATCTGACTGATATCTTTTCTGCTTACTTCAGTATATTTTTCTCTATTTCCCCATTGATTTTCACATGAGTGTTTGGGTCATGACTGTGAGTTGAGAAGGCAACAGATAAAAAAAAACTTCTGGTTCTAGATATAGTTCCAGATGTGATGGATTGAATTCCAAGTAGCCAGGCTTGAAATAAACTGTATAAGGATATGGCTCTCACCAAAACCTAGATATTTTGGTTGTCTGGAGTAATACGAGTTTGTCAGAGAAGGAAACATAAATTAAGTATTAGATAGATAAAAGGGTTCACCCCCTTAAGTAGATGCTTTTCTGAAGTATAGGGAGGGGAAGTATCTCATTGGCTTCTGTTTTAACAAGCTGTTTTTTTCTACTTTGATTTGATATTTCCTCCCAGTAGGATTACTTAACAAAGTTGATCACTTTGTCCAACTTTTATTGCCAATTTAAATAGTTCTTCTGCACAAAAATATCCTCATATTAATTTTGGTTATTTTTTTTTCTTCAAAAAATTTTAAAAGCCATTAATCCCTAGTGTATATGTATGGTTGAAATGAAATGCCTAAAAATATTTTGTTTATATTTTTTACTTATTAAGAGACATTTATAAGTCAGTCTACTAGAAACTAATTCAATTTTTTAAAAGTAAACATTTTTATATAAAGGATTTTCAGTGTAATTCAGTGTAGTTACTTTCAAGGCTATATATTTCTTTCAGGTATTTCAGAACACCCCCTTTGGAACTGCCATAGAGCCTGAAGCATATTCTTTTGATAACCTCAGAGTGGGCAAATTTTCTAACTTTGAAGAAAGACTTTATGCTTCAAAATATTCAAAAGATATATTTGAGCCAAGTCTGGTATATAAAACAGGCAGGTAGTCAAAAAGGAGTGGGAGTGGAAGGCAGCACAAATTGTGGAACTAAGTAACCGGTCTGTTTTCTTTGCTCCATCATAAACTGAAGGATTACAAAATGGAGCCTCCAAAGGTGTTTTAAGCAACTGTAGCAACAAGGAGACAGGGTATATAGTTTCTCAAGTTTGGTTCTTTGACAGAGTACTTATTTGTCTGTAAAGTCTTAAGATGTGGTTTAAAACATTTAAAAAACATTGTGTTACTATATAGTTATACCTTACTTATATGTCTTTTTGTGTTCATGTGTTATAACTGATGTGAAAAAATATCTCCATTTTTAGATTGGTGTGCCCACTTTTTCCAAATTATGAAAAATGCACAATCTTTCAACCATTAATTCTGAACAAGATAAGTTGTTGAAATGAAAAAATAATTTTGATGTCTTTTTAGTTTTTCAGGTTAATTTTTCACATAATTAAATATTTCCAGAGTCTAAATATCTTAAGTGTAGATTTTTTTCCTGCTTAATATTGGTCAGAGGTTATTCAATTTTTATAATAATGACATTTATTCCAGGAAGTTTCTTCACTTGGGCTTATTTGTTGTCTTTTAAAGACCAGTCTGGCTGCTTGTAGACTGGTCCAGTTGCTTGCAAATAGATTATTTCCATAGGTAAAAAGTAAGAAATGTAAACAATTATAAATACAGTTTCATGACTAATTTCCATAGTAATAAATTAAAAAGACCATAATTTTGGAAATTCACTTAAAAATAAAGTGGGCATTCACCAGGTCATATGATTTTCATTTTTCAGTAGATCTCAAATAGCATCATTCCCAATTCCATCATTTTGATAACCCCAAAATTCCTTGGAATGCTTCACTACCAGGAATATAAGAAGGGTTTATATAAACAAGAAAAGGTTCAATAAGAATGTTGGATTCAGAGAAAAATGTTGAATACTATTTAATCTTATTGCAGATAATTTGAAAACACAAATTACTTAGGGAATTGCCATTTTTTTGAGGAGGGTTAAGAAATAGAATACTTTTCCTAGTGAGTTGGCTAAAGGGGAGAATTCAAATTAATGAATATACTAAAAATGAGGTTTAGATTAATTTGTATAATGTATTAATCTTTTTTTAATTTACGTTAAGTTGGATTTGGCTTTGTAAATAATTTTTGTTACATCCATAATAATGCAGCAAGTTTACCACAGATAAACTTTTAAAAGTACTATAGCATCCTGACTAAATTTCCTAGCTAAATTAGGAAAGTTATCCTCTGTCTTTCTCCCCCTTTTCATTATGTCCTTCCTTTCTCTCTTCTTTCTGTTTTTCTTGTACTTTAAATCCTTAAGTTAGCTCTTATTGCATATTGGATACAATTGGAGAAGGGCAATAAATATTGACTTTCTAGGAGAGTTCTAAATATTATTTTTATAAGTTTTTTTTTTCTAGTTTTTAGTGGCTTAAACATATGTACCTACTACTCCTATAATACCCCACCCAGTTTTGTACTGTTACTTCAGAAATAACATGGCAGGGCAAGTATGTAAAGCCATGATCTGGGTATTCTTTATTCAGGCAAATGAATTCTCTTTCCTCACCTGTAAAATTTGGTTTAACTCATAGGATTTTTGTAAAAATTAAGTAACTCAGTTATATGAACCCATTTGTAAACTGTAACAGTCAAATACATATTAGTTGTTCATTCCTTGATTTGGTGAAATGCAGAGCAGAAATCTTTGTTGATGGATTTATGATCTTTTTTATATGTTGTATGCCTTTTGATGAAGTTCAAAGTTTTTCACTTTTCAGCTGGAATGACAGTAATCCCACAAGTTTAATCCCTGGAAAAAATTCAAGGTCTGCTTTTGGGTTATGTTCATTTTGGTTCTACTGTTTGGAAAAGTTTTCTGATGGTACCACTGAGTGTTGACAGTACCTACCATGACCTTTATACTTGAACTCTTCTAAGATCCTGCTTCTTGTTTTATTTTTTTTTTCCCTTGAGTAATGGAAATATAAATTTAGTTCAGGTCTAGGGGGTGATATGTGTATTTTCTTTTTGTTAATAGGTATGTGATACATAAATTGAATATTTATATCTCATTATTTTGATAACATGCTACAAAGATCCCAGTAGCTATGTTTAATATTTGTTTTAGGAAATTTGCCACAGTAGACAAATTTATTTTAGACTGACTTCTCTGAAAAACAGTGAAATAAATAGCGGGGAAAAAACCCAACGTGGTAAAGTAATGTGATATATTTTCTGAGTTCATGGAAGACATTTATAATTTTTCTTTCCTCAGAGGGTTTGTTTTTCTCTACATATTCATTGCTTGCTTCTTTTTTCTGTGTAGTAACTGACCTCTAGATGTGGAATTATGCTTATAATTCTCAATGAAGTGATAGGGTCAAATAACTCTGAGTGTTGGTTAGTGGCACCTCCCTTCTGACCTTAGACAAGCCACTTTATCTCTTTCTCCTTCATTCTTTTTTCTTTCCTAGCTTGTCAAAGAAATAGTGATAACAGTTCACAAGACTGCTCAGAGTAGTAAATGAGATAATATACATATATAAAAGCACAAATGTTCTTAAATCGAAAACTGGCATAATAATACCAGCTATGAAAATACTGAGTATTTGCCTACCAAAAGAGAAAAACTATAATGCCCAGGCTTTCAGGAGTATTTTGAAAAAATTTTTCAAGATTTTAAAGCAGCCGGTGGAAATAGAATTTTAGAACTGGGACCACTGTTCCATAGCCTATAATTCTTCCTCCAAATCCACTGAAGGAAATTGAGGTCCAGTGATACTGAATGAGACTTTTAAGGTCACATAGATAAGTAAGGGAATTGACGTTAGTATCCAGGTCTCCTGTCTCCTGTGCTGGGTTGTATTCTGCACTTACAACATGGCAGGACCTACCATTTGGCCTCCTTTAGGTGTTAAGATGTCTTTCAAGTGAGAGTGATATAATGCCATTTACCCTTCTCTCAGAAATGAAGGACTCTGGAGAGGAATTTTCCTTTTGCTTTCTTTTTCCCCTTGTGGTTATTGACAAAGCTTGGGATCATGTTGAAACTTGTTGCAACCACCAGGAAACTCTTTCAACTTTTAATAGTATCACCCTGCTACTAATTAACAAGTAGCAAGCATGATGATTTAAGTACTAAGTTGGAAAGACTTGTCAGACTTTAATATTTAGAAGAGAAAAAGACCTTCAGCCATGAAAAAAAAAATCCCTTTTGATATTTTCCATAAAAGGGGATGTACAGTTTAAAACCAGCAGCACCGACTCTGCCACTTTGTGTAAATGAGATCCTGAGAAATGGCTATGAAGAGAGCATGTTAGTCATGGCTTACATTAACACACAGTGTCCCCTCAGATTCGTTGTCTTCTTTCTCATGAAAATGCTGCATAATAAGCCATCGGGAGGTTATTCTTTCCCTGTGTGTTCCTGAAATAAAACAAAAATAATATAAATTATTAAACTTGCATTTATAGAAATATGTGATAAAGACAGCTTTTTTTGTGCATGAGTGTTTTGCAAGTATCATCCATTAAGTAATGTGCCTCAAAGGAAAAGTAAGTTTTAAAAATCATGTCAACTTAATTCACCATTTCTAAAATAATTGACATTTACACTTATAACTTGTGGTGACTCATTCACACTCTCTCTCTTAAGGGAAAAAATCATTTTTTTTTTCATAAGGAAAAATAAAAGAAGAAAAGAAATCAGTAGGACATTCAGTTCTGAGAAACTGGTTGGTTAAATGCTCATGTCTATACTGCTCCACGGTGAAGAGTTGGAACCATGTGATGAAAAATGGTGCTGGTTAATGTTACTTGAGCTTCTTGCAGAATGTCAGAAAATTCTCTTTATTTTCTTTAGATTATATTTAGCAACATTTAAAGAGACACAAATAATCGACAACAGAGAAAATGAAAAGAAATATAGCAGTAGAATCTCCGTTACCTATTGTATTTTTTTGTAGACTTTGAAAATTGAATTGTTGACTCAGTGTCAAATCTAGAGGTTAGTTTAAGCTATGTCTCAAACCAAGTCATAACTAGTTTTAGTGTTCTTGTATATAGTCTTAGCAAGGACATTGATGCAACAGGTTTTAACTTTGCTATTCAAGTGATAATAATAACAAAAATATAACTACATTTACTATTTCACTACTCTCTCCTCAGATATTTTATTTATTTGGGTTATGTCAATCTGGAATCTCAGTATAGTGAGAAACCTACTCTAAGCTATTGTCTTGTATAGACATTATTTATCTGGGAAAGTTAAACCCTCCTGAAATGTAGCCCATGTGGTGGTGAATCAAGCACCTACTGTGTGCCATGCACTCTTTTTGGCATTAGAGATAAAGCAGTGAACAAAATAGACAGTCCTTGCCCTCAAGGAGGTTAGAATCTAGTGGGCATGATAGAAAATAAACTATAAATAGGATAATTTCATATGAAGAAGAATAAATAGCTTAATATAACATGGAATAGTTCTCAGAATCTGCTTTGAGTGGTCAGGGAAGAAGATGACATTACAATTTAGATCTGAATAAGAAAGAAGAAACTGCATGATGACCCAGGAGAAGAGGTTTCTCAGGAAAAGGAATAGCATATGCTGAGGCCCAGTGATGAAGGAATGCCTAGATTGTTCTGGTGAGGAGAGACCCCTTTTCTCCTCTCACACTTGTTACACTTGTTATGCTTCCTCTCTCATCTGCACTATTAGTTCAGGATCTTGTTTCCTATTCCTTCTACAAAACTAAAGGAACAAGAAGAGGACCTCTCAAAACTTGTCACCCTGCATATACTCTACTTTCTCCTTGTTCCAGTATAAACTGCTTGTGATCCTAGGAAAGGCTGACGCCTCCACTTGTGCACAAGGTCCTACAGTCTGTTTCCTCTGGTCTGCTCATGTGTTACTCCACCCATGTTCCTCTCTTTTTCCTGCATCATCAAAATTTCCCTCTCTCCTAGATCCTTCTCATCAACCTATCAACTTGTTATTCTTACATTTTAAGAGGAAAAATATTCTTTTGATGCTACTCCTCTCCAGCTTACCCTACATTTGTCTCCATCTGTTTAAAGAATTCCTTGAAAAGTTGTATGAATTTTCTCCAAATTCTTCTCCTTTTCTCTTGAAAACACTCTGAAGAGACATTTGCCTTCATAACACTGGGAAAACTACTCTTTATTCAATGGCGGCCTTTTGTTGCTATGCCTGTGACCAGTTGTCAGTTCTCACCTTGTTCTATCAGCAGCATTGGAGACTGTTTCTTATTCTTGTTGCCTCATAACACATTTTTCACTTGGCTTCTATTTTCTTGATTTTCATTCTCCCTACTAGCTGCTGTTTTTCTGTTCTTTATTTGGTCTCTCTTCATCATTATAATCTTTAAACATTGGCATGCCCTAGGGCTTAGTTCTTGGACCTCATCTCTTTTCTATCAAAACAAAAATCTTTGTTAGTCTTCATCCAGTCTAATGGTTCTCAATGCCACATATACACTGATGACTTCTAAATATATATCTGGAGCCCAGAGCTCCCTTCTGAACTTTAAACTCATATATCCAGCTGCCTACTTGACATCTCTCCCTGAATGTCTAATAGGCAATTTAATATAATAACTACAAAAATGAGCTTCTGACCTGTCCCCACCCTGAAACCCCTGCTTCCACCACAGTTTTTCCCATTTTATGGCAACTGCATTCTTTCAGTTGCTCAGGCCAGATCCTTGATCATCCTTATGCTACTTTAACATCCTAGTCTCCTTGGAATCCTGTTTTTTCTGCTTTCAAAATATATCCAGATTCTGACTGCTTCTTACCATTTCCTTAGCTACCATCATAGTTCAAGTTATTATCATCTTGCCTCTGGATTATTTCAACAGCCTCCTAACTGCCGTTTCTGCTGCCTCCATTGCTCATCTCTAGCCAATTTTTAGCACACAGCCAGAATGACTATGTTAAAATGTAGACAAATTATGTTACTTTTTCATTCAAGGCCTCCAGCGGTTCCATTTCTCTTACAATAGAAGAGCGCCCTTTCTCGGATATCTGTGTGACTTGCTCTCCTTTTGTAGATCTTTATTCAGATGTATTTTCTTAATGAGTTCTTCCCTGTCCACCTATCTAAAATTTAAGCGTCCTTTCCACCCGTTTCCAGGAATACAGATATACTTCTTTTCCCCACCCCCGCTTACTGCTTCCTGCTTTATTTTTCTCCTTAGCTCTTATTGCCATTTTGAATTTGCTATATATTTTCTTGCCTTCCTCAATTAGAATGTAAGCTCACTGAGAAGAGAAATACATATTTCTCTTCTGTTCATTGCTATATGCCTAGAACTTAGACAACTTCTCAGTAGAGAGTTTTAAATGAATGAATGAATATAAGAGCATTTTGAATCAGAGAAAAATTAAAGAAACAAAAATTGTACAATGATTTAATGAAATATAATTTTATTTCTAGGGTCCCAGTATGCAATACATGTTCAATTTTTCAGCTTAGCCTTGTTTCCTGGGCATAAACCAAGTTTAACTTTAAAAGAAAAATGGTTAAAAAGAAAGAATAAATATTTTTAGATCCTCTTTTGAAAGTATAATGATCATGCAAATCTTACATACTCATACCTTATTTAAAGAAGTTAGAAATATATAAAAGAACTATAGAAGATTTCTGTATAAGCTGAAGAAATTTTATTTCCTAAATATTAATACAAATATGTTAAAGAAGTAAAACAATTTAAAGTGATTTTTTTTTTTTAAAAAAGAACTTTCAGGTGTAAAGGACAGGCATATGGTTGAGCAGAGATTGCCAATGAAATTGAAGATGATTAACATTCATTAAAACTTTAATTAACACCTCGGAAAATTCCATAAAATGATACTGTCTGTAAATGACTATGTGTGATATCTTCGAGCATTCTTTTACCTGTTTTACAGAGGAAAAGAAATGGATCACAAAACTGCTTATGATAATGATTTTCCCTAGCCCTGGGTTTGTTTCTGGTGTTGTTTACTAGTGTCAATCATGCCAATTTGATATATTTGGCTGAGATATGATTGATTCTCTGTATTCCCTGGAGGAAAGGAAAACTACCTTTTAGTTTCTTATCGCTTCTTTTTTTTTCAACATTTTTCTGATTAAGTAACTATGAGAAAGTTTGAGCTTTAATTTTCCAGGTGGATTTAAAATTAGGTTCATTTAAAAGCTGGTTAATAAAATTTGTGATCAGTAAGTCATAGATAAAATAGCACTGAAAGTTGTGAGAAATTGATTTTGTGACAGATTCAAAACACTAAATTGCACTTTGTTTTATATGTTCAGACTGCATTGTCAATTTACTGCGGTGAATTCAGAGTTGTTTTCTACTTGAAAATAATGGTACTTGGTATAAATAAGATGTCAAAACTTTTGTGGTGGTACATTTACCATAGCATTTTGTTATTAATTTCTGAATTCTGATAAAAGACAGCTTTTTAGTGTTTTGCTGAGAGAGTTGTGGTTTAATAAACAAATCTAAGCTTATATAAGCTTAGCTACCTGTTGCTGATTTCTAAGCCTGGGTTGAGGTGGGGGAGACAGTAAAAAACATAGAAATAAAATTCCTTTGATGGAAATTTGTTTTAGTTGTTATTAGATAACATGTTTGGTCAGAGTTAAAGATCCATTGGTGGTCCAGGGTAATCATTAAGGACATGAATTATTCTCCCAAGCTGTCATCCCTTGAGATCCTCAAGGACTACAAAGAGTATGTGACTCTATTTTTTATACTGTCTGCTTACAATTATTGCATTTAACTTCCTCTGCTTCTCTCTTTTGCTACTTTTTCCCCGCTCCCACCTCCTCTGTATTATCTCCTTTCTACCTTTCTCCACTGGGTTTTCCATGCTTCTGGCCTGTTAATTTGGTCATTAGAGCCACACGCAAGTGATGATTCCCATCTTATGAGCTTCATGGTCATGTTGAGTTATGAATGATTTTAGGTGTTCTTGGAGATTTCCATTTTTAGAAGCTATTCAGAATTCATTAATTTGCCACTAAAAATGTTTCCTCTGTGGTCAAATGGCAGCAAGGAAAGGGGAATAGAACTGGGTATTGCAACTGTTTAAGATGGCTGAGGTTTTCAGAATGCTTGTTACATAAAGGAGAAATTATTGTGATTTAAATTACTAAGTGTGATTTTAAAGGATCAGTTTTAATATGATTGCTTTTGAAAGCTAATGTGTATTTTAGGTACAGTATTTAAGTTCCTCAGAATAATTTTTTTGTTCTCTTGTTTATTATTTAGCAAGTATTAAGATTTTTAAATCATTCTACAGATTAAGGAGTTAAAGCATTGTAACTGAAATATAAAAGCTTTGAAGACACAAAAGAACAAATTTATATTATTATTTTTATCTTTTCTAGTGTTAGGAGCCTAAATGTTTTGAAGCTGAAACATAAAGAATGGAGAAAGAAACAAAAAAATTACACTGAAAATACCAATTAAGCATGAATGTTGCCTGATTTATAATTCCATGTATAAAGATTATAAAGAAAAAATATAGCTCACGAAGGATGAGATGCTCTAAAATTGTAATTCTGACTATGTAATTGAGAATAATCCTGCTGAGAAAGAATAGGAGTTAAATAGAAGTTTAACTATGTCAGGAGCTCTTTGCTAAACTACAAATTTAAAAGAATACATATCAAGGCAGAAGGAAGAGTACAAAACTAGGGCTTTTTAAGAAAGGCAGGAACTTTAGTACACTTAATGATCATTGCCATTCATTCACTCATTCATGCATCAACAAACATTTAGTGGGAAACTTTTGTATGCCAGATTCTCTTGTTTGCACTGTAGGTACTAAAATATAAGAAATCTTTGCCCTCAAAAATCTACTATGATAACATTGGACTGTAATATTATAACTGACAGTGGAAGAGCTCCACCTCTGTTTTCTTTCCAAAATAGAAAATGGAGATTCAGCAAACTTAAGTGGAGATGCAAGCCCAAGCTGGGATGAGGGCTAGAGTTAGTACTTCTTAAAATGAGTTCAGGCTTCCAGTCCCAGACAAATGTATATTTGAGCTTACAAAAGAATTTACTCAAATAATTGTGAGAAAACATGTTGGGTAAATAATAGCATGAGAAATTTAGGTAGATTTGACAAGTAGAACAACTGAACTCATAGGTAACTGATTCATGGATCAGTGTTAATGGAATATAGATTCTGACCTTGCCCTTGCTGTTGAGTATTTATTGACAACTTCAGTAAAAATGTGCTTACGAGATCTTTAGATGATAAATATCTTGGAGGAGTAGCTTATATATTTGATCAAATAATCAGGATTCAATTCTCATATAAATTTAAAAGTAGTAATATAAGGCTAAAATGGTAGAGACTCTCTTGAGGGTAGTTTCTAGGGGAAAAGGGAATGTGAAGTTTAAATTGTTAATAAGGCAGTAGTTTGATGGTACTATTAAAAAAGAAAAGCTTGGCTGATTACTGCAAGGCTCCATAGATAAACTTGACTCACTCTAGAGGCCTAACTAGGGACATCACAACTTTCTTCACCTATTTGGTGTGCTGTCAAAGAACTGCCAGAAGAATAAATGAAGATCATTTTAGCACTATGAAATGAAAAACCTCCAGAAAAACTAGAGCTGTCCATCAATGGAGAGAGAGCTCCTTTGCAAAGCAGTGAAAGGGCTAGGCCACTTAACAAGAATTGTTTTAGGGAATCTTTAAGGTTTTCTATCTTTGAAATTGTATAGTTCTGTAATTTCACAAACTTGTCATGACACTTTGAGATGATAAGAGGAATTTGCTCCAGGGAAAATAATATGCATGGGAGTGGGACATTTATTTTTAAAACAGATCAAACTCAGTGGCAATCCTGAAGACTGTAATTAAAAGTTAGAATGGGGAGTGGCTATAGTATTTCTCTCTCAAACATTCTTGTGCTGTTCCCAGATAAGTACAAAAGTATGTAAAGAAACACAATGGGCTGAATTTGACCCCTAGTTTGTCGGAGAGGTAAAACATAGAAGTGTATTGGAGATCCCTTTAATTATTCCCTAATGTTCTGCTTCTCCTTTGATTAGAAGAAATACTTGCCAGGTTACAAACAAGAGGTTTCATTTGGGAAGCCAACAATCCTTGCCTTTGTATTGAGTTAAATATGGAGGTTTCATCTATAAGAGGAAACCATGTTTGGTTCCTAAGTACCTAAATACCACTTCTAACTTTGCTCAAATTAACCTCATTAGGCCTACCTGATATTTTTTTCTATCAAGTTAACACAAATGACTCTGGGTAGATTACAGTTCTTGTTCAAACAGATTCTACTTGAATTTAGAAATAACTTTGTCCACTGGGATCCAGGATTTGGGAAGATTTGGAAGATAACCTAATGTGGAATTCCTTATTTAACAAATGCAAAATTGAGTTCTAGAGCTATTGACTGACTTGCCCAAGGTGATTCTGTTTACAAAGTTAATATTAGAACCAGCTCTGGTGACTTCCAGTGAATTCACATCTTTCTGTTGTACCACACTCTTTCTTCTTTTAAACTATGTTAAAGGTATGCATTGTATTAAGATACAGAAGGAAAAAAGGAGCATATATCCACCTTGCTTCCATTAATTTCAAGGTGTTATATTTAAGTCTTAAGAAATATTTTTCAGTTTTATTAAAATTTGATCTCTGGAAATAAGTCAGTTGTTCAACTTCTGGAGAAAACAGAAGGGATAAAGATAGGATTCTGTGGTTAATTTCAAAAAGAATTTAGAGTTTATGACAGTCTTAGCGACTTCCCTAAATTATGTAATTACTATTCAAGTAGTAGATCAAGTATCCCGTTTTAGGACAGCTTGTAAACTGGGCAAATCTAAAATATCTGAACAGAACATCACTTCACCTAGGGTTGATTCACGCTTCTGAACATCCTGCAGAGGAGAAGGTCAGCATGCTTGCGTGTTTTGCTGCAAAGTCTTTAAGAGTTAAAATTTCTTTTCTCATGATTCTTTTGTTTATTCTTTCTTGTGATTGGAATGTAGATTTTAGTACTGGGACCTCACTGTTTTCCACAGTAATTGACTCTACATTGGATTTAATCATGACAATGGATTATCAGTTAAAATGAATTGCAGTGAATTGCAGTGATCTTTTCAAAGTGTTTTTTTATTGAGCAAACTCCTAATGAATATCTGACTCACTAAAATTTATGATAAAAATTAGAGATGCCCAATAAATGTTAATTGAATTAATTCCATTAAGATTTTGATAATTGAACTTATAAATTAAAAAAAATAATCTTTAGAAATAACCAAATTGATGCAATTTGTAGTGACTAAATGTTTTTGAGCTGTTCCTAATCATTAATTCCTAGGTTCATGCCATGTAAATTGACATAGAGCTTTAATATAATTATGGGACGTTGGGTATTATGGGCAAAGAGATATGAGTATATTAAGTAGGAGGTGAACAGATTATCAAATTAATGTTAATTCAGAAAATTGAAAATTATATGAATTTAAAGTTGAACTTAAAAAGAAATTAGGGTTCTCGAAAGTTGAATTCTAAGGAAATAATTTTTCTGGTTCATGTGACTTCAGTGAGGAGTACAGAATAAAGCTAGGGAAAAAAGTTTAGAGATTTACTTGGAACAAAATAGTTATGTTAATTTATTGCATGTCTTCAGTATATCTAATAAAGTATAAGTCACATTCTCTGGTCCTGCAGAATTTTTCTTTGGGAGTGGAGACAGGGTAAGACACTCACATATGAAGCAGTTTGTTATAACTGCCTGAGGTTTGTGTGATTATGAAAAAAGGTACAATACACTCTAAAGATTGTCTATGGGTTTTCCTCTTTCGTGTCTCCTTCCAGCCAGAAATACTTACTGTTTACCATAAGTACTCATATCCTGGGACCAACTCTTGACTGAGATTCAGTTGTATAAGAACTTTTTTCTGGGGCAAGGTCCTCATCTCAGAATTATGCTAGTACCTGACATATGTTCCCTCTCTTCGGATATTCTATCTTGTACCCAGACCCCTTGATTTCAATTCGGGCTAATCATCAGAATCACCTGTGGAGTTTTAAAATTCAGGCATTATCAGAATTGCTGGGGCTGCCGCCCAGACAAGTATATTTTTAAAAGGCATGTACATGTGTTTTGGATAACTTTTAACTATCCAACTTCTGATGCCAGTGATCTGCATCTCATTTGCTTATCTGCCTGATCCTTACTTCCTGCCTGATCATTTTCTTCCTGCCTATATAATGACCCCTCCTTTAGGTGTTTAATTTAATTTGTCTTAATCAACATTTGGGGGCCTAATTCTTTTATGATCATTAAAAAATTGAAAATTGGAATCAGTTGATTGAGTTATAGAGAACCAGACCTCAGTTAAAAATCTCTGCCATATGCATAGCATCTATTCTGGTCAGTGGATATGTATTTGTCCACTCCATTCATCCTTGTATGGAATATCCTATATATGTACTTTTATTGTGTTCTGTAATTGCTTTCAAACAAAATTTACTTACCTGTGTGTTGACTGTAGATAGCAAGTTGGATAAATGTGTGTTTTGAGCATGAAAATATACTTGTTTCTGTGGCTACCTGATTGTGAGATTAATTTGAGAAAAATGATGCCAGTCTATTTGGATAATTTCTCTAATATAATAAACATAAAACTTCTTATTCACATGACAAGTTTCTTCACATTTATTCTTAAGATGGTTTGTGAAGCTATTAATACAGATTAAGTGAAAAGAAATCAGATAATGTTTCACTAAATTTTATGGACGATATTCTCAACATTTATCAATAAAAGTAAGATTAGGAATGTCAGATTCATAGGCTGGTCTTTATAACTCTAAATGGATTTTTGGTTCCAATATTAATGTACTGTCATTCTAACATGATTTAAATATTTAGTGTAGATAAGACCAAAGTTAACAAATTCACTGGAATAACATGAATTAATTTTCTAGTTATTTGCTGGGCCAAGACCATGATACCATATATAAGTGCAGAGCAAATAAAAGTGAGGGTCTTTATAGCTTGCTGATGAGAAACAGCACATTCCACATCAGTGCATCTATCTGACTTCCCACAGATAAGGAGATTCAGAGCTATGTGCTTTCATGATTACTTGTTGGGTTGATGACATTTTGGCTATCACTGTTAATTACTCTTTATCCCCAAAGAATATGTTAAGGAATTTATCTATTAGTATTTCTTAGATTTTTGAATTACTTTGAGTCTGACATATCCCTTCATCTCTCATCTTTTATTTGTTGCCATACACGTTATGGTTATTTTTATGTTCATATGAGGTCCATCACTTTTACCCTGAAGCAATTTAGAGATCTCTTATAGGAAAAAGAAAAAGTAGAGGCAAAAATGAGGATGAAGCAGAGGAAAGGAAGTGAGTAGAGCAGAAGTCCAGCATAAAATGTAATGGATCTCAAACTGGGAGCTTGTCTCTTACTATCTTCGGAACACTTTAGACCAAAGGATTTGCTTTTGTAGATTTTTAGAATTGGATGTAACCTTAGAGATAATATAGTTCATAGGCTTCACTTTAAAAATAGGGAAAGAACAGAAAGGTTAAATGACATGGTCCTGGTCACACAAATAGTGGCATTGTCTACTGACTGGCCATCATGCTGCTACTCATCTTTATTTTTAGGATGAGCAAAGTAGGTCATTTGCCTCAGAGATTCAGGAAGTCTAAGATCATCAGGTACCTCAGTTTTGCCCAGTGAATAGGCATTTGCCAAACCTTATATTTTTTTTCTTGAAATTCTCTGTTTTTTTGTTTTGTTTTGTTTTGTTTTGTTTGTTTGTTTCTGTGGCTAAGTGGTCTCTATCATTTTTCTAGTCTGAGCTTTATTATTTATTTCTTTCAGGGGGCCTCTTTATACTTTTATTTTTTAACATTGGGTCTTCAGAGTTCTGTCCTTAGTCCACTGTTTTTTTTTTTTTTTGCATTCTTCATTCTTTCCTTAGGCAATCTCATTTACCATTTATTTAATGCTTATTAAGAGCCCAATACAATGCTAACTACTGTGGTAGATACTGGATAATGACAGTCAGGTCCCCTGGACCATGGAGTGAGTGATCTGATCAATTCTTGGGGTTTCAACTGCTGCCGATATTCTGAGGAGTCTTGAATCCGTACCTCTGGTTGTGGTCAAGGCCTTGAGCTATATGCATATAACTAGTTCAGATGTTCCACAGAAACCTTAAATTTGACATGTTTAACATGGACTTTATCATTTCCCTTTTCACCTCTTTTTCAAAATATGCTTTTCCTTTTGAATTTCATTTTTCAATATCAGTCACTTAGCTACTCCTTTATAAAGTTGAAAGTGAGCCTTGATTCTTGTTTTTTCCCTTCCCATGACTCATTCCTGGCCCCTCTACTGTACTCATATTATTCCTTTGTTGTCCCTTGTCTTCAGTTTTGCAGGAAGCTCTTCACTGAACTTCATTTCTTCAGACTTGCTCCTCTTTCCACCACCATCATGAAGTCCACTCTGCACGGAACTGCTGGAGTGATGGTCTAGACAAGAGCATAGTCTAACATCAGTAGTCACTGCTGAAAACCTTGCTTGGTTTCCCATATTCTACAGAGTAATACCCAAGCTCCTTAGCTTGGCAACCAAGGTTTTCTATGACCTGGCCCTACCTATGCTTCTTGCCTTGCATATCTAATTGCTTGCTGCTCTCTGATGATGTAATGTTATTTTCTTAGTCAGAGTTCTTGTTTATGCCCTTTGTCTGCCTGGCATATAATACCCAACTCATGTCTCCCTACTCCGTTTGTATCTGTTTGTAAACTTTAAAAAGTCACCATCAATCATTGTGTAAACAATGTATTAATCCAAAAAATGGATTAATGGCTTAATCCATTGATGATCACTACCTGAATCAATTATTTTATTAAGGGTTGCATAACATTAACTGCATCATTTTATAATTTCTTCCATATATACTAACTGTAACTCTACTATAAAGAAGAATTTTACCTCATCAACTAACAACATTTGGTTATCCTAAAATTCAGGTCATAGAGAATAGGACAAGAAAAAATGGTCATTCCTTCATTGGATTACCTAGCTAAATCTTAGTCATCCTTCAAGACTCAGTTTAGGAGATTTCACCTGTAGGAAATCATTGTGAATCCTGCAGAGCCAAACTAAACATTTCTTTTCCCTTCTGTGAAATTCCATACTCACCTCTGCCATTAACTTTCTCACGATGCATGGAAAGTATCATATTTTTTAACTGAAAATTCATTTCACTGTAGGTTGAAAGCAATGCTACGGAAAGCAACTTGGTAGAACACAAACTACCCAAATAATTGGTTCTAAATCATTATTGAATCTTTTTTTCCTCTGGGGGTAGTTTTGTGAACTGATATATACCTTAAGGCATTTTTTTCCATTTTCAGATTTTAAAAAATTAAAAAAAATTTTTAATTGGTTGTCAGCCATCCATGCTTACTTCAATGATCTATAATAGTTAAAAGTTGGAAGTAATATAAATGTTTTAAAATGGGACATTTCTTCAGAAAATTATGGTATTCCAAGCAGTAGAGTAGTATACAGTCATTAAAAATAATATTGTGAAAATATGGCCATTAGCATGTAAAAATTTTTATGTTGTAATATGAATTGATAGAAAAAGATTTAAAAAATACACTATGGTCCCATTATACTTTTAATTACTTGTAGAAGTGTCATCAGATTATTGTTGTCGTTGTTATTATTATATCACGAGGAAAAGATTTAAGCTTGATTTACAAGGCAAAAATAGTTTGGAGTAAAATTACTATTAGAATTCCCATAAGAGCTCATAAAAATGCAGGCTGCTCACAGTAAGGGGAACACACTCAGGAAGCTGCACTGATTGGAGTTTTAGACTCACATCTTCTGCCACCATAGCTCAGGTGCACAAGCACTCTGGCTGGAGTAAATGCATACTGATGTTGTCCTCTGCTGGTACCTAAGGATCTGGAAGGACGTGTGCTGGGATTATAACCGTATTTCCCTGGGCTGAAATTTGGCCCCAAATGGAGGGCAGAATAAATAAGTTTTCTGTACAAATAAGCTATAAACTAAAAAGTATTATTAAAGCTAGATTTGGATTTGTCACACTGTCATGATGTGAAAGCATTATTAATAAAAATTGTATCTATGAAGAATTGTGGTCCACGTTAAATTTAAAAACCATGATATACAAATAAGGTTTGTAAATGTTGTTCTCCAAGGTATATGCTTTTGTATTTTGTTTATGCCTTGATAAGGAGTTCTTAAACTAGATCCATGGATGAATTTCAAGGGATTGTGGTTTCCATGAAATTGTGTGTAAAATATTAGGTACATGCATTTTTTGTGTGTGGAAAGAAATGACAGCCTTATCAGATTCTTAAAGATGTTTATTACCTAAAATAAGGCCCCTAGTTTTTGTATCCATAACTGGAATAAAACACATTTCTGCTCATATGGAATTTTGGAAAACATCTGCCTGACCTGAAGTTTGATTAGTAGGTCAGCATTGTACACATAGTAAGATATATTCTTATTTTTCATAACTTCCACTTATGGTGTGAGTCAGAAGAATTTACTGTAAGAGTACCAGCCCAACAAGCCCCAATATTACATCCTTTCATTCGCACAAGAAATATGATATACACATTTAAAAAATATATTTTGTGTGTTTGCTGCCTGAAATTATTAAACTACTTCAATTAACACTTTGACTTTTTTTATACTAGTTCTGAGCTTTTCCAATGAGTAACTAGCTCTTTATTTTCTTATATAAGTTATATTACTTTATCCGTAGAAATTAAACAGATGGGGTAAGAAAAATACCACACTAACTCAGAGATTAGAGATAGAAATAGGGAATTTTGTCCTCTGGGAGTGGAACTGAGGAGGTAGGGATAGGCCTACCCAGAAGTGGCAGTGAGTCAAAGGCTCAGAGCCCAGAGGTCTAGGGACAAATTTTTTATTTTTTTTTAATGACAAGAGAAAGAAGTGAGAAGGGCTGTTTGTGCTTTAAACTCATGTTGAATTAAATGAGTCATGTGTTGGTACCATTCATTTACTCCAAAAGACATCATTAAGAAATTCCCAACTACGAAAGAGATAGTAGAAATTTAAGAATATCAGATGTGTAACCAAAATCCCCAAATCCAATCCCAGCTTGACCATTTACCTTGGATAATCTGCTTAACTCTTCTATATCTTAGTTTCCTTATGTTTAATAATTGAACTAATCTCATAATGTTCCTCTGAGGATTAAATTAGTAAATATGCATGAAATGCTAAGAAGAAAGTGCTGTAAACATGTGCTTCTGTTGTACTGGACAGAGCTGTGGAGGGGTTGAGAAACAAGAATAATAGAAAATGCCTGTGAATATAGCGGTGCATGTTTGTTGAGAAATTACCCCTCCTCTGTTTGCTGCCGCCACCACCATGTGCACACACACACACAGATACCCAATCATTTGCCCTCCAGATATGGGAGTGACAAAATCTTAATCTTAATGACATATACTATTAGGACAGTTTTTGACATAAAAACTGCTGCACTCATGGTACATGTGTTTGAGAAGTTGTATAATAATCATTTATAAAATTAAGAAAAAATGCTTTTTGATCCACTTGGCTGGTTAGTTGTCTCAGATGTAGACAAACTTAGCTGTGTAACAGAGGTGTGACGCTGTGAATAGTGTTTTGTTATCAGAGCACCTGTTTTTCTCTGGGCATGTTTACAAAGTTCTTATGGTTAGGTTTATTTACCTCATGGCTAAATATTGACATATTCAAAAGAAGTTCCATGCTAAAAGCATGACACATACAGACTCTTCTTAATTTTTTTTAGTGTTTACATCATTCAATAACATCTGAAGAAACCACCACCTTTTTCTTATTTTTCATTTCTATGACATCTGTTCTCCTATGTTGATTATATTCCTCCAGCAAGCTTCCTCTTCTTCACTGTCTCTTTTGTTTCTATGGCTTCTGTAACTCAAGGTTTTGTCATATTGTCAGCTTTCAGGTCAAAGCCCAATACTGATATTAATCAGATGTTGAACTAATTTAGCGGTTTGAGCCATTGTTTCTGAAAAAAAAAATCAACAAACAGGGGCACAATGGGGCTTCTTTGTCTTTTCTAGATTTAAGTATAGGTTTAGGACATGGTCAGATCTCAAAGTTATTTCACTACTGTTACAATTAAATCATACAAAAATTAAAGTACCCTACAAAAATTAAAGTCTCCTACAAAGATTCTTTAGTCTCTCTTTATCTGTGGTGCCTCCTCTCTGTATAATTTGCAGACCCCACAATCGAGATGTAATGCTTGAAATAGTTTTGATCTTTTTTTTCTCACCTGCACCCCATCTTATCTCAGATGCAGCATGAAAAAAAAAAGTGAGAGCAGCCAGGGTGGTTGGAAATATTGTAACTGCACCTTTTAGGATTAGCTCTAGGCTCAGTTTACTAGTCTTTTTAATCCACTTACTCATCAAGGTAGATATGAACTCAAAGCAGATCAGATTTTGTTTAAAAAAGAAGGAAAACTAGAGTTAGAGTTCATTATTACTAGGCATTGTGAGCAAAAAGAAGAAAGAGTAGGTTCTATTTGAATGTTTATGTAAACAATTTATATAGTTCTCTACTATTTTTTCATTTGTCATTATCTTTGGACACATGGTAGATATTTTAAAAATAATGTTCATATGCTTTAAACATTAGGTTTGTCAGGAATGAGATTTTGGCATGCTTTTATTTTTGTGGAATATTGTTAATTTTTCTTAAAGGAGCTATATTTGCATGTTTTGTTGATAATTATTTTTACTCTTAAAATATATTTGTGAGTTGGGTATAGTTCTAAGTGGAAAGCCTTTTAGTGACCTGTAATCTTTATATATTTAAAACTTTTTTATATTTTGAATACATTATTTTCAGGATCATCAAATTTGTCCTGGGGCTCATTTTTAGAAGACTGACCATGTAATCTTGTAAGAATAAGCACAATGGAACTGGTAACATGGCCTAGAGTCCGATACATTTAGTTTAAAGACTTAAATATTAAAAGTATTATATGCAATAATGGAATAGTTCTATTAGAAAATTAGGTTATGAAGTGACCAATTTTACTCAACTGGCTATTAATTATATTTTAAAAAGACTGCTGTGAAGCAAAGCCATGGGGAAATAGCCTTAGAGTTAAAAAAAAAAAAAAAAGTAAAACACTTACTCTATGTTGGAAAAACTTATTCTAAGGTTGGAAAAAAACTTTGTATTTCTAATCTGAGAAATTAAAAATGTGACTGTTCAGTCTGGATGTCTATTTAGACTGGTGATTCCATAAGTTTTATCAGTTTAATTGTGGAATCTCTTACATTATCTTCTCTTCATTTTGGCCTATGGTTTTAAAAAAATTTCTGAAATGAATTTAGACTTACAAAAAAGTTACAAAATTAAAAGCTAGCTTCCTTAAATCCTTCATTCGGCTTCTGCTAATGTTAACCACTTACATAACTGCAGTACAATGATCAAAACCAGAGAGTTAACATCAATACGAAACAGTTTCTGAATATATACCTTACTCTAATTTTACTAATTTTCTTACTGATGTTATTTTTCAGATCCAAGACCCAGTCTAGAATCCTACATTGCATTTAGCTGTTACATGACCTTAGTCTCCTCCAGTCTGTGACGATTCTTCAGCTATTCTTTGTCTTTCATGACCTTGACAACTTTGTTGAGTACTGGTCAATTATTTTGTCGAATGTCTCTCGGTTTGGGTTTGATTTTCCATGAGCGGATTGAGGATATGCACTTTTGACCAGAAGACCACAGAAGTGATGTGTTTTTCTCAGGGATTCATATGAAGAGATACACAATGTTTCATGACACTATGTTTATGTTAATCTTGATTACTTGATTACGGTGATAGCTGCTGCATTTCTCAGCTGTAACTTTACTATTGTTCCCATTGAATTAATAAATATCCTGGCAAGCAATACAAGAGATTATGCAAATATCTTTCTTTTTTAAGTTTTGCCCACTGATTGTAGCACCCTTCGGTAGTTCTTGCTTACAACAATCATTACTATAATGTTCTAATGATGATCTTGTATTTCCTTCTTCTTTCTTTGGAATTTTTCTGTAAGAAAATGCTGTTCCTTCTTTCCAGTTTTTCTTGTTTCCATGTTCAATGATTAATTTACATCACCAATAAATTTTGTCAGTCCCTCATTGTAGACACATGGATATTTATTTTTATTTTATGTTATGGTCTGCTAATATCTTTATTATTTTGTTGCTCAAATTTTTTCCTTTTTTGGCCTTTGGGGTCTTTTCAGGTGGATTTCTGTGTCCTTTGAGAGGCCCCTGTTTTGTTTTTTTTTTCTAGTACTTTGTTATTTTCTGGCACCACAAGTTGTTCCAGGCTCATTTTGTTTTTCCCTTGGCTCATGATTGGAATCAGCTACATCAGAGAGTCCCCTTATTTGTACCTACATACCACAGCTTCAAACAAGAAAAAGATTTCCTAGTATTAGGTCTCAGGAGCCCATACAGATTGTTTTTGCTACTCATTGAAAGTTTGGAACACTTAACAAAAGCAAAATATAATCTATCGATTAAAATTAACACTTCGGCTAAAAGTCTTGTATATTACTGTTTGGTTTTGGGACTATAGAGCTTGTTTATATTATTCTTTCCTGCACTACATCTTCTCAGTTGCAGTAGTACACAAAGATATTTATCTTGCTCCTTTCCTGGCCCCTCATCCTTGACAACTAAGTGGGCATCTTTGTGGAAAATAATGCAGGGTCAACAAGATCACAACCTTAGTGCTAAAACTGCTCTTAATGAGGTGCTGTGTGTGAATTAATTAAATTAGTTTATCCCTCCTGTGGCAAGCTCTGTTTAGTGTTTGTCTAGTTGACTAATTTATGAGGATAAAATTGTAGTACAGTCTCTGCCTTGCTTGTTTTCATCAAAGAGATGGGCTAATTTGAAATGAAACTTTATCAATCAGATCATATAGTTGGTTTACCCTCACAGCTCTGACTAATGAAGTAAGGCTGCTTTTCTTTCATACATGGCACATCCTGTTGCAGCTGAGGGGGGGGGGGTGCATTGCCTATAGATCAATTATAATACAGACTGCTTTTTTTCCCCCTAGCAAATAGACAACCACCTTTTCTGTTTTCTGTTTCTTGGTATGTTTATGTATTTATGGTTATCTTTCTTTTTTATGTTGGATATGAATTTAAAGTGGAAAGTGTATAAAAATGCTGGTTTCTATTTGTTAGGAGAGACCAAAGATTATGCATTTCATATTGGAACAGCGGTAGCTAAGAACTCTTAACAATGGGAGAAGGAATAATGGTACAACTGGCAGAGAAATGGAGAGTTTTGAAAGGCAATATTCTTCAATGTTGGGAAAGTAATGAAAGGTCAAAATGAAGCTCAATAGAAAAGCCATTATGAAAGGAAGGGGGGGGAATTTGGCTTTTATGTTGCTGTCAGGATTTGGGATTTGTTTTCTTTTTATTCTGACAAAACTCTTTTGGGGTGTGTTTTTTTCTCTTCAATTCAAACAGTTTATACAAGTGTTATTTTAAACTTCCTTGTGTTTACATCATCATGTCTTTTCAAAGGAAACTTTTTTCGATTTTGTTATCTGGGAAATTGTAAGGACAGAGCCACTGTTGTAGGACATGCACATTCACACATATAAGCATTAATGTGACTATTTCTATTTTTACTGCCTGACTGAGAACTAAATAAGATAATGCAAGAATACTTTGTAGAGGTTCCATTAAGAAGTCTATATATGTACTTTGATGTATTAGTATGATTAGTTGAAACTTTATATTACTTTCTAGTCACTGATAATTTATAAAATATTCACCATGTAAAAATATTTTATAAATGCAGAAATGACATAAAGCTCCATGTTAGACAGCATGTCAGTGGCAAAAGTGGATTTAGGATTTTGAGTACTGACTTCTGTACTGTCATCAGGCCACTAATCTGCTTGATTTTCTGAAAGGATTTGCGGCCCGAGGAAAGAAGATGCCAGAGACACATTTCCAAAGAGATGAGTCACTTGGGTGGTTTGATATAATAAATCTGTGTTTATTTTGCAAAAGGCTTTTGAACAGATATTAGAGAAACAAATTTCATCATTATGTTCAACTTTATACTTCATAACATTGTACTTTCTGTTCCAATAGTTAGCAGCACCAAGTTCATAGTTCTCTTCCTGTTCTCTTATGAGTTTGTTATTAAAAAAAAAAGCAGAGATTTTTAGTGTTTTATTAGAGTAACTTAAAACGTTATTAGTATCCTTTGCCTGAGCTATTAAATCAGCCTTTAGTCTTTCTAATACTATGCTCTGCTTTGCCTATGGCACTTCTTGCTACGAAACATTCTGGATCCCTACTGCTCACATGTCTTCTTCCTGACACCAGAGTCCTTGTATGATGTTAACTCAATCTACTTTTCTTACGTTTGGATGTTTACCATCCAAATCAAACTATTTCATCTTCCCTGAACATGCTCCAGATCTCTCCCTGCTGTGTATTTGCTCACGTTATTCCATTTCCTAGCAGTAACCATAGCACTCATTTTTGCTGAGTTGCCCCATCTCTTTTTAAGTGCATATCTCATGCTCTTGATTTTGTGAAAACTTTCTTGTCCAGGAGTTGTAAGAACAAAGTTCCTGGTCTCATGGTCCTTGACTTCTGGTTATGGATGAACTTGTAGACTATAAGCAAGTAAATACAACTTTAAAATACTTAATTTCTGATGCTGATACATGCCGTGAATATATCATATAATTATGATGAAATTATACTTGGCACAGGGAGGAGGAGAGTGTAGGCCAGATTTGATTGAGTGTTCAAAGTAGGTCTCTTTGAGAAGGTGGTATTAGACTATGACTTGAATACAAAGAAGGTGCTATCCTTCTTTGTAAGAAGGCTAGATCTGGGAAGGGTGAACAGGCACAAAGGTATTGAGAAAGGAGAAATCTTGGTGAGTTCCCAGAATAAGAAGGTCAAGTTTCTACAGCACACTTAGCAAAGGGATGGTGATAAGAGATGCCCCGATATAGCTGGGGAGTCTCCAGGCCAGTTCCTGGTAAAGATTTAGGCACAAGAATGTAATGATCTGTTTCTTTGCAATTCATTTCATTTATTCCAATTATTTGTATAGTCCTTTTTAAATAATGGATTATAAGATCTTTTGATGCAGGAATTATATTTTAGTTTTGTTTCATAGATAAGAAGCAGTCAGTAAATATTTGTTGAATTGCTGAGTGAATGAAGCTGAGAAATTATTGTCATAAGTGTTTGAAGTTAATATTTTACCAAAGCAGAAAGAGTCAAGATCAAACTTGACTCTTTTCTGGTGGCCATTTCCATGATCCTTTGAGGAAGAAAGAGATGTAAAGAGTATAAATTAATATGATAGGCGCAGTACAGTGAAGGGACTATGAATGTGAATTTAGGAGTCAGATTGTCTAAGTAGGAATCTCAGCTATATCACTGACTTACTGGATCTTTGGAAAGTTATTTCATCATAGTCTTTGTTTCCATACCAGTAAAATAGTGATAGTAATATTATTTACATTATTAGTCTGTCACGAATCTTAACTGAAATCATCCATGTAAAACACTAAGAATGATGCCTGACACATGACAAAGACCCAATAAAAAATCCCCCAAACATTAGAACAGAGGCTTTCCACAGAGTCACTGTTGGAAGGCTCTTGTCAAAATTCTTTCAGGCTCCCTAACAATTCTTGACCTCCTCGCCCACTTTATATGGGGCTTTAGGATGATTCTGTTCATAGTTATTAAGGTGAAACTAAGTAACTTAGTCTTTAAAAACTAAAAAGACTAAAACAAAAACTTCTTCAAGTTTTATATCTTCAAGAAGTTTTAAACACTTCTTGAAGAAGTATATCTTCAACATATAATATTTTTGGAGAGAGGGATTACAGCCATTTGGTAAACAGGTACAATCTAAACATACCTTATTAATTTTCTTTTACCATTTATTCAATTATAAAATTGTATAAGAAACTATAGCCTGGCTTTAGCCCTGATGATAGCATGTTCTAGAACTTCTATCATTATATATGTTTATAGATATGCCCTGCATTAACATCATAGTACTATCTTCAGTGTCTTTGTTGAAGGACTGTGTTATAGTTGAGATCATTTTCTAACAGCTTCCTCAGTACGAAGTCCCAGACAGCTCTGTGTCATAAGAAATTTCATGCTCAATGGCACTTGTAGAAACCGCAAATGGTGGAGAGATGAGCTTTATTTTTTGCTTTGGGAAGAAGCCAGTAGAATTTGTATATGCATAAAGAGCAAGGTGTTAAGTAATAAATTCACTCTATGTTCTTTAATCAAATTATATTTTTGAACTTTATTTCAGGCAAGCTTGGATTACATCAGCCCATTTTTTTGGGTGCTCTTTCATTTTAGTCTCCTTAATACACTGAAATTTTGGATTGGGAAACATGGTATAAACTAATGGTGGAATTCAGACTGCAGTTCTTTGAGGGTGTGGTTTATTGTTCCTTTTCCAACTCTTAAATAATTCTGAACATTTTAACCAGCCAAATAGAAAAGTCCCTCAAGGCTTTTTGTACAGTTGTTATGTTGCTCTTCTGCTGCTCCCAGTAACATTACATAAGTTACCTGGAAATTGTGAAGCTTGGGTGCACTGAGCCAGACAGTCAGAATTCCTGGAATTCTCACTTCCTCAAACATACGAGTAAAGCTGAATCATTTTTGGAAGATAAGAAACGATCTGGAAGAGGTGTTAAAAATGAATGATACTTGCTCTAATTATTGTTCTTTTCTATATAGACAAAGCCAAAAAGGACAGAGGCAAACCATGTCCCCAAGGATTTGTAGTCCAATTCAACTTTTTCAAAAAGTTTGGGTTAACTTTAAATAACCTCTTGATGTTTAGGCATTACTCTTCTTTATAGGTATTTTTGCTAGTGTAGGAGTTACTTGAAAATGAGCAGAAGTTGCTGTATTAAGATTCTGAAATTCCCCCACCCCACCCCCCAAAAAAACATACTTTTTGAATCAAAGAGTATGAAGACTACTGTTCTTCAACTTCGACTCTGTTTGGTTATGAGATTAGACTGTTTCAAGTTTGTTCTTCTTTCAACAGTTTAGATCACTGTGGTATATTTAACTGAATTTATTGCCACAGAATAAAGTTATGAGATTCATTTTATGTTTATTCTCAAATATGGTTTAAAAATCTAGAGTAATTTATAACACAGAAATGATCCAGAGTCAAATCCCAGCTTTGTCTTTGACCTTGCTAGGAAAGGGCTCTCTCAGAACTTCACCCTAGATGTAGGTCTGCATTCTTTGCCCTACAACATCCTCTCTAATCCTATGGTAATTTTGATTTTTACTTTCAAATATATACTTTCTCTGGTTACATTAGTTAATAAGTAATTATTCATAAGTGGTACAATTTCAGATTTTAAAGTATCATGAGATATACTTCACAACTTAAAACGTTTTCTTTAATCAGATCTTTGAACCTAAACTAGAAATCATCTGTGTCTTTTTGACGTTTTTGTTTGGAAGTTGACCTCAAAGTAACCATTGTTCTCAAATGTTCATGCAAACTGAAAAGAAACTAGCATCCAGATTCATTATTGGTTGATACTCTCTGATAAAACCAGGTTAAATTCTTTGGAATTAGGTTTCTGATGATTATTTTAGGACAATCTTTTCTGAATTATTTTACTAGTACTTTATCTTCAGGGGTCATTTATATTTCTAAGTGCTGGATGGAAAAAGAGCAAGAGGAATATCAGAATATTATTTCCTTTAAAATCTTCTGACTCTATACTTAATTATACTGGCTTCCTTTGATTAGACTAAGTCAAGACACTGGGACCATGCTTTATTCATATAAGTTCTATATTCTGATGCAATGCCCACAGCAGATGTCCAGTAGATAGTTATCAAATGCCTAAATCACTCTGATACTATTTTAGTTGTAGCTGAATTGAACAAGAACTAAACTTCATTTCTTGAGTAAATGCCAGGTTATAACTAGATATCCTTAATTTGACAATGGTTCATTGAAAGCAAGATGGACTTTAACTCTTCTGTTAGCAACTTTATAACTAAAGTGGCTCTCAAGGTAGATTAGCAGTGAGTATTCCTGCTAATCATGGGGTCAGGGAATAAAAGCAAAGATATGCTGTGCAGTATTCAAACCCAACATTAATGACATGTCTGTCATAATATTTGGAGATGAACCTATCAAATTCTGTAAATAATTAATTCTGAACATAGTTCTGTAAGGAATACTATTTTTTAGTATTTGTTTTCATTACACTGATAATGAGAAAAAAGAATGATCAATTTTCTCTTATGCTATCATGGCTTTTTCTCTTTGTTTAGCTTTAATGTTTTACAGGAAATTGTGGCACATTGGAACCAACTCACCATAGACTTCTGTTATACTTAGAATGCTGTGCATTGCACTGTAAAATACATTAAGATAATAAAATTCTTTTCTTGAAAGCACATTAATTCCAGGTGTGAGTTAAGGTAGGAGGTTGAAGTTGAGAGAGCTGGATCCTCACTTGAATTCAATCACTTATGCTGTAACTTTAGGTAAATTTTATAACCTTTCTATGCCTTTGTTTTATTCATAAATTATGATGATAATAATCTATGCTAACTTTTTAGATAATTGTGAGGATAAAATGAAATAATAAATTTGAAGTATTTTGAAACTTTCAAGGTATTATTATCTACTTTCATTTTTATTGGATGACCTGAATTGGAAAACATATTCCAGTTTTCTGCTTCAGCAACTGATCTTCAGGGAGCAGTAAACCCATCAGATCCCATGATTATCTTACCTTTTTATACTTTATAAGCGCAAGAGAATCTATGCATATATTTTTCATTACTCTGCCTAGTCCTGTATGCTATAGAGGGAAGGGAAGGGTGCAGAGTTATTCCCTTACCCGGTTACTCCATGTGTATATTCTATATATCAGTATGATTTACCCAGATATTTTCCTTGTTTTTATTTTTTTAAATTTTAATTATTTATTTATTTTTTTAGGCAAGCTAACCCTTGGTTGACCTCACAGATTGCAAGGACCTTTTTATCTTACAATTCCTTATTTTTAAATATTTTATGCCTACTGTACCTGGTTTTCCTAGGTGGTCTCCCATCCAAGTACTGACCAGGCCTGACCCTGCTTAGCAGCCAAGATCAGATAGGATTTGACTTGTTCAGGGTAGCATGCCGTAGATATTTTCCTTCTTTTTAAATTATGAAAACCTTGAATTAATTTTTACTGTGGACATGGAATCTCAATAAGTATAATTATTTCTAAAGAGTTTGTGTCAGTTTTTTCATATCATTTCTAAAGATATTGTGTCAGTTTTTTCAATTCTTTCACATCACCCATTATATTCTACATTTGAGGAAGTTATCAATTGATACAAGTATTTCTACATTTAAAGAGAGTTCAATTGCATCATTACTGACACCAACTTTTTAAAACACACTTATTATTTTATAGGAGTTTGAGATTTACAGAAAAGCTGTAGTACAGAGTTCCCACATACTGCCCCTCAGTTTTTTTTATTATTAATATATTACATCCAAATGGCACATTAATTACATTATAATTAAGAAACCAGTAAGGATACATTATTCTTAACTAAAGTCTATACTTTATTTTATTATTTAGTTTTTTCTTAATATCATCCTTTGTATTTCTGTTCTAGGTCCTCGTCCCAGATACCTCATTCCATATTATATCTTCTTAGGCTCCTCTTGACTATGACTGTTTCTTAGATTTTCTTGTATTTATAATCTTGATGAGTTTGAGTACTGCTGATAATGACTCTCCACCATATTTTCAAGCCTTCTTTTTAGAAGAAAGTGAGGAGACCTATCCTCCCCCACACAAATAAAATCCCATGATGTGAAGAAGGATATTGTTTATTGGAAGCTGTAAAATAGGTAAGGCTCACAAAAGGTAACCGAGGAACTCTAACAAGAGGTGGGATTCCTTCAGCTCCCTTTGTGCTTTTGACAAACCAGCTCATAAAGTAGATAAAGAGACTGAGTAGTGGAAACGACCATGTTATATTATCAGTTGTGGCAATTAAATATTTTTCTTAATGAAGGAGAAAGAGGGAAAGCAGTCATCAAAAGGCTTGAATATTATTTTATATATTTGAGTTTTATTTCAATTTATTCTTAAAGTGATTTTTTAACACACACGTAAAGCTTTACATTTTAAACCTAATGCCTGAGACCTTGTGTATTGGAATAAATTTAAACTCTTTTACAGCCTATTCTTTCATAAAAGGCCAATTTTCATCAGAAGTATCAAGATCAAAATACATATAAGTATTACTTGTAGATTCCAAGAAGTGATTCAGTTATGGTAACATTGTTTAGCATCACTTGCCAATGACAAGATGGCTTTAAGTGTTTATTATAACCCCGAGTTTCTGTTTCTATTAATACTTGAAGGGATTGAATCATTGACTTTTTGAAGCAACTTCACCACAGTCTATGAAATGATTACTTTTCATCATCTCAGCATCATTACTGGTCTTATATCTTATGGCCTAGAACCCGTCCTTTGCTTTTTTGGCAGTTGTTCAGTTTTCCTAAACTTCCTGAAATAGAAGTACCATAACATGCAATTTATTTTACTTTAGGCAAGATATTTCCTAAGGGGGGAAATGTTCTGTGCTTCACACCAAAGAAGGTGAAACTTTTCAGGGACTTTTAAATCAGGGGGTAATGTGGCTAAACAATCAGTCAGAAGGCATTTATTTCCTTTAATACCTGACATTTAGTTCCCCAAACCAACAGCTCTTTCAATTGTTCAGCTTGCATTGGTGCTACACTTGTGCTTTGCATTGAAGCCCCTTTTAGCCAGTGTGAAATGTATGAAGCTGTAGCAGGCTAATGTGAGCGGGAGACAGATGGTAGTTCTTCCTTCCTCTTTTGATTAGTTTGAGTTTAAAGATTTCATTGTGATCAAAAATTTGGTGACTGTGTTTATCTGTTTGTAGTTCTTGCTTTAACCAAAGCCGTTTATACTTTATTGCCTCAAAGCAATTAAATGGAGTGAAGATGCTGGGTTCCTAATTCGGCAAATGCATTCGGAACATGTAGTGACTCGCTGGCTCATAATTCACCTTAAAAAAATATTCTACTAGGAGTGTGAAACAACACATCCCTACAGTGGTGAAAGACAAAGTATTTTCTCATGCCACGAGGGAAAACAGAGCAAGGAAGGTAGACTGAGTTCCATTACATACTTTTAGAGTGAGTGTTAATTGCAATGGGCAGCCTTAGATTTGAAATGTCATTCCAGTGTTTATCAGAACTTCCTCTGTCCATTCGTTTGTCCCTTCTTTAGTCCTTTATTCCTTTGTTCTTTATAGTTTCCATTCTATTAGTCAATTAATTATAGTTTGGTTACTTCTGTACTCCAAAGGACTTTTGTACATCTTTGCTTTTTGATTCAACTATTATTTCTAAGATTCAGAACCAAAATTTATCAGTTTGCATTGCCTGAGAATTTTTTTTTTTTAAACCAGACACCAGCATGTGACTCTTGTGAACAGTGCTTTGGGGACAGGTGTGGGAGGGATGGTCCAGGGATCATGATTTGCATAATAAAGTACCCTGGCTAAGGCTACAGTAGAAAGAGTAGGTTCTTGCACCCTTCCCAGAAAGCCTGTTTAGGTGCTGCCACAGGCTGGAAAAATTTCCATGTAAGGGCTCAATTCAAGTCAGGGTTACAGATCAGTTGCCTTGGGTTTTACCACAAATGTAAATAAGAGAACCCACCATACAGAGTCATCTGTAATTTCCCCATTAACTAGTCCCTTCACTCCAAGTGCACACAAGCCAGAATGAATGGCTGCCACCCAGGCAGCAGCCCTGGCATGAAGAGAGAAAGAAAAAGACATTAGGTTTTTGTTTGGTTGGTTTGTCTGTCTTGGTTGGCTTTGGGATGAAAAGAATAGGGGTAGGCTTGTCTTACCTCTTATTACAAATGTAGCAGCAGTTTTTGTGTTTGTTATTTTTTAAATCTTTTTTTTTTTTTTTTGGTGCGGGGGGAGGCGAGGTATTAATGTTTTTAGCCATGTGTTTTAGAAACCTGGTGCTAATGTTTAAGTTAAAATAGGCATAAAGGAATATTAGAGTATCATGCTACAAGTAAGCTAGCAAATGAGCAATAGACAATAAAAAGGAAATGAGAGAGTTTCTCCATGCCTGTTTTGGATATTTATATGAATTTTGGAGCTCTTCATGTGCCTCCAACTCACCCACACAACACCATTAAAAAATATGGTGTGTGTATCAAATACAGCCTGAATTTCCATGAAAGCATTCCAAAAGAAACTGTGAGTTGCCCATGTAGCCATTTTTTTCCCTGAATTTTCCTGTGTAAGTGGAAAAAAAGAGCTGTTCTGGTTTCAGCCATACTCGGACATACTGGCTTCATACCTGTTTCAGAATGTGCTTGCATAGTACTAACGGCCATCTTTAAAGAAAGTGCCTCATAAAAAAGGACAACAGGCTAATTTACTTTATAGTAAATAGAAGGAAAATGATATTAAAAGGATTATAAAAACACATTATCTCTCTTCCCCCCGCCCCTCTCTGAATGTTGAATGCCCATCTCAGGAACAATCTTGGGAAACCACAGGGCAAAATTCCAGGACACAATTCTTTTTTTTAATTAATAAAATCTGAATCTATTCTAGGTGCCCTGGGTGCTCTTCTCATCCTGAATATTGATAGAATATGTAGCCTGAAGAAAACTGTACTGTAGAACAAATGGTATCTTTTCTATTCTTTGCAGCGTCTGTTCTGTGCCTTCGTTTTGCCATGCAAATGTGACAAAGCAGCAAGCGCACGCATGTGTGAAGGCTGCTGTAAACTGCAGGAGGACTTGTGAAGCCAAGTGAGGGATTTGCTGTTAGGGATTTGACATCAATTTTGCCTTTTGTCTTTGTGGGCAGCATGAAATGAACTTGAGAGTTTAGGTCTTTTTACGTCACATTAAAAGTTACGAAATGCTTTAGGTGCATTCGTGGCTATTTTTTTTCATGAGCGGAAACCCCAATGTGTGGTTAGTGAAGTCTGAGGGAAATATCAGCCCCAGCTAATCTAGAAGAAAAAATGAAAACATACATCCCTTTATCTCCATCAGAGCCTTCTTACCTGGTAAGGGATACTCTGGTGGTCCTCTTTGGGATAGCAAGGAATATGATATGGCCAAAGGATTTTTTTGTGTGTATGAAGTAAAATAGCCTGCAACCTTAAGTTAGGCCTTGTCTCCTTTTTCTTTATTCTTCTTCTCTCATTCCCTTATTCTTCTGAAGGAGATGTGTTCTGAACAGGCTTTATTGGGTTTCTGCCAAGCACTGTGTGAGATTACTAAACAGCCTCCCTGAAGCCCACTCGAACCGTAGGGAATAGAAGCAGCCCTCTACTCACAGACAGATTTTACCACGTGCCTCTCTCTCCCACAACCACCCTCTCATTTGACAAATACAGGCTTGGAAACTTTCCCCTCTCCAGTCTGGCATTCAATTTTGATACCTGGTTCTCATAGTTAATCAAAGTGTTCTGAGATCTATAAGCAGGAAATGATTCTAATTTCTCCATCAGAGGCATTTAGGAAAAGAGAGCTGAATTAACTGGTAATCAGAGTGCAAACATCACTATTCTGCTCTTTAAGAGATTTAGACATCTGTGTTAGCGTACAAAGGTCATTTTAGGCCCAAGGGGTTTTACATTGTTCCTTTAAGTTAGACCTTCAATGTAAACTATTTTCAACACTTGCCATGAAGAACAAATGACCTTTAGTTACTTGCCCAGAAGACAAATGGTACATTAACACAATAAATATAGTTTGCGGGGATCTCATCTCATCCTGGCCTTAACTTGCTATTAGAATATTTTAAAACTATAGAATTTTTGAAAATCCTTATGGATTAAAATTAATTTGTGATATTTTACTTTTTGAATTCTGTGGAGATTTTAGTATAATGCTACTTAATGGAAATCACCTAATATCACCTATAATATTCAGAACACATTTTGGACTTGGTTATTTATAGTGGAAAGACTTAAAACAGGTTTGGGTAAGAATGAGGTTGGGTTCCAGGAGAATTTTTAAGTATTAACAATTCTTACCTATGGCAAAATGAAATATTTAATATTGAACATCTTCAAAATTAAATGTAAAATGATCTCATCAGTTCAAGTACAGATTTAGTGATACTGTGGGTCTTTTTATAACACATTGAGCAGAGATGCATTGTATCTGGGAAGCTGGCAACTCATAACAGATATTTAATAAGACACAGCCTATAGTATAAGTAGCTGAGGAATTTTTTTAACCTTAAGTGTTTTAAGTCACTCTTAAATAAATTTATGATGAATCATTCAGATATCTGCATTTCTTCCCTCTATTTAAAGTTTACACTTTTGAGAGTTTGACAAACTAAAAAATAACTATTTTAGTTTTGTTTCAGGGAAATAATATTTAGTTTTCCTCTACTATGTTGTAATTGGGAAATAAAGGTGTTCCCTGATGCTGCTATGGGAGAAGAATAAGAGCCAAAGTCCTATCATCTGCTGTGCCCTGGGTATGGAATGCACTAAAGCTTAATGTCATTTTGCCTCCTTTGAAAGATTTCTGTGTTGGTGAAAAAGAAGACACTGGCTACTGTGAACATGAAGGACAGAGTTATTTTCTCATATGCTGGCAGCTGCTCTTTTAATAGGGCAGACATTAAAATTTGTAATGATGACAGCCTATTTAAATGGGATCCTGAACTACATATTCACTATCTTTCCTTGGGAGAAATATTTGTGAAAGTAGAATGTTGGTAATTACAGAGGTAATTTTTGTTGCTCTGGAGAAACTTCTTGTCTTAAATGGAGTACTAAGGATTGCCTATTTTTTTAAATGAAGAAATAGGCTACGCAAAATATTCAAAGAAATAGCAGGAAAGCGTTTGGCTTTATCTTGAGAATCCAGTGTCATGTACCTGTTTTGTGTCCCTTTTAATGAATATTCATGAAATATTCTGTGTTGTGCAGACTTATAGTCTCTTTATAGTATTTACCTTTTGATTTTGGTAAAAGGGGCACTAATTATATATTTAAAGAATGCAGCTTGGATTTTGAAAGTTAAAATATAAACAGATATTTATATAAAAATATATAAAATATATAAAATAGTATAAAGAAAGATTTTTCTAAGTTTCTTAAATTTACATTTTATTTTTAGATAAAGGAAGCAAGGCGTACATTTTACTCTAGTTCTAATTCTAGGTTATTTGGAAATCTACAGTATTTCCATTACCTACATCGACTTCTGATTTTAGCAAATGCCTGTGGCACAGTAATTTGTTTAGTGTTCTTTTCTAGGTGGCATACAGGCAACTCTAACCAGTTTTTATTTGGAAGCCAAAGCATCATATAAGATGTTTTAGGCTTCTTTTGATAATTAAAATATAACCCATAGCAGACATGGCTGATGAAGGGAATGCATTAGATTTAATGTGTTTAGATTTCAGCAAGGCATTTGTTAATGATAGTGAACACTGTAATAGTGAAAACTAGTGTCTTGCGAGAGGGCTCTGGTATATGATTCACTCTCTCAAGAAGCACCTTATTGGTAAGATGATCAAAGTTGAAGAACCTTCAAATTAACAATATGTTGGTTGATAGTATTAGGGTTCAAACTCATCTCAGCAGAATAGAATAGAATAGTCATTGCTATGGGGATCAACATAAAGTCTCTACACTCACAAATATGGTAAAAAAGTGATTTCCTTGTATTGCAAGGAAAAGGGTTAATGACATTAGGATACTCAGTGTGGGCAAACATTGTGGTATTGTTAACATTGCTTGGGCTTCTCTCCAAGCTAGTGTGGTGTTGGGTGTATCTGTTTATGAGCTACAATACTGATAAGGAACCGAAACTACTCTGTAACATTCTAGGAGTCCTATTTTTAACCAATTTTAAGTCACATCTTAAAAAGGATTATAGGACAAGCAATGGGAATGAAGGGATTTGAGGAAGAGACAAGAGGAGTTGCTCTCAAATGCAAAAGACCATTGGATACAAGTATACTTAGATTTCTTTCTTGTTTGGCTATTTTAGGGAGATGGGTTGGGGCTCAAAGGAAAAGCCTCAGATTGGAGTGGGCTTTCATTAGAAATGGTGAACTTCTTGGACATATTCCATAGAGGTTGAATTCATTATTTGTTAGGATGTTAGAGGAGAAATTCATACATTTGGTAATGATTGGACCAGGTCACTTCTGAGTCTCCTTTAGGTCCTGAAAGAGATATGGTTGGTCATTTAATCTAGCTATTATATATGTTGTATCTCAAAACATAATTAAAAAAATTGAAAAGGTCTTTAGAAAAACATTATCAGGAGGCATGTAATGGGTATGCATAAAATATAGTGGATTATTATGAAAGTATTATAATAATAGCTGTTTATAAGACTCATGTTTTTGACAGGTGGAAAAGGGAAGACAAGCATTTCAGGGCTGAGAGGATAAAACATTTAACCATATTATACAAAGAAGCTTCATTGTGGGAAAGTATATAATAGTAATAGTTATAAATTATTGATACATATTATATATCATATTTTTTGTAGGTGTATTTAAATACATTTTTCTAGTCATCACAAGAAATAGGAAGGGTATTTGATATATACAGAATAGTTGCCACATAGAAAGTCAATGGCAGAGATGAAATGAAATCTTTCTGGTCCAAGTCTGCTCTCTTTCCCCTACAACACTAAAAAGTCTTTCTAACAATTTGTTTGGACAATTCTGTGCTGTTAGTGCCAACTCTGAAGTACTCATATCCTAATTTAAATTACTGGTAAAGTTGTTTTTTTAATAGCCCCCAAGATTGGAGTTTTGATCATGAGGACTAGAAAAAACTTGAAAATTTTTACGCAATTTGAAGCTCAAACCACACCCCCTCAATGTTTTTCGAATTATTTGGTCTATGTTCTCATTATTATCTGTTGAGATTTGGTATTCATACTTTACAATCTTCATTGTGCTGTGATATATTATTATTAGTGTCCTATTGAATAACTTAAACCCCCCTCAATTTTTCTTTATAGTGCATTTTCGCCAGTACCTAACTACTTTTATTTCCTTCTCCACCTGTCAGAATCTTGTCAATGTGCCTTTGACTTCCAATTCCTAAATCCACTTTAATGTTTTTTTATCTCTGTGTTTCCCACCCTTCTGAATACAAAGGCATTTTTTCTACGTAGGTTTTAAAAATTATTTTCAGTAAAAGCCCTTATATTATTTAATTTTACATTTGCTTATTTTTTCTACCTCCAGATTTAAATTTTTTGGATTCAGTCTATACAAAGCAGTGGCTGAGAAGAATACATGTTAATTATGGCTATAATCATTTGATGGACAGAATGCTATCAGGGCAAAAAGGTCCTGAATCTTCACTGGAAATTGATTTAAAAAATATTTTGACACATATGATTTTTTAAAGAAAAACGAGGAATGCTTGTTATGATGCATGTACAATGTTTATTTCCACTGGAAAAATGTAGTTCAATTTCTTTAAGAGGATTATTTTATCATAAGGCATTTGGTGGTAGTAACTAACCCCAGAACACACACACACACACACACACACACACACACACACACACACACACACACATATCTCCTTTATAGTTTAAAGGTCTGAAGATGCTCAGTTGTGGTTCATTCTTTCCTAGAAGAAAGAAACAAATGCACTGTTCCTAATTAATATGATTTAAAACATTGTCCTCTAGCAAAAGGCAAGGTGATGATAGTTTATCTCCAATAAGGCATCTTATCTCTGTCACTTATTTTTAATTCAAGAAAACATAGTTCTTGCTCTCAAGAAGTTTATAATCCTTTGAATCAAAATTAAGAAGAGGAAGAAATTTTTAGTAAAATGTTACCTTCTTTGTAAACCAAATAGAAGCAACCAGAGACAAGGAGCAAGAAAGATTAATGAGTTGAATGGATTGACTTACAAGAAAAGATTAGAAGAACAAAATATGTAAATCTTGGTTAAGTGAGTAGTATGGTTGGAGACATGATAAATAGCCAAATTTACTTTTTTATAAGGCTTTTGAGACCAAAGACTCTCTATAGAGGCCAGATGATGTTTAATACTATGGACGTCATTCATTCCTTATAGCTCTTTTACGTTAGCAGCATATACAAACTTGAAATGCAACAGACAATATGAATAGAATTAATCTCTGCCTTTGTGACATAATGTATGACTGATTCAGCACACTTTTTTAAAAAAAGAATGTCTTTTTTAACTTTGGGAAAACATTTTGAAGACTTCATGTGTTATTTCAAGACAGCTAATGAAGAAAATGAAAAAGATTGTAAAGAATTTTATATGTGGTGTTTAAACTCTGAAAAATGCTTGGAAAATCAATTTATAGTCAGGTTAGGCTCACTGTGACCAAATTTTTATCACCCGGGCAGATGTCTTTGTTAAAAGAGGCTGAGAGACTCTGTAGGTGATCATGCATCCTTAAAACAAAGGAGTTCCTTTACTCTTGCAAACTAGAATTACAGTAAAATACGTAAGTATTCATTTGCTTTTCAGTTTTGATTTAGAAGACTGCCCCCATGATTAGCATCTCATCTGAGAAGAAAACTTATTGTTCATTTAAATAACTAAATTAAAGTGACAAAGAATGGGGATGCCCAAAACAAGATTTAGTTTTTGTGGTGAGTAATTTCGAGAGGCCCTATAAGAACTTTCACTGAAAGAGAAAATTGCTATACAGCTAAGTTAATTCACCTGGTGTTTTCATATCCTAGAAAAATTTTACATGGTGTTGTTTTGTTTAGTTTTGTTTAGTTTTAGGTAAAAGAAAAAGAAGCATCATCTTCTACATACAGTTTTATTTTTGAAGATTAGAAAAGCCTGATGCTTTTAAAAGAAAAATTAAAGCAACTTCCTGAAATGTCTCATTAGTCAGAAAACTGAGGAAATAAATATCTTTGTGACTGAATTTGAGTTGTCCTAAACACGGTTTAACTGCATTTTCACTGTGGTTCTCTGTATATTTTACTCTAGCTGCTACACCAGTGTTGTGATGGTAGAGAAATATATATATTTATAAACATACACATTAAGTAATAGAAACATCCAAAGTTGATTTTCTATAATGAACAAATATCTATAGAAATAAGATTATATCAGTATGATAATTTAGAGCAACCTTTTATTCATGCTATTCTTACTATAAATTTTCAAGTGTGTGTACATAATGTATCAATAATCCACATTTATGTGGTTTCCTCTGTTCCATGTGGTCCTTTAAAGATACATTCTACACAAATTTAAAAGTAATATTTATCATAAAATGAAATCACAAGAATGAAAAATTATTCTGAAATATAATTTTCTAAAATAAAAAACTTTGGAAGTCTACTTTTTGAATAAATTTGATTCATAAATATACTATTTGTAGAAGGGTTGGACAAACTGAAATTGAATTTCAATGAAAAAGTATGACAATTTTTACTTCTTAGAAGATCTAACATTCTACATGGATCAAGGATTACTTACATCTTCACTCTGATGTATATCGATATGTATAACAGTAATAATAGTGGGGAGAATATCATTTCTGGTAAGTGTTAGCATTTTAAAGACTGAAAAAAAAATGTATGAGTAAAATTGTTAATATGTTATCATTGCCAAATGAAAGCTGTCCTAATTTCCCCATTCTCTCCTCTGGGGAATTATACTTATCTTTCATTCTGTGTCAAGAGATACTGTCATTTAAGGGCAATTTCTGTTCCTATGCTGGCATGTTTCTTCTGTTTACATTCTTTCTTTTCCCATATGGGAATCTTTCTCAGTGTGTGAGTGTACAATTTATCCATGCATAAATGGCAGCACTTGCTACTTCTCTTGTTGTCTTAGGAGTTGTTGCTGTTGAGAGATGCTGCGTAAGATGGATGCTGAGGGGAATAGCATTTTTTTTTTAAGGTCTGAAGTTAAAGATAGTCTTCTGTTCACATATTATGTGATTCTACTTAAAAGCTTTCAACTTATAAGGCTTTTGTTGACTGTATTCATTACTAATCAAGAGTTCTCCCAGTTCACATTAGACAGATTTACCAAAGGCTATTTTAAGAATTAATTTAAAAATATTTCTGAATTTAGGTAGATGGACCCATATTAGCAGATAATCTCTACTGTACTGAGATCCTTGAGAGTAGATGACAGCCCCATGCTGAGAAAGCAGCATGGCATGATGGTTCAGCATGCAAGCTGTAAAGCCAGACTGCCTCCATCCAGATACTTCCTCTGGATCCAAGCTAGATGAGGAGGAATCTTGGGTAAATTAGCTAGTTAGTTGTTTTTGTACCTCAGTTATTTTTTTCCAGAAAATAGGAATTATATGGATCTCAGAATTAAATGAGTTAATACTGGCCAAGTTCTTAGAATCTTGCCTATGGTAGGTATCTAATAAACATTAGTTATTATGATTTTCTTAATGAATTCTCCAGTACCTAGCACAGATCTATCTCATAGTAGGTAATTACATATGAAGTAAATATACACAAAATTGAGTAAATACCTAGATATCCCTTATTTTTCAATGTAAAATTGTATAGAACTTATTTTTCATTTAATATATCTTTATATGTGCAAGTGTTGTCTTAAGTACTTCAGAGCTGGAGATATATTACACATGTGTGATCGTGGGTATATTCTTTAACTTCCTCAACTGTAAAAGAGTTGTTGCAAAGACCCTATATATAGATTACATGTATGTAGAATGCTTAGTCAGTGCCTGGTCATAGAAAACAATAGATATTAGAATTTTTTTTTTAGTTTGGGAGATAAAACATGTATATGACAAAAGTGCAGGGTAGAAAATGACACATGCAATAAGGGAGGCTAATGTGTTAGTTATGTATATTTCTAATAGGGCAGCAGTGGGGGTGCAGAGGAGTGGTCAAGGAGAGTTAGGAGGAGTTGGCATTTTACTTGTACATTGAGGAATGCATAGAATTTAAATATTCTCTGTGCAGAGAAATGGAATTTCAGGTAGAGGGAACAATATAAATGAAGGCTCAGATTTAAGAAATCAGGTGGTTATTGGGAACAGAGAGAAGTGCTGCTTTGTTAGATTAAAAGGGAGGCATTGATTCATACTATCAATAGGGAAAATAGTAGGAAATAGTGTTGGAATGATAATAAAAGTCCTTGAATAAGTTGGATGTTATTTGCCAGGCATTTGAAAGATGTTTAAGATTTCAGAGCAGAGAAATGACATGATTAGAACTTCCCTGAATTCTAGGAAGTTTCATTTGACATTTATAAGTAGGACGGGATAGAGATGGAGATATTGGAAATATCTCCAATAAGATAGTATACTGAAAGAGTTTTTTAAATTACTCCAATAAAAATAAGATAGAATGGGGAAGGAGTTGGGTAATCATTCAAGCAAGAAATAATGAAGTCCTGAGCTAGTCCTATAAGTGAGAATGTAATGGAAGGAACCGACGAAAAAGAGATTTCATTGGAAGAATTGTCAAATTCTTCACCAGCTGGATGTGGAAGAAAACCAAGGGGATGGACAAATAATGCTCCAAGATTTTTAATTTCAGGTAACTAAGAAGATGATGCTGCTACTAACAGAAATAGGGAACACAAGGCGTGTAGTAGCTTGATCAGGAATAAAAATAGTAACAAACTCCGTTTAGAATTTATTGAGCCTGAGATACTGGCCTCCATCATGGTCATCTGAGTGGAGAGGCCTTTCTTTAAGAAGATGGGAAAGAATATGATTTTTTTTATTAACTGTGAAATCTGTGGATGTAAGGTAAACATTGCAGTGTTCTGATAAAGCTGTTGAATTACAACATAATAGGAGAGCACCTTTGTTTCAAGAAAATAATAAAATGAGAGAAGTACAAAGAAAAAGATGTAAAGGTGTTCTTCATTGATCTTAATTCATAATGGAAATCTGATCCTTTATGAATTTGGGACTTTAATATCAAATACAATAAACTGTTTAAATAGTAGTAAGGTTTTATGATAAGATAGGTGAAAGAAAAATATTCAAGATTAGTTCTAACTCTTCAGTAGTAATTTAAAAAACTCTTTCAGTATACTACCAAAAACATTGGTTGGGGTGTGACAAATAGTCTTTGATTCTAGATTTTCTAGGTATAGGACAAATTCACTTTTTAAATCTTTATATTTATTTTGAAGGTTTTGTGTTTCTTTTTAAAAAGTCTTGCTGTTATTTTCGTAACTGCTAACAAATTAATTTCATAAGTTAATAAAGTAAGTAATTCTTCGGCAAGTTATTTTATTAACTGGTAGCTTTTGTTAAAGATAACTTTACCTAGCTACTTTTTAAATAGACTTCAAGAGAAAGATCACCTATACTGATAATTTAGAATCTAGTATACTTATATTTAAATGATTACTATATGTATCTATATGTAAATAGTATAAATACAAATAATAATAAATAATAGGTAAATGCTTATAGGTAAGCAGTATTTAACAAGCTCTTCAATTTACAGTAGTATTTGATGCAGTTGTGTGAGTATTCATCTCATTCTGAAGAGAACCTGTTCTGCTTTAATGGTTGACCCAAAATTGACCACCTTAGAATATCTATATATAGGTGCTATTTGAATTATCCAGAGTAACGCTGCAGACTACACCAGTGCTTTGCAAATTATCTGTGATGAGGACAAGTTTTTCTTTTTCTTTTTAAAATTTTTAATCAATGATGGACTGATGCTATTAAAAAACACAGTAAGAAGATATTTGAAAAGTGGAAAAAAGAAAACCAAAAATATACAGAATCCAAGCCCTGATTTTTCATTGTTAGATTAAATAGACATAAGAGGACTCTGTCAAATTGTTATGTTTCTGTGTCGTACTCTAAGATGCTATGCCCCTCTTCTTGCTAACCAGTAACAATTCCTGAAGGAACAGTGGTCCTCAGAGCATACACAGGCAACACTGCTCAGCAAGTTAGGCTGTCCTTTCGGGGAGTTGATTGTAAACTTTTTCTTCCACTACTGTTTAAAATTCTAAAGTTTAGAATTAGCCTGTTGACTTTCTTCTAATAAAATTTATTTTTTTCTGTGCTTTATGGGATATAGTGTATCTCTTGTCAGGTACTCATTGTTCCAGTATGCTGATAATACACAGGATGGCTAGAGCCAAGAAAACAAGGAGAGGTGACAGCACTGGTCCTCACAATCTTTTAAAGTGTCTCTCACTGCACATCACACTCATCACTAACACCTTCAGCTCAGTTGACAAGCATTTTGGTGTGCTTACTTTTTTGCAAGATATTGTACTAGGTGCTCAGGATGTAAAGATGGATAACACATGATTTCTACCCTTAAAGTACTTTCAATCCTGTAGGAAACTCTGACCAAGTTCTATTTTTTATGTATGTTTAATATGCTAAATTTTAATATACTCTCAAAAATGATCTAAATATTATAAACTTGATGGTTTCTTGAATTTACTTTTCACTTCAAATAAGTTATAGAATTATTTTTCAATTTTATTGTTTTTTTTAAATTATTTTTTATGTGTAGAATTAAAAAAATGTTATATAGGGTAAAACACATGACAATATAAATTATTCCATGCAGGATTATCATTACTAATTTTTATAATAAATTACATAAAATTATTTGAAATTATGATATAGTAGTCCTCTAAACTTTTCTTACAGACCAAATTTTCCCCATGATAGACATCAAGACTTAAAATAACCTTACATTGTGTATGTCATCCAGATAGAGTTATTCAAACATGATTTTAAGGCACCAGATATAAGCAACTGATTTTCTTAGTTCATAAGCTGTTATTTTTGTTAGAGAAGTCATTTTAGAAGGAGTCTGTCTATTAAACCTTGTTAAACCAAGGATCTATCTAAGCCAAAATTAAATATATTTATGTAGTATTATTTATGTAACAAAATATATATAGAATAAGTATAAAAGCTTATTGTAATATTTCACATTAAAAATGATCCTTCAAATCTGATAACTATTTCTTCTATATCCACTTTATGTCTTCCAGTTATTTAGGCCTTAAGATGAAAATAATTTTAGCATCCTTTATACAAATATATTTATGTAAATGTTTCTTTAGAAGTTGGGTATGCTATAAAGTGGTCACTTTTATAAGACAAATTTATTAATCAAGATTTTTATCACATATTAAATTATTTTCTAGTTTTCATAAGCATTGTTTGCTCTTCATATTTAAATATCCACAAACAGCAGTCAGATATGCAGAATAAATTAATGAATTATTATTAAAGTCACCTAACTCCTTTTTAAGTTATAGAATCTCAGATATCAGAAAATACATTAATGTGTTCAGTAAGAACTAGAGAGACTAGACCTTTGCAGAATCCTTTCTGGCTGAGGGCCAGTACTAATCATTCATGGGAGGCTCAGTCTCACATCTGTACTCACACTCATGAAGAGTATTATTCAGATTGGTTCAAGAGCAATTGGACTATAGTTTTTGGTTGATCTGGAGAAAAACACCTAAAAACACTCTCAAGGTTTGTGAGATCTGAAGACAACAGATTGTTTTAGTTTGTTTGCAAAATCCTTTATTGATACTTTTTAGTAAATTTATTGAGGTGACATTGGTACAATTCAATAACATGTCATTTTATATTGCATTGTGTGTTCACCACCCAAAGTTAAATTTCCTTCTGTCACCATATATTTGACCCCCTTTACCTTTATATATCTCCCCCAATCCTTTCCATGTGGTAACCACTAAACTTATCTGTGTCTATGAGTTTTTGTTTGTTTGCCTTGTTTTTTTTGTTGCTTGCTTCACAGATGTAGATGGTTGAAAATACCATAGTCAACTTAAATCCTGTTTCTAGGAATTTTCTATTTTACTTTTAAAGCATTTTGTGTTCAACCAGTGGTGTGACGGAACTGGCTCTTGCAGGCATGCATTAGCTTGTGTGAGCCAAATATGCACATCTTTTCCCCATTCTGTGTTTGGTAAGTTCACGGTGTGGTGGTAGCTTGAAATCTGACATTAGGAATATTTCACCATGAAATTTGCAAATGCTGCTAGCCACGACTTTTTCTTTTTCCTCCTGGAGAGTCGATTGTTAAACATAGACCAGCAAAGCATTGGTTTCAGCTTTAGCCTTGTTATGAATGTAGATACTAGTGTATGCTGATCATATTTGCTTAGTTTAAAAAGTGGCTTAGTTTAAAAAGGGCTTTAGGAAGCCCTTCTCTGCGTAATACCATTCTAGGAACAGGGATACAAAGATTAATAGAAAGAGGAATGTTTTTGAGTAGTCAATATTTTGTGAGTAACCAAAAGGAATTTTTTTTGCAGAGATTAAAATCATATAACTTAAAAAATTATTTCATGTACTCATTAATATTAGATATTGCAGGGTGAGTGATGTTCCTATTATATTGGTTATACATTAAAACAGCTCACATAGGTGACACAGCAGGTATTGTTTTTAAACTACATTTATTTCATTTGTGGCTTATATCACATACAACATTATATGTATGTGTGTGGGTGTGTATTAATACATAATAAGCATATTATTTTTTAATTAGTATAAGTCAGTGTCTCCAAGAATTACTCTGACAGGCTAGGGAGATAAAAATTCATCAAGAAACTCAATTTTTGATGTATAAATAGATTCCAAATACAACTTTTTATATTTATAGTAAGGACCACTTGTGGGCCTTAGAAAACACAGACAGCTGAATGAGGGGCTCTTTTTTCTGGACACAAAATTCAAGTAAAACATCTGGAACTTACTGAACCAGTTCACAATTTACTTTTGAATTTTTAGTTGCACCATGTCTTCTTCTGTCATTGGTGCTAGGGTAGAAGGATTGATTTGTCTATAATCAGAGGTTCTCTCCTAATTAGGATTATCACGCCTGCTACTGCTTAACACATTATAAACTAAGGTACAGTCCTTTGTGAAGGGAAATGATGAAAGGATGGGTAGTTACAGGCCATGCACTTCTCAATTCCCTTTAACCTTTGAGAGACTAATTCTCTGCTCCACTGGGCTGTCAATCCAAAGAACAACTCCGACATCCTCTGGGTTCCTTTCACAAACACTTTGCTTATCTGTCTGAGTGGTGTTTGTCTGATCTTTTCTTTTGCATGTTTTTACTTTTAAGATCTTCTCTTTCTTATGTAAAAAAGGCAATTAGATTCGTATCTGTTTATTTTAAACAAAATGGCTGTTAATTAGTGTGATCAAAAACCCTGCCATTGTAGACTATGGGTACACTTTGTAGTTGCACTAAATTGAGTATGGTTTGGTGCCAGTTGACATGATAACAACTCAAAGTCTGGCTTTTTAAAAATTAATGAACAAACACATTTATGAGGCTTTGTTTTGTCTGGTTTAGATCTATAGGCTCTGAATACATCAGAGTTTTTATTTTTTACTGACTAATGTTGCTTATTAAAAGTGCAAAAACTTATTGAAAAACTTTTTTTGACAACTTAATACAACTGATGTGTGAAAACTACCCTATTTTCATTTAATTGGTTCACTTATGATTTTACAAGCAGGAGTACCAAGTATGCTTACTGTTCCATTGTAAAACTCACTAACATGTTTTTTAAATTAAGTTATCAACTTATCAGAACTCTAGAAACCTTCAGTTGTTAACCCTGTGAGTCCCCTCTCCCATTTAACATTTAGAAGAGACAAACAGATTCCAGGTATTTATTTAATAGAAAACAACATTAAGAACGTGGGTCTATATGAGATGACTCAATCTCATACATTTTTAACATACTCAGCACTTTGCCTTGATAATTTAATGTTCAGAATAATGATGACAGTTGTATTGTAAGAGTCTCTTAAAAGATTAATATTGTTTATGATATACTACATCTAAGGCTGAAAGTCATAACAATATATACTAACATAATTTTTATATTGCGGTTTAGACAAAAGAAAATTTCTACTAAGGTAGTCAGAAAAAAAATAAATCAAAGTAAAATATAATTGACTAGAACATCCCAGTTTTTTAGCATCCTGGTTAACTGATTTAAAATTCATAATTTATGTTTCACATTAAAGAGAAAAGAAGAGGATGACAGGGTTTTCAGGGAACAAAAGACCCAGCTCTTTGGATGTGTACAAACTTCATGAATTACATTAAAATAAGAGCACCTAATTTAACCTGACTTTACTAGATGTTTAGTAAGCCTCTGTATTTAAAATATATGCCCCAATCATCTGTAAAACAGCAATGAAACTTGATTTTGATTGACTGCTTTGAAGAAAAAAAAAATGCTTATAATGTAATGGATCAAAATACCTTGCTAAAGTTATTTAGAGGTAAAAATCTAATAATAATAACAACTACCATTGATTTAATATTTACAGCATTCCAGGCAGTACTTTGTGCTTAATGAGTAATTAATTCTTGGATTCATTATTATATTATCATGTTTAAATTTTACAGTTACCCTGTAAACCAAAGTGGGATACTCATTTTCAGTTGTGGAAACTGAGGCTTCAGAATTTTAAATATCATGTTAAAGTTTATCCACCTGAGGTTTGATTTCAAATTATTCTGTCTTTAAATGCTTTCCATGACACTGTTTCCTAATACTTGTCATAATAGTTTATTTTGAAAAAGCTCGTTTTTCTATTTTGTGAGATCACATCGTCACCCTATTTCTTTATGTTGAATTTTTAAGCTGAAAAGAGAGAATTTCCCCCATTTCTAGTTCTCTCACTATTTGGAATTCTTTATCAAACACCCCATGAATAAAAAAATCTCATCTTAATGGATTTAAGTGTTTCGGTGATCTTCATCACTTATCTTGGAAGGTTCCTTCCTTAATCTGTCCACACTGTTGAACATTCTTTCTTGGTATTTAGCCTAAATTTACTTCTCTTGATTATACTCATTACTCCTAGTTACCTCCCTTATTGTGAATGTGTCAGTAATGATCTATCTTTAGCCAACTGGCCTTTGTTTACAGTCCTTCCCACAAGATTGAAGCTGATGTTGTAATGATGCTTAGAGATGATATAATATAGAAGTGAGTAATTGGGCAATCAAATTCAAAGTACATTTGAAACCTAGAATTAGTAGGAAAGTAATAAATGGCACTCAGTGTTGGTTTTTCTACATCATCTGTACTTTGGTTTACATTTAAAGACATCTGTATTTGATGCTCTAAGCTTATTTACATACAGTTACTTTGTATGGCTTAACGTATACTAGCCTAATTGATAATTTAAAAGTTTATTATATATTATCTGATTTGACACCACTCTTATTTATTTTTTTTATTTTGCACTAAGTCAACATCTCATACAATATAACCTTTGATCACGTTTTCCTACCGCTTCCTGCCCTGAAGTCTTTGATTTACATTTCCTTCAGTAGTAATGAGACAAATTATCAAACAAGCTCATTTGAGGAAACTCCAATTGTAATCAGTTAGCTTGATGGAGGAAAAGATTTTTGGTATGCAGCATTCATCCTCCCCTGTGGATACCCAGTATAGTAATTTAAAGCTTAGTATAGTGTATTGAGCACCCACAAACTGAGATTTACAAAGTAAAACCAGATTTCTTCATTCGACAGAGAATAGATATCTATTCATAAGCTGCATGTGTCTGGGGATTTTTGTTTTGTTTAACATTCTCATAATGCACTAACTTGGGGCATCACAGAATGTGGTTCTTTCTCTGTTTCTGTACAGAATTGAAGCTCTAAAATTATGAGTTAAATAAAAAGCATCACAGAGTTGTGAACCTAGAACATGGGTACACAAGGGGGATAAACCGAACCCAGAAATAAAGAACCATGATAAAGAAGCCAAGAGGAGAACCCTAAAATGTCAATCAGGAACCAAAGCAGAAATAAAAGGGAAAAATTTTAGATTACAAAACTTTGGGTGGAAACAGGCCAGGTGAAACTCAATAGAGAAATAATTCATCATTTTTGAACATGTTAAAATCTCTGAAGACCAAGAAAACTGGCAGTGTGGAGAGAGAAATATAAATATTTGAAAATAAAACAGCTGAAGTTATAGATGATAGATAATAAAACATAATAAATACTTTAAGCACTGAGAGATTAAGTACATGAGAATGAGAAATAATAAAAAGCAGTAGCAGTGGGAATAGGAGAGGACCCCTGGAGAACTATTTTGTGGGCTGTGTTTGACTAAACTCTTATGACCTGAGTGTATATGAAAAATAGCTTGATTCTTCAAGAATCAGTCTTACAAATTTCTCATATTTTGGGCCAAGCCTGGGAAATCAACAAATCCTGGTAGATAATCACATCTACAAAAGCTTACACTAACATAGTACTTACTGTTTTCCAGGGGCTGTTCTAAACACTTTATGTATTATAAATCTCATGTATTTTAATCTTCATAATAACCTGATGAGGAAGGAATACCATCGTTGCACCCCCAATTTTACAGATGAGGAACAGACACCAGAGAGATTTAGCAACTTGCCCAAGTTTACAGGACAAGAAAATGGCAGCCCCAGGTGTTGCAGGCAGCTGGGCCCAGCGCCCCTGCCTGATTCTGCTGTGCTGCTGTGGCCCTTTCAGAACCTTGGGAGCCTCATAATGTCATTTTCTTCACCAGTTCCATCCACTCCCGGCACAATGTCACCAATTCCTGGCAACTCTAGCTCTTGAACATCTGTGAAATGTGCTTCTTCATCACCCAGTTGTTTGTCATGATCTCAATGACTCTGGTACCCTCAGCGTCCACTGTTGCCCGATTCCTAACCTCTCACACATGCACAGTATGACTTTTCCAAAGTGTGAACCTGACCATAAAACTCCATTCAAATTGGTCGGTGGCTCTGTATCACATCCAGGGTGAAATCCAAGCTCCCCAAAGCAGTATAAATGGCTATTTTAATCTAATTATAGGCCCATCTTTCTTTTCATGTTTCACACCAAAACTGCTCTCCAAAGAGTGGATTATTTGTGGTTCTCTGCGCATACCAGTTTGCTCTCTCCATGCAGGTGCACCTGTTGTTTTCTCTGTATGCAGTTTTCTTCCTTCTCTATTGGCCCGGCTAACTCCTATTCATTCTTCTTGATCCAGTTTAGACAATGTGCCTTCCCAGAAGTCTTCCCTGATCTTGCAGGAGGAGTTAAGTCCCTGCTTCTGTTTTCTAATTGCATGCTGTGCACAGCTCCATTGTAACACATGCACTGGATTGTGTTCATGGTTCCTGTCTCTCTTCCTCATTAAGTTATGAACTGCTTGGGTATATGTCTAGTGTGTTCATTGCCAAATACCTCATGGCTCTCACAGGGACTGACACAGAGTAGGAGCTTACTGAATGCTTTTGTTGAATGAATGAGCAAAGGAATGAATGAAGGTCTCTAATAGTATTAGTACTTTTGCCTTTGGCATTTCAGGTGAGGGTGTGATTTAGTATCAAACCTTAACCAGTCTTTGGTATTTTTTGAAGTAGAGAATGTGAGTCAGCTCCTTCACTGAGGAGATAAATAAAGGAAATGGATTTAAATTACATATGAGGGAACCAAGTGGGGGAAGCAAGTCATTTCTGGCAGTTTTGGTAACCAAAATGTATTTAAAAAATGGACTGAATATCTTTGATGCACTTTAAAAATGGGATATGTTTACTTTTGAAATATCCTAGGTCAAAAACTCAATCTGACTGTGCATAAGATTACCTGGAGATCTTTAAAAATTATAGACTCCTTGGACTTTATCATCAGATTTAATTTAATAGGTTTAATGTAGGGGTCCACACACACTGAGTTTTTTGAGAAGCATCATGGATAATTCTCATGTTCAGCTACGATTTGGAGCTTGTTGTTGGGAAGTGGAATATTTACTGTTTAGTGCAGCAGGAAGGTAACTAATATATAATGTTGGATCTTAGAACTCTACGGCCATATGTGACCATAGAGACGGCTACTCCGTGACCTTTAATCAGCAGTCTTATTCCTGGTTACCTGGATTTCTAGTGGAAACTAACCAATATCTGCTTTATAAACTTGTGCCTATGCCAGGATCTTAGGAGGACCATGATAACTTCCTAATTAACAAGAATTTCAAGAGGACGGGTAGATTCAGAAGGTTTATTAAAGGATTTTGGAGTAAGATGTTCTCTCTCAGATTGCTTAATTACTGACTATATCGTCCTTCTTTTCTTTTTCCCCTCCCTCGCTTTCAAGGTGTGGCAAAAAGATTCCAGGCAAACAAAACAAAACAAAACAAAACACCAAAACCTTTTGCTTGGAGTGTGGTATAATTAGAATAGTATTATTAGAGTAAATGCTATTATAATATTAAAGTATTATTGGTATAAGGTATAAGGACATGGTAGGGTGTAGCATAAAGGGGCATTTTCTATCTGTGTAACACATCACTTCTGTCCTCAATAGTTTTCTATATTGGACAATCTCTTGAAGGTCCTCTAGAGCTTCTGTGGGGTCAGGATGGTGGACCAGGAATGATAATCAGTCAGCAATAACCTGTTTCACCAGAATTTAGGGTATTGTTTGCCAAACTGATCTTTATCTTAAATCCTTTGACCCTCGACTGATATAATTTCATTTTGCAATTGAATTGTTTGCCTAGCTTTTCCTTCACATCTGTGACTATAATACAACTGTGTAGAAAAGTTACAAGATCAGCAGTCTGCCTGAGTTCAGGTCTCAGATATGCCAGTTTCCTGTTTTGTGACTTGTATAAGTTAACTCCCCTCCCTGGCCTCAATTTCTCATTGGGCTATAAGCAGAATGAGGGCAGGAATCAAGTCTGTTTTTCCTTACCATTGCCTTTTTAGCAATCAAAACAGAACCTGAACTACTTGATGTGCCCAATAAAATTGGTCAATCGAATGAATGAATGAATCTCTAAAATTGGAATGTAATACAACCTAGAAATAAAATAATGTATAAAAGCAATTATAACAGGGTCTAGCACTTAAGTGTCCAGTGTTAGCAATTGTTATTAATTTGAAGGCAGAACACTAACCCTTAGGAGTGAGCATGCTGGAGGTAGAAAGCTTGTGTTTTAGTTTCATTCTGGCTCTGTTATTTATTAGTTGTGTGATTTGGGGTCAGCTGTTTATCTTATCTTAGCTTCAGTTTTCCAACCAAGAGGAGAAGGATGAAGATATTAATTACCTCAGAAAGTTGTTGAACCCTAGATGAGAGGTAAAGCACAATTACAGGCACATGGTACTCATTCAGTAGTAGATATCATTTGTACATGACTACCAAGGAGGTAACCCCTATTTGTCAACACAATTTTAATCTTATGAAATTTGAGATTAGTTTTTAAAGTTTTATTTCTCTTAAAAAGCCAATAAACATGAAAGCAACTTTAAAGAGAAGTATTTAATTTCAGGAGAGTAAATGAGGAGAGAAAGGTTTGTGTTTCTGGTCATGTAAGGAAAAAATAGCTGAAGAGTACAGTGTTTATTTTTAGTGTTCTAAAAAATAAAAAAAAATAAAAAAACAGACACCTGATCAAGATTGGAAGCTTCAGATCAAAAGGACAATTTTAGAAAATTGTGGTGAGTGAATGAGAGCACTAGTTTATTGAAGAAATCAATTTGCTATCTTAACCAGTGGTACCATTACCATCTCTATAATCTCTGAAAATAGATGCTTTGCAGTTCTCCAATCCGTAAGTCACATGTACTTCCTTACACCTGGCAAGCTCACACACCCTTTTCAAATAAGATACTATAACAGGAGCTTCGTGGGTTTATAAAGCCACAAGATTATTAGTAAGATAAAATCTTAGTGTTTAGAAGTTTAAAACTATGTCGTCAAGACATTTCAGTTATAATAACAATTTCCAAAGGAAATATGACATGGTAACTTTTAAATCTTGTCAATCTGTTTTCTTAAGAGTGTGTGATTTGTGATAATTCATAGCAAGGCTTCCTGTCTTTTTTTTTTTTCATATTCAGTTGTACATAGTAGCAACTGACATATTGGAAACTTAGAATCTATAAGTGATAAACCACCTCCACTTGTCCCAAAATGCTTCTTTGGATTAAGATGGAGCAAAAAATTTAAAGGGAAGAATGATATACTCTTATTTTTTTATTTGGATATAATCGACATATAACATTAGTTTCAGGTATATAATATGCTGATTCAATATTTGTATACAAAGTAAAATAATCAGCATAATTAGTCTGGTTAAAATCTATCACTGTACATTGTTACAAGTTTTTTGTTGTTGTGATAAAAACATTTAAGATCAACTGACTAAGCAACTTTCAAATATACCATACAGTACTATAACTGTACTCACCATGCTGTTCATTACATTCCTATGAGTTTTTAATTTTATAGCTGAAAGTTTATACTTTTTATCCCCTTTCACACTTTTTATCCCCAGAAGCTGGCAATCACCAATTTGTTCTCTGTGCCCATGAGCTAATTTTTTTTTAATTTATGATTTTTGTTTTTGTTTTTAGATTCCACATATACGTGAAATCATAGAGTATTTGTCTTCCTCTGTCTGATTCATTTTACTTACTTAGCAGAATGTCCTCAGGGTCTATCCATGTTATCACAAATGGCAAGATCTTATTTTTTATGGCTGAATAATATTCCATTGAATATAATGTATACATTATATATTTTTTTATTCATTCATCTATTGAAGAATACTTAGATGACTTCTACATGTTGGCTATTGTGAATAATGCTATAGTGAACATGGGGGTGCATATATCTTTGAGTTAGTGTTTCTATTTTCTTCAGATAAATTCCACCCAGTAGTGGAATTGCTGGATCATATGGTAGTTCTATTTTTAATTTTTTGAGAAATTCTCATACTGTTTTTTATAGTGGCTGTACCAGGTTACAATTGTACCAACAGTGCACAGGGCTCCCTTTTCTCCACATCCTCACCAACACTTGTTTTTTGTTTTTTGTTGATAATAGTCAGTCTAACAGCTGTGACATGTTATCTCACTGTGATTTTGATTTGCATTTTCCTGATGATTAGTGATGTTGAGCACCTTTTCTTGTACCTATTAGCCATCCATATGTCTTTTTATGACTTTAAATGTGTAATGCCATACAGAGGAGAAAACAGTCCTAGGGGAGTGTGGGGCCCTCTTTAATACATAGCTTGTCTCATTTAAATGATCAAAAAGGTCTATAATAAAACTTATCAGAACTCAATATTCAAAGGTCTAAATAAGCCTTTTTTTCTTTTCTTTTAATATTTGACTTTAGGAATAGGAGCAAATCTTAAGAAAATAAACTGAAAAGCAAATTGCAGGACATTCATTTAGATTATGATATTTTCTGTCACATATTATATACAGAACTGCTAAATTGAAATTGATTTTTACTAAAAACTATAGGTATAGAGTTAGGAAAGCTAAAAATTTTCAGTTAATCCCAGGCTATATTCCCAAGATATAAGTATGAGTATTTAACTATATTCTTAACATTACAAAATGGTATTTGTGAAAGAGTAACAATAAATCTTTTTAATGTAATACCATAATGACATGTATCTTGTATATTGTTGGATACTCTTCCACATATATAATTTCATGGTATCCTCAGATAATCCTATGAGGTAAGAAGGGCAAATAGAATAAGCTTCATTTTGCAGTTGAGGATATTGTCAAGACAGAGAAAAATGATGTAACCTCAAATACTATTAATTAATAACTGAGCTGGAATTAGAGTCTCCAAGAGCTGAACATATTCCATTATATTAAACTAGAGTATAATTTTATGAAAATGATAATTGATACAATTGGTTTGTGGTAATTACAAACCTTAAAATACAGTGGAGGTTAAGTCTTGTTATAATTATATAGATTTTGAAAAATTACTAGATATACCACCCAAACCAAAGTAAATTACTTCTACTGAAAAAAAAAATATGGTAAAGGACTATTGCTATTCTAAGTTAGCAACATTGTTTCTATTTTGCCACCATTTAGAAATGAGAAATTTTTTCCTAGAGATGAATTAATTAATATGAGTTGCTATTTTAATGGGTATAGAATATGATGACCCATGGCTTTTTGCATTTGAGCAAAAACTGTCAGTCCCTTCATATCTTATTGTCATCCTGCCAATTCTTTTACCTAAGGTATAAATTTGTTGACATCTTTCATATTGCACACTGACAGCATCACTAGCAAGCTTCAAATTCAGTGTGTTCAAATCAAGAATCATAGTGGCCACTTTTATGACTTAATTAAATGACCAGTTTAGAGCATGCCCAACTATGTGCAATGAATCCTACAAAATATTCTTTCTTGTTGGGCGGCTTGTACAATGAATTTGGTATGTATCATGGGGCAAACCTGGTGTGCATAGATGTATATCCTTATTTTTCCTTCTGTAAATGTATCATTTAGTAGAGGGTACCCAGATCTAAAGCCAGATATACACAGATACCTGAGAATTCATGCTGTCAAAAGAGCAAGACTAACAGTCATTCACTTAAAGGGAAAGTGAATTCGTTGATATCAATTTACTTTCTCCAATAAATTATGGTCCAGAATACCCATGTCAGTTTGGACTAGGCACATGGTACAATAATATAACTAGAGGCATGTAAGGACTGAGATGCATTCTTCTAGAGGAGTCTGTGTGGAGGAAGCTACCATGAAGAGCTCTTACTCCTGCTGTTCTCTTGTTAGTACCAGTACAGAGCTGTATTCTCACAACTCTAAATTCCACCCTCAAAAGAGGGAAACATGCTTCTCTGGGGAGGACTCAAGAAAAGAAAAATGGAGGGGTGAAGCATAAAAATTATTCCTCATGATGTAAGGAATGCTTTTACAGGGACCAGGGAGATTTCCGAACTGAATATGTGCAAGTAAAAAAATTCTGGAAAACATTGCATTTGGAAGCTAATCTGTTTAACTTGGTCTTTCTTTAAATTGCCCACTTATCTAGAGTTTGTTCTTTTAGAAGTTGAGCCCCTCCGTCATTGAGGAGTGGTCAGATGGACTGTGCTGTTCTGCTTACTTACTGGCTGAAGTCCTTTTCGTTACTTCTAATGTAAGCTTTTAGAAAGCTACAAAGTACATGACAGACACTATCATATTCAATTGGACATGCCTTCTGCGGATTTGTTAAGGATTTACTCTACACATTTGTAGCATTTAGTTGCCATGGAGATGACCTCAGTGGTAAGAGGAACAGCCTTTAGGTTGGACCTCAGATTTTCCTTTCATTTCCATTTAATTTGATTTGACTGCAAAATGTCACTTCCACTGCATTGATTAAGCTTCATCGCTGCCACCAACCCTGTTAGAAAGGTGAAAGGGCAGGCCAGCTGCTGTCATTTTGCACCCATACCCTTTTCTGATATCAATACAGATAGGCTTTTGAGATGAGAAACTCCTTCGCTACATTGCCACAGACACAATGTCTCTTGCTCACTCATGAAATATAATAAAACTAAAATTACGCTAGAAATCTTTATGCGCCCAAAGCACACTCTATGTAACCTCAATTTTTCTCTTCATGCTCCTGCAAAGTATGGCATGTAAAGTATGAAAACGAAAAATTACTATGGTTTAGATTTCCCTTAAAAATTTTTTTTCAGATAAACTCAGCAATTGGCTATCTTGAAAGAGTTCTTCTTTAATAGTTTAAACGAATTAGAAATAAATTACAAAACAAAATTGTAAAAATATGAAGAATTAATTCTTGCTCATCTGGATTGGAAGTGCCATCCTTAGATCTAATAAAGGTAGGTTGAAAGCAAATTGATGCTATAGACGAAATTTTTCTTTGGTACCCTTTACTGCTTCTGTCTACCGCTTTCTCTGTTCCCTTGCCTGACTTTTAATGCCTTCAGTAACTGAAAACTCATCCATATCTCCTTTTAAGTAAAAAAAAAAAAAAAAAAAAAAAAAAAAAAAAAAAAAAAAAAAAAAAAAAAAAAAAAAAATAA